>VXAD01004420.1:213088-742977 GCA_013399195.1 Dicrurus megarhynchus | reverse complement strand
AAAAAAAAAAAAAAAGGCAGCCTTATGCCCCCAAGCACCAGAGACATTTTCTCGATGGCATTTTGATCATACAGAATAATTCTCCTATTCTCTTTCTTTACAAAAATGACATTTTAAACAGCACAGGGCAGAAGCTACAGCGTAGAGGTAAACCAAAATGGTCCTAACATTTATTATATGTTTGCTCTGACGGTGATGCTGTGGAACTCAAGAAATGAGCCCGTGGCCCAAGGGGGTCTAGACTACAACCCCCAATGAAGCCTGTGGGAGGTCCCGTGGCAAGTATTTTTAATAAATCTAACAAACTTTCATGCTACAGAAAAGCAAATGTGCTGCTTCTACTTCAGCCAAGGAAATAAACCTCATCTTGGTAAGTGCAGAGCTTTTAGTCTGACCTAAAAACTAAGAAGGGCTTTTGAAGGAAAAAATTATGAAGGAAGGAATAATTAAAGGAACTGTGGCAGATCTAATCTGTCTGCTCTTCTTCTGTCAATCATCTGATACAGTGCCCCAAAGAAACACATCAGCTAAATTCCAGAAGATGGGAATTAGTTGAAGAAATTTGTTAAGCTGGTTAATGGGAAATTAGTCAAGGGCTTGGTTAAAAAGGTAGCAGTGCAGGAGGAATGGCAGCTTGGAAGAAGGGCAACTAGATAATAGAAAGATGTGATTTAATAGCTCAAAATACAGGATAATTCAGCAAGGCACCAATAAAATAAAACTTCCCTGGAAGTTGTTTTATTGGACATAAGGAAGGAGGGCTGTCCCCACGCCTCACCAGCTCCCTGCTGCCGAGCAAGGCACGACCGCCGCTGGCAAACACCCCGTGTGCAGCTCCTAGCACTGCACATCTGGAAATCCTGATTCCCTGTGCCAAGCACCCAGAGCTCATCGGGATGCTGAGCACAATCCAGGCCCTTGTGCTCACTGCTGAGCCCCCTGGATCCAACCAGGTGCCGGCACTGAAGAGCCCATCGCTGGAGAAGAGCCTGGAAGAGCCTGGCTTGTTTAGTCTAGCAAAATGAAGGCTGATAGCAGATATGATTGCTGTCTATAAATAACATCAGGAGGATAAACACTAGGAAGGCAAAGAAGCAATTTAAACTAAAGGACACTGTTGACACAAGAACAAATGGGTATAAACCGGCCATGAATAAATTTAGGCTGGAAATTAGTAGGTCCTTCACCACGAAAGGAGTGAGATGCTGGAGCAATCTAATACAGGGTTTGGTGAGCAAAAATGTTCAAAAGAATGTATTAAATTAAATCCCCTTGGTCTAGGTAGAAATTATGACAAATTGAGCTAAGGCAGAAGGCAGATCTCTCAGCATTCTCTGTGTACAAACGACTTTCTAAAAAGAAAAAGAAGAAAACCCCTTTCAGGCCAAATAGCATGGAATGTTCATGTGAAAATGGTTTAAGGCTTAACACTGATCGTTATCACTGAACCAGCCCATGCTGTTGGCACACACAAAGGACCAGGTGCCCCAAACAAAATTACATTTATTGCAAGTGGCTCTCCCCATCGAGACAGAGGCTGGCATGGAAAGCACCGGCTCAAATCCCTGGCTGAGCTGAGCACAGTCTTGCTGAGAGAGGGTATAAACAAGAGTAAATCATATTCAGAGACAGAGTAGAAAAGAACAAAGTATTTTAAAATCAAGTCCTAGTAGTGGAGTGCTACCTGTGATCCCAATTTTCAAACGTGCATGCACAGTATTTGAGAAATGTGGCTATTGCCAGTTTACACAGGCAATTATTATACATCACACATGAGCTGGGGAACTGTGTATACCAAAGTCCAGAAATGCAGTAATTATGTGATTAAATTAATCTGCATTATGGACAAAGGGTTTGCAAAATTAGGACCTACATTTTCAAAGCTCTGTACAAATATTGTCCAATTAATTACTACTTCCTGAGAAATGTATGACTAGCTAATTTTAGCATCACGTCTGGTAAAGCAAACAAGGTTACCAGGATGTAGGATGTATTAGCAGGAATCTATTGGTGAAGGAGATAGAAAATCTGAGTTCTATTTCCTCCCGTGGTTATCCTCACATCTTCTTTATATCTATTTGTTTTTTCATCTCCCCTTAATTTTGCAACACCAATGAGATGAATATGAGATGTTCTTGTGATTTGTTTTCTAAATCAGCTTTTTGCATGCTAATGAAGACTGGATGTTCACATTTTTGGTATCAGAGATGGCAAACACACCATTAATAAATACTGCACCAGAGCTTGGAAAGCCAATTTAAAAACAAATAAACAAACTCCCCCACAAGCCTCTGGGGTATTTGATTTTATGAGCTACCCGTGACATGGGCAGTGCTGGTCTGTCCCTGTCCAGCAAGGCACAGTTTCCTCTGCTGGGAACAGCCCTGTGCTCACCAGGCTGCCCTTCTGTCTAGCAGAGGTGGTGATGTGACACCCTGGCCTGTGATGTGCTGGTCAGACCCTGGGTATTCCTGTGACCCTCTGACCAAACTGGCCACCACCCAAATACCAACAAACTCCTCTGTGTCAGGAAGAGCCTCAACACCCACAACAGTTTAATCCACACCTCCAGTCTGGAGGAGCTGTTCCACTCACCTTCAAAAACCACATTTTCTGGTGCAAATGAAGGTCCACAGCCAAGCTCAGGATTTTCACTTGGCACTGGAGCTATACTGACACCTTTAACGGGTTTCTCCTGGCAGCCTGATTAACAACCAGCAATTAAACTTCTTTTTAACACTTTTAACACTTTTTAACACTTTAACACTTTAGCCTCTCTACGCCCGTAACCTGGGGGATCTCACACCTTAACGACTCATCCTCTCTTAAGCTACTGCACTTTATGACAGCATATTAATGTGTTACAATTTACACCTTTTAACCCATTTGGAACCACCAGACACACCATTAACTTTTCTAGCTTCTCCCAGGGAGGGTGTTCAATCTCCCACATAAGTGTAAATGGGACCTGCTCCAGATTTTAGCAGCTATCTCCTCTTTTGTGTGGCAGCTTCTGAAAGCAAAACAGCCTCTGGTGGTGGGTACCACACCCAGCAACAGGGAGCTGAGCTCTCCTATGAAAGCATGAGCGAGTGCTTTAAAAGTTAACCGAAAGAAAGCGAATATGATCTTTTTATCACACAGAGGTTACAACATCAAAGAATGCCAGAAAGCCTTTCAGGAGTCTACTCTGTTTGGCCTTTTAGTAGCGTGAGACCAAACAGTTCAGTGAGCGCTGCCCAGGGCTGCCTTTTCTTGTGTCATTCAAACAGGGGAAGTGGTGAAGTGGAAACCTTTCCTGCACTAGGTACAGAGCAGACCCCAGCAGGCATCCCAAAAGCCTTCCAGCATCCTGCCCACGTCTCCCTGGAGCCTCCCAGGCAGAAGGTCTCTGAACCAAACAGAATTGCTCATCCACCTCATCTCATGGTGAGTGCCAGGACGCTGCTGAACAGCTCCAGGAGCGGGGCTATTGACTGAGCATCTCAGCTCCAAGAGAGATCTGCCAGTTGTCAGGGATACACAGGGGAGCTCAGAAATAGCAACTCCAAGCACTAAAAAGCCCTGAAACAAAACAAACCAAAACCAAAACCAAAACCAAAACCAAAACCAAAACCAAGAAAAAAAAAAAGAAAAAAAGAAAAAAAGAAAAAAAGAAAAAAAGAAAAAAAGAAAAAAAGAAAAAAAGAAAAAAAGAAAAAAAGAAAAAAAGAAAAAAAGAAAAAAAGAAAAAAAGAAAAAAAGAAAAAAAGAAAAAAAGAAAAAAAGAAAAAAAGAAAAAAAGAAAAAAAGAAAAAAAGAAAAAAAGAAAAAAAGAAAAAAAGAAAAAAAGAAAAAAAGAAAAAAAGAAAAAAAGAAAAAAAGAAAAAAAGAAAAAAAGAAAAAAAGAAAAAAAGAAAAAAAGAAAAAAAGAAAAAAAGAAAAAAAGAAAAAAAGAAAAAAAGAAAAAAAGAAAAAAAGAAAAAAAGAAAAAAAGAAAAAAAGAAAAAAAGAAAAAAAGAAAAAAAGAAAAAAAGAAAAAAAGAAAAAAAGAAAAAAAGAAAAAAAGAAAAAAAGAAAAAAAGAAAAAAAGAAAAAAAGAAAAAAAGAAAAAAAGAAAAAAAGAAAAAAAGAAAAAAAGAAAAAAAGAAAAAAAGAAAAAAAGAAAAAAAGAAAAAAAGAAAAAAAGAAAAAAAGAAAAAAAGAAAAAAAGAAAAAAAGAAAAAAAGAAAAAAAAAAGAAACAAAACCTACCCACAGCAGACAAATAACTGGAAATGGTAACACAGACTGGGGATCCTGATGGATCATTTTAATGATTCTTTTAACAATGCCTGGTGCCAGCAATACTGTGCATAAGAAGGGCTGTATTAAACTGAAGCAGAGGTGCTTTGAGTGCAATATGCTGCAACCACATTCATCTGAGATAGATTATTTTTTTCTTTTTTCTGGACTTTTACCCCTAAGGGATTAGACATCGAGCCTGGGCTATCAAGGTTTTAAAAAAAACCCCAAGCTGCCACGGAAAATGTGGAATTTCAGCGCAGCAACTTCTGCCCAAAGAAGGGGCCTACAAGGAAAATACATCCACCAAAACTGTAAAGGGACCCACACACACCTTGCAGAGGGTTTGCCAGGCTCTGACCCCAGCTGGCCACCACTGGTGGCAGCAGCCTGTTTGGAAGTGTGCTGTGTCCAAGGTTAACAGCAAGGTAGGGTTTGTTATTAACCTGATACTTGTTCTAGATTTTGACTTGCAGAGGGCACAACATTTCTTATCAGATATTTGAGCACTGGCATTTGTCAAAACTGGAATGAAGTTACTCAGGTGCTATGAGCTGACTTCAAAACTATTATTTGAATTATTATCAAAATTATTGTTGGAAACTCTGTTATTTCAGTATCTCTGTCCTTGGATAATATCAACTTTTCTGTTTAGAAAGACTGTCAGTTAATGAGCTTCTCATATGCTTCTCTCATTTAATACCAACATTAGAATCACAGAATCACTAGAAATGGGCATCTCTGTTTTCAGTGATCCAAACTCCAGATCAGATGTAAGCCCAAAAGGAAGCAGGAGAGAAATAAGGAGACTGAATTACCTGCTTCTGACAGCCATGCAAGGGGATGGCAGTGAGCTGGCATGAGCTACAGATAAATTTCATTAAAAAAAAAGAGATGTGATGAATATCTTGGATAATGTATTTCAATTCTGACTACAGCCACTGTGCCAAAATAGAGGAGGGTTGTGATTAAGGCTGCAGACTGTAGCTTGGAAGACCTGGATTTCTTTAGCATTTTCCCAAACACTCCCCAAGTGACCTTTAGCAGGTGATTTAATTTTTCCGTGCGTCAAAGACATTGAAAATAACACTTCAAAATGAAATTAAAACTCTTTCTTATCTAACAGCGATACTGTGAGAATGGAAACCCATTTGTTGGCTGAAGCACTTGGCCACTGGGATGAGGGAGGCTGCAGAGCTCCCATCTCCAGCCCCTTCCCTCTGCATGGGCACCAGCACAGAGCTGGTGTCCATCTGCACCTCAGAACAGGAACCAGATCCGACCCAACTCCCACCAACACTTCCCAGCCTTTATGCCCCAGAGATTCCAGGTCATCTCACAAAGAGCACTTAAAAGGAGACCTGAGGAATAATAAGCCTTCTAACTTTTGAGGTTGAGGCAATTTCTGTAAAACCATGAAATTACATTTGGCTTTTCTTGGGCAGGGAGATGAGCAATAGTTCAAAGTCTGGGTGGTCACACGGCAATTGGTGCTGCAGAGAGGTGCCCTTTGGTAAACACGCCAGCAGTAAATTGATGCTGCTTCCAGGTGGTTTCTGCCACTTACTGACAAAAGAAGTGAGTGCTGAGACAGAAAAAACTCAAAATCTCAAGGCAGAGAAGGGAAAGTAAACAACAATCTCAGAAACATTTTTTTTTTTAAGTAAAAAACAACCTTCTTTGGACTTGTGCAAAGCAAATTCCTCCCACAGCGCGTAACTTCTTGGTGATTACCCAAAGGCCAGGCTTTAGGATAAAAAAAATATCCTAGTTATGTCCATTGCACTCTTATAATCCTCAAAACCTTTGCTGTCAAATGCTGCCAGAGCAATTTAATAAACAGGGAGAATGCCTTAATGTATTCTGAAACCTGAAAACCTCCCATCATTAGCCCCACATGCTGTTTTCCTACTTTCTTTGCTCTAAGCCATTTAGCTGCTACAGCTGTTTTTCTTGTAAGCCTGACTTCTGTTTTTATCAGCCTGATTTGTTTTCTGGTATATCACGCTTGATTAGAAAGAGGAAGAAAAACCTTTCACAATTCAGGTAAAACTGCCTTCTTCTTTAAGCTCTGTCAGGCTGGAAGCTTTAAAAAGATCATCAGGAGGATCAGTGTAGGTGAATAAATATTCATAATATTGCTCATTATTTATACTTGGTCTCATTTTTGAAGATAAGCTTGAAATTCCACACTTGTGACACCACTGCTGTAGCCAGACCTTTTTATTCTGAGGAACATGAGGTTTTTAAAAACCTATCAGTGCAGCAAGTAAAAAAATAACATCAATGTAATATATTCAAACCATTTTGTCTAATCCTGTATGTATACATGTGGCATGTACAACACTAAGATCCTGGATTTTAAAATTATTGGCAGTCAGGAGCACAACACAAGTCTGGGGCATCTGTACTGTGTTGACTCCTTATGGTCTGGATAAAATAAACTCATTTGGTGTCATTCGTTATTCATTGCTGAGAATTATTTTAAGAAAATAGCTTGGCTAAGTCCCTGCTGGCTGCGTATCTTATGTGCCTTATGAATTGAAGAGAATGTCCAAACAGTGAAGGAACAGGTTATAGCCACAAAAGCAGCTGATTTATTAAATTTGGCAGAAGCAAAGGTTAGTGGAAAACAGTCAAATAACAGAGAAGAGATTAATGTGAGATGCCCCCTATTGTATTTCTCTTAAGAGCTGTTTCACCCAGTGTGGGCAGGGTCACGTTGTGTCGATTTGCTGAGGGAGAATGTGATTGACAACTTCTGGAAAAGAAATTTAGTTTGGTTGTGAAGTTGGAAGTAGTAAAGGGGGCTTTTGTCAAAACCAGCTCTGCCTGCAAAGGCTTTGTTTCCCTGACTTGGAAAAGGGCTACATGAAAACAGGTGCAAAGGAAAAGATCTCCAATGCTGTGGGAAAATCAACTGAAAGCTTAGCCTGTGAGTGAAGGATTTTTTTTTTTCTGGCTGGAAGTTCTGACCCATGACAAGAAACAAAGGCATTTGAACATGAGCAATATTTGATCTTGCTAATTTTGTACATATTAATAATGTTAAAGATGTAACACACAGAAAATAAAGACATGCAGTTGATTGATACTTGGCTGCTGTACGATGCCTTGGTGTAGAAGGGCTACAATTCAGACTGAATCGATGGAAGAAACACTTAGGTCCAGAGCAAAATACAGTAATAAAGTTGGTGATAACTTATCAAATGCTACATAGCTACAATTATTTCAATGGTACAAATCACTCACTGAGCAGGATCTAGGATTAATGGAAGATAAAGTGCTATACTTTTCTGAAGGAGGCACCTCAGCTTTTTTTACAAGCTAATGATCCTGATGTTTATATCTAGTTGTATTAGACAAGTAGAAAAGCAAGATTTTTTATTAAACATTGTATTAATGGATTTGAGTGAAGTCACAAATGGGTAATTATGTGTACTCTTACAAAAGATAGGCCACCAAAATGAAGACCTATTTGCAGAGAGCATTAGTAACAGCATAGGGCTTCCCATGGAGCTTCCTGATGGTTGTCAGCACTCACTGCTCCCTGGGGTACATCATTTGGGGAGTGAGAAACTGTGATCCCAGGAAAATATTGACTGCTATATTGACCCCTCATGGGTTTGCAATAGGAAGTGGCTGCAGGATATTTGGGCAAACTTACTTTTGGGTTCCATTATACCCAAAGATCAAGCAGAGAAACAGCACAGTGAGGTCTGAACCCCAACCTCTGGTGACTCAGAGGTTTTGCAGATGCCTTTCAAAGGGTGCCATGGTCCAGCTCCAGTGGGGCTTCACTGCCCTCCAGGTACCTGCTCTCTGCTTTGGAGACTACAACTCACTACACTGCCTGCTCAGAGGGCTTCAGACAAGAGATAAAACCGGGCAAGTGAGGAACAGGAACAAATGACTTAATGATAAACTGAAAAACTGCTGATAAACGAAATGATTGAGACACCAGGCTGGCAGAGTGCCACTGCAAGAGCTGCTGTGATGAGCAGGGACGTTTTCCTTCCCATACTGAGCCTGTCAGCCTTAATCAGATCTGCCTTAGCAGAGTCTCTGTACATCCAGGTGAGACTCCAAAGAGAGCAGTCGCTGCCATCCGGAGGAAAACTGCTCAATGTCAGCGGCCAGAGAGGGTCTGGTCAGAGCAGAGCTCCAGAAAAAGCAGATTGATATATGGAGTGTGAAATTAAATTTTTTATTTATTAATTTGAAAGAGAAGGGAGCAGACCAAGAAGGATTTTTGATAATCCTAAATTGTCCCAGCTGTATAGGGAGACCTTTGGAAGGGTACCTTGGGCCCTTTCTGGTGACTGTGTATGACAAAGGGATGGAGTGGCAGCCACAAGCCACTGCAATAATTGAAGGCAAAATTTAATTTTCTCAGATCAGGGCCTTAATCAAGCAGCATTTAATTTCTATGCTTTTTGTCATCTAAGGGATGTGCAGGATCTTTGCAAAGTGTCAAAGGCCTTTAGGTGACCAGGAGCAGGTTCCATCGTAGCAGGGGAAATTATAAATAAAGGAACTGGCACTGTAGAGACCCCCTTGACAACCTCTCAGGTTCCTGTAATATGGAATTAACTTCACATTGCCACGAGGTATGAAAGAGGAACTTGCCAACCACCTTTATGTGATGAAATACAATTCTTGCAGTTACAAAATTGGAGGAATGTAGCATTTTCTTGGCTATTAGCTGCAAGAGGGAATTTCAGCACTTCAGCTCTCTCCAATGCTGGCCACATTTCCTCTTAAAAAACATTTATGTAGGGAAGTGCTGAATTTCATACAAGAAGCAAGATGACCCTGAATTTAGTAGGCTACATTATCAAATACTCAAAAGTAACAGACTGAAATGAAAAATTGCAAAGCATAATTCTGCCGAGATAATTAATCCTTGTTAACCCATGACCTGATCATATATGATGCTGCTCTGACGAGCTTACTGAAATGCTACAAATAATGCCAGCATATTTTATTTTCTTTGTAGGCATAAATATTGACAAATTCATACTCATTAAACTTCTGCAAGCTGAGAATTATTCCTGTTTCTCAAATGGGGAACAGGCAGAGGAATTAAGGCTCTTTTTCCAGAGGGATTCATCCATTTGGATAGTCCAGTTGGAGATACTGAATGCAGTTTTAAGCCTTTTTTATGCACAGAAGTAAAACTGTATTGATTAAATCCACCCTCACAACGTTACTTCCTTTCCCCCCACCCTCAGCTCAGACCTGCTTCTATGTGCAAGACAGTCCTTTTGCTGAGTTGCACCAGCTCCCTGAGCAGCATTATTCCAAAAAGAAACTTTTTGCATCTGTAAATAAACTGACTGTAAGTTCTGGGCAGCAATTCGTTGCCTTATGCCCAGTGACAGAACCAGTCCAAAAATGTAACTGCAGACTAAGGATTTGGGTACATAAAAAAATTGTTGTGAGACAAGCTGGGGTGTGGATTTACAGTGCTTTTGTCCATCCATAGGATCTGCTTCATGCTACCCATCACCTGCCATAAACCTGGGGTGTCTTATCCCACTTCAGGGTACCACGTGTGAGCTGGAATTTATTCAGGCTATGTTAGTTGCAAACAATAGTCCTTATTGCAGTACTGACAATTTCTGGCAATTACAAAGGAAAAGGGACACTGTGGGATAAAGAATTCCCTCAAAACAAACTATTTTTGCTTTGGTTGTGATGTGGAATTCAAATGAAACCATCTCATCTGTGGTTCATGCTCCAAAATCTCAGCTGCCTGTACAACTCAAGGGCAACTGCACTGGCATTTTCTTCAGCATCCAGTTTAACATCTTACCCCTGCAGGAGATTCAGAAGAAGCTGATGAGATTCTAAGTTTAATACTCCCCAAAATACTGGTGAGATGTGTACTTTTGGAAAAGCAAATTAGTATTTCTCCTACTCCTACAGCAGTGCGCCATGTTAAGTTTCTGTGGAGCTGCTCACCTCAGGTTCAGGTGTATGCACTCACACTAAGTAAATATTGCATGGGTGATGCTGTATTTCCTCCCCTTCTCAGAAAAAACCATGCTGGGCAAGTAGAAGAACCAGAAGCTGAGGTACTTCACTGCAAGAAAGAAGCAGGGCTGTAACACCAGGCTCCATGTGGACGTGGTGAGACCATCCTCTTCGGGCAGAATGCAAAGGGATTGAGGACTCTGGTCCTTGGTGTCTCCCAGAAGAAGCTGGAGGCTCTGATAAGTATGTATCAAGAACTTTGTGAGATGGATTAACTTCCTGTGGGGACTAAGGTGAGATCATGAAATGTATTTAATTTTATCATAAGCTGAACTCACATTTGTGTCCCAGAGTGAAAAGGTTTTATCTCACCCCACTAACAGCAGTGTTTACCTCTCTCTCTTGGTTAATGGGAGCCGTATGGATTTTTTATTTCTTTTTTCCTCATAGGAAATGTCAGAACAGTCCCAATTTAGAGATGTATTATCTGACAGCAGAAACAAAGTGCTGTCTCACACCAGCTGTAACAGGTCCTCACTTTGAGTCATTAAGGTCTCTAACTAAGCCATTAGCCCACGGAATCACTGATGGGAGCCCTTCCCATGGAAAACACAACACACACCACAGAGATCCCATTTTCGCCACTCTGTTTGGAACAGAAAATACCATCCTAGGCTGGCACCTTCTTTGGTCTAAACATTAGAAGGTGCGTGTCTGAGGGACGGGAGTTATCCTGGAGATTCTGCATTGCCTGTGGAGAGATGCCATGAGCCGGGCTCCTGGCACACTGAGAGGGCAGGGGTGGGCACAGAGGGATAAGCTGGATGCAGGAGCATCTCTTCAGGCAGTTTTCCCACCTGCTCTCCTGTGTGCATCCAGGAGAAGCCCTCTGCCCTTGGCTGCTTGGGGCAGGCTGAGCACAGTGGACAGACAGGGAACTCCTGCTCTAACAAACCCTCCTCTCTCCTGGAAAGCTGCAAACAGGCCTCTGGCCAAGCTCCAGGGGCAGCAGGAGCTGTGGATGCAGGGTTTTATGGGTTTGCTCCTGGAATGGCAGGTGGGGTACATTTGTCTGATGATGTTTTTCAGATCCCTTTCCAAAGGGAAAGGAACGTTCAGCCCCGTACCCAGGGGCTGGGTGTGCAGCAGGACTGGGCCTCAGGATTTTCACCAAATGGGAGAAAAGCAAACAAACACAATCAGCAGATGGAAACCCTCAGATGGAAGGGGACATACTGGTTATTTATTTAAAGAGCTGTTACGCCCTAATGGAAAATTTCGAGACCCATTCCATTTAGAACTAGCAGAGGTTTATTTAGCCCATATTTTCTGTTTGTTTTCACTCATTTCTCATGTTAAAGAACATTTGCTACCAGTACCCATCTCCAGCATCTTCAATTGTGTATTCCCCAGCATTACCCTGGTTGCTACGGAGACAACTGAGATGCCACAAACAACAGAAAGCTCTTCTGGTGCAGGAGCAGTGCTCCAAGGAGAGAAATAACCCTGGAAAACATGATATGTACCAGCCCTTGCACACAAACATGGAAAAGGGGGGACATCTGTGGGACAATCAATGTGCTGGACCCTAAGTCTAAACAAAATATTTCCCCAGACCTGCTTCCCTGTTGCCTGCTGCTTTTCAAGCTGCACAAAAGCCATAACCCATATTCCTCTAGACTTGATGCCAAAGAACACTTTCTACCTGGATTTGAATAATGTGAATATATTAATTAAAGTTGATAATAGCTGATAATGATTTCCATCAGCAGTAGAATGTTGCTATATTTATCATTATTTATGAGATCACCGTAGCTCACTGTAATTTATACAGAGAAGACTTGAACTAACGTGACTTGACATCTTAACAACTTTTCAGATCACACCTTTACAGCCACAGAATGTTGTTTTCTCAGACAACCAGATCATTTCTCAGTAGGGAAAGGAAAGTAAAGAGAGGAGATCAAGCCCCCCAGGTTTCCCTTTGATCAGCTTGCCCTCGAAAAGGAGTTGACTTTGAGACTGGCCACAGCACTGGCAAAAATAAAGGGACAATTTAGCATTTGTATTTATCATGGATGTTGCTTTGCAGAACTCAGATGCGGTCTGCAGACAGAAGCAGGGCTTAAAGAGAGATGTGGGAGGGAGGACAGAAACTCTGTGTCTTGTCCTTTCCAAAATCCCTCAGGACCTGCCCCCCAGCTTCCCTACCCTGAGCAGCAGTGCCCCGGGGCTTTGGGGCTGGCAATCCTCCCAGCTCCCCCTTGGACTCAGAGAAAAGAGCATCTCTCCTTAGGCAGTGCTGAGGGGCTTTGTGCTCACAATGGGAGCTTTGGCAGCAAGAAGTAAGAAGCATCTTGCAAAGGCCAGAGGAGGCAGCAGGAAGAAATCTGGAAGATGTCTTCTGCAAAGTCTTGGGCTGGATGGGTGGGCAAGGACTGGACCCTCCCTCAAGGAGGAAGAGAGGAGATGATCCCACTAAGGAAGCATCCAAATCCTCACCCAGTGGTGGATCAGTAAGGTCTGTAACCCCGTGGGGTGGAACTCAGGATTGCCTGGTTCTCAGTCTGGATGCAGGAGGCATTTTTCCTGCTGCTGCTGCTGTGCCTGGGCTCAGTGGGGCTCCTGGTGGGGAAGAACCTTCCAGAAGAAAAGTTAGAGAGTCAGACACTGAACATGAGGCACTCAGAGTGCTTTCACAGTGCTTTCATGGTAGTATAACATAAAACCAGCTAAACTCTGTCTGACTTTAAAAATTCTGTTTTATATCAGGTCACTGGCTATAGACATGCAAGTGAAAATCCTGAAAAAAACCCACCAAAATATCAAAATAAGCATTTCCTATAAAATTTATAAAACATGAATTCATAAAATATGCAAACCAGATTCACTTTTAGCTGGCACGGCCAAAACTCAGAAACATCAGTAACCAACAGACTGAGGTCAAAACAGTTCATAAAATAAAACAAGAAAAAAACCATCCAGGAACCCCCTAATCTCTCAAGGCTGCTGACAGCACTGCTTTTGGTTTCAGCAGACCGAGGCACAAAGACAGAACAACAGGAATCTTCTTAAACATTTGTTGTTAAGGTAAATCTAAAATGATTGTCTAGCACAATGTTAATTATATTGTACAGCAATCAAAACAGAGACGCCGAGTCTAATGAATCCCTACTCTCACCTTTGGAACTGAACTGGAGTGTCTTGTTCACCTCCTTATTAGCCCATAAATATTCTAATTAGGAAGCAACTCCAGATGAATAGGATTAGCAATAAGGACATTTTAGACTAGGTACACAAGAGATACTCAAAACTCTCATGTCTTATCTAAGGCTCTCCTGACATTTATAATCATGTAGAAACGCTAAATTTACATAGCTCTGCCTAATTAGACATGGTTGCAATTATGTTTGTGGGCTTCCTTTTTTTCCTGCCCAAGTATAACTTACACTGTCAACACAGGAAGCAGGAACTGAATAGAAACTCAGCAAGAAATAAAAGTGTTTTCTGCTATTTATTTTTTCCTGGTTTTAATTTGAAATTCATATTTCTAAGATTTTTTTTTTTCCCCGATTCCAGGCAAGTTCTGGCTGTTATGGATCCAAGTCCAGATCACTGCTGCTTTAGATGTAAAAAATGTGCTCTTTTTAGATCATCAGCATCTCAAGAGCAGGCACTAAACCAGGCGAAATTCTGCAAAAAGTGACACGTTCTGCCTGCAGCAGGTGGGTCGCTCGTGCTCTTGGTGAGAGCGAGAAACAAAGAAACTTGTTTCCTTTGAAAACTGGAAGGTCCCTGAAATTCTCACCCTGCTTATGAATTTTGCTAACTGCCCTGGGGGTTTTTGTTTCAGTCCCTCTTCCCCACCTGAACTTGACATTTCTACAAGAATCCTGTGTTTATCTTCCTTGGCCTTCAGAAAGCTGGTGGGAAGCAGGTAATCCATCACGCTGTATTTCTGTGCAGGAAATGTTGGCATTATTGGGCAGAGATTTGATAAATGATGTGTACATTATAAAACTGAATTTCAATAAATTGTCTTTGATGTCCATAATCACAGATAGAGTTCTTTTCACCTCAACTCAAATATAAGTCAAAGTAAGTTATATGCACTCAATTCAATGTGCTTACAAATTCCTCTTTCAGAACTAAACCATAATCATGAAAACTCACCTGCACAGAGCTCAGGCTGCAGCCAAGGTGGGTGGAGATGCCCCTGCATATAAACCCTCAGAATAGAATATTAGGGAATTCCCAGGGCAAACATCCACAAATCCTTTTTACTGACTGCTAGATGTATAATTCTCTCTACTCCTAAATACTTTGTTTATTAGAAAACCAGCATCTTATTTGACTCCCACATCATGTTTCAAGCTCCATGCCAATGATCAGAGAATCATGGAATTACGGAACAGCCTGGGTTGGAAGGGCCCCTAAAGCTCATCTTGTTCCACCCCGTGCCATGGGCAGGGACACCTTCCACCATCCCAGGTTGCTCCAAGCCCTGTCCAACCTGGCCTTGGACACTTCCAGGGATGGAGAAGCCACAGCTTCTCTGGGCAACCTATGCCAGGGCCTCACCACCCTCACAGGGAAGAGTTTTTTCCTAATATCTAATCCAAACCTGCTCTCTTTCAGTTGGAAGGCATTAAATGACTCATGCCAGCAGAGCCACACAGCCCTTGGAAGCCAGGCTGCCTGGTGGCAGAGGTCAGTGGCTCCAGGCAGAGCAGCACTAAAGAAAACTGTCTTTATAAAGACTCCCGAGGAATGAGAAAACAACCAAAGAACAGGAGGAAAACCTCCTGTTTCCAGCTTCACTGCTTGGAACGTGGGAGAGGTGGAAAAACAACAGTTCTGCTCCAGCAGGTTTACAGAAGCCAAAATTAAACAATTAGGAAACCAAGTCTCCTCCTTCAGCAAACTGAAGCGGAGCAGATCACGCAGCAAACTGACCCTCGTGAGCTCTCCAGGCTGTTCCTGCACAGCCCACACTGGGAACATCCAGCAAGGCAGCCCAAAAGCCCAACTGCAGCCTCCCAGCAAATTCCACACTCCAGCTCCACGGAGCTGAAGAGCAGGGGTGTTCCTGAATATCTGCTTCTCAAAGGACGTACCCAGCACGTTTTCTCTGGCCAGGACATCAGCCCCGTGCCTGCTTTCTTGTCAAGCTTTCTGATCAGGGCTTGTGTCGGTCAAGGCAGTCAGATCTGAGAGCCTCTGATGACAGCCCAAGGAGCTGAAACAAAATCAATAACCATAGAAACCCCATCCCATCCCCTCCTCTGCTGTATTTAAGATCAATCAATATGCATAAATGACCAGTGCCAGGCACATCTGCACTAGTTGTGCACATAATCAACTTTGTCTTGTCTCAGTTTAATACAATTTTCCACCATATTAGCAGCCTTTATGATATCCTGTCTTTTCAAATAGACGTGATTCAGAATCACTACATAGTTCAATTGGATTATTGGAGTCGCACACAGACCCACACTCACCCCCCTCCCCCCCCAAATCTGCTCTCAGTGACAGCCTCTCCTCACGCCACTGAGGATGGGATTACAGCCACGTGTAAAGTGTTTGCAAGGAGGTGACATCCGAGGCCACAGCCAGCTTCCACCGACACCTCTGGCAGAAGAATGGGTGTGTGTATGTGTATTTAACAGACTGGGAAAAGAAATGAACAAACTTATCAAATGCCATGCTGAAGCATCCATTAAAAACTGCACACACTTTTAATGACTTGGGTGAGGGTTGCTGTTGCATAAATTTATTTAACGTTAATGTCCCTAGTTTGCTGTAAATTTCACACTGTGAAATTACCAGGGCAGTTCTAATGGAGCTGAAGCCTCCAGCTGCACTCCATGATAAAGGAGAAAATAATTATGAATTCCTCTGGGAAGCCAAAGAAAGTCAAAGATCTCCTTCGAAACTGCTCCCAGCTGAGCTGCTCATCAGCCAGCTGAGGAGGTGCAGAGCCGCTCCCAGCGCCGGGGGAAGCGGGATGAGCAGGACGCTCCCGCTGATGACGGTGCTGCCATCAACTGACATTTAATTTGGAAGGATTGAAAGCTGGTGTCTGCAGCAACTTCTGCCAAGAAACATTATGAACAGTCAAGACAGAGCATGGAAGTGGTTTTATGTTCCAAGTTCGGATGATACTGTGTAATTTTACATCTAATCACCTAGCGCGAGACATAACCGGCACACACAGCTCCAAGAGCTCGTGCCTGCAGCTCTGACAGATGCCTGGATCATGAGAGGATGCTTCTTCTCATGTGTGTTGTTCCATCTACAACTCATTCTCTATAACCCTTCAAATCCAGAGCTAACAGCCTTTGCAAGAGTTTACAAGAGTGGAAAAAGAAAAGTCCTCTCTTCCACCCACCTTAATCTTCTATCCCTACAAATATCTCTCCCTTTCATTTCTGTTTTTCCCTGTTTCTTCTTGCTTCCTCCACACCACCATGGGCTCCTCTGGCCAACGGTGCTCTCCCTGCAGCAGGAGAGCCCACCTGGACAGCGAGCAGCTGTGGCACACCTGGGGACCCCAGCCCCTGCCTCCTCCTCACCACGATGCTCCTTGCCTGGCATCCTCCCTTCCGTCAGCTTGGAATTCAGGCCCAGGCACGAGCAAACCAATCGTGGCTCACCTCTGAGTGCACCTCTGAAATGACAAAACAACTCATTCCTGGTAAAGGAATCGGAGAAATGTAAGAAACAAAACCACCTAATGGGGCAGACAGGCAGTATTTATTCAGTTGCTCCTGGTGTGTCACTCATAATAACGTCTTGCAGTGTACTTCAGGCTTGTTTCCCAAGAACAAATATAATTCTTATTTATAATGCAACAAAGGATAAAGCAGGTTTCCTGATTCTGATAAGCGACTCTCTGATTATTTCTTCAATAAAAACCGTCACATCTTTCAGATTATTCTTTCATGTTTTATTCTGGTTTGGAACAGAGACAGAACAGACGAGCATCTCTGTGCCTTGAGTCACCTGGTTTATTTCCTCATTTATAAAACCTGGGGACCTGCTAGAGAGCACTTCAGTGGTGCTCAAGGACTTTTGAACTCCGTGGACTGGACTTGCAGCAGTGAGTGACCAACGCCTGGCTCTGGTTAGCATCACCCTCTATCAGGTAAATGATCTGTGAGATGATAACGAGGGCAGGGCGGAGGGAGCGAGGCGTTACCGTGACAAAGGGCTCTCCAGGAATAGCAAACACCAGCCCTTCCCAACCAACAGCAACCCAAGATGCTGCTGGGAAGCCTGTCAGCAGAACGCCTGCTCAGTGCATCAGCACGCACCAGACATTGGCTTGATGTGCCGAAATGGGGTGAAAAACGTGAAAAGCAATGTGGTCACCGCTTTGGACTTTCTGCTTGCATTCTAATTTCTCTGCAAAATATGTGCCACATTATTTACTGTGTCTTCTTTTAAGGTAGCTGTCACCATATGACTTAGAAATTCCAAACATACTAAGAATGGGATTTTCTGTGTCAAAATGTCCCATTGAAATTCAGACACCTCCTTCTCACAGTCTGTGCAACACTGCGAAGCAAACAGGGCCCGGACCTTATTGGGAAAAAATCCCCAAACAAATGTTGTGTTTATGTAATGATGTATTTATTTAGGGCCACTTCAATCAGATACAGCTGGTTAGACTTGAAAATAACCGCATGTGAAAACGCAAACAATAATTTATGTAACTTTAAATGAGTTTTTGCAAGATGTTTTGATGCATTTTCCTTGAACGCTCCCCTGCACATCTGGATACGAAGTCTGTAATTTAGCTTTCCTTATTCCCTATGGAAGTTGTATGGAAAGGACTGTGCCTGTGCCCCTCTCTGAACTGCCTGGGCACAGCATCTGGGGTCAGCAGAGTAACACAAAATCCATTTCTCAAATGTGTCAGTCAGCCTTTGAAGATGCTGATACTGCAGGCAATGGTCACTCCGAGTTACATTAACAGCTCTTCCTGCAAACACTGGAATTAGTTTTCAGAAGAACATCCCTAAATACCCATTTTGATATGGTTGGATGACAGTAGTGGCAGAGACCATATAGAGAGCTGAAGGGGCCTGAGGATGAAAACTGGTGGAGAATATTATGACAAAGTGGTTTTTCATCACAAGATGCTAAGAGTGAAACTGATCCCAAGGACGGCCACTTGAAAGCTCTCCCTCACTTGGAATTTATTTTCACATTGCGAGAGAGTCCTTTTTAAAATGGTTTTAATGGTCTGAGCTAGCTTTGACAAAAATTGATCTTTTAAAATGTCAAACATCATTTTAAAACACCAATATCAATGTGACATTTTTGCAGCTATTAAACAAAAATACTGAATCCCTCCAGATTTTTTTTTTTTCTGACTGGCAATTACAATTAAAAAAATTCAATATTTTGTCCTAATCTGGGAGTGGGGAGAATGTTGTGGGGCGTTTACTGCTTAATCAGGATAATTTACATAAATGATTGCTGATGCTTCCATTTCTGATCTGATGGATAGAGCTGAGAGATTCTCCTGCTTTCTGCTTTAGGGGTTTTCAGATATGTGACCATGGCCAAAGGAGCTGGGGGTGGGCTACCTGTCCAAAGAACCATCCAATGTCCTGCAGTTTTCCCTGCAGGCTCTTCTTCTAGGGAATTTTGCTCAACTGCTTTGCCAAGAGCTGATACCCTGAAGTCATGAAGGCACCCAGTGCCTCTCCAGCTCTCACTGGTGGAAGCTGCTCTGCTGCTCATCTGTAGGGCAGATCTTCTGATAGTGCAGAGCACTGGTAACGCTTCCAGATTGTCTCTTTATGCTCAAATATGCTTTCTTTCAAACCACATCTAGCTGCTGATTTCCCAGCAAATACCGTTCATTACCTTCTCTGTCAAACATCGTCTTCTGATATCAAACATACAGGGGGAGGGAAGTGCACATAATTTAGTAATGCATTTCCCATCACACTCCTCTGCATTGCCATGGCCACAAAAAGATGGAATCAGCCAAGATGAAAGCATTTTCAGGGCTGAAGTTTAATGGCTAAAATAATTGCAGAAACATACACATCTCCAAAACAAACCACTTCCAGAATGAATAATGCGTGGAGTATCCTCTCATCTACTACTTCACATCAGCACAGGCTCCCCTGTGAGCAAAATACACACAGTGTAGGGTAGGGTATTTCAATCACAGCAGATCTCTGTGGCTGGGCCAGCTCTACTCTGCTGCAAGCAAACCACAGGGTTTGCCCTGAGTTCAAGAGAGAAGGATGCTGCTCTTCTGATCACTCTGAAATTCACCTTCAGAAGGTGAACACAGTGCCTCCTAAGTGGGCATTTTATCTGACATGTGCTTGCTTGGCTGGCATCAAACCCTCCCTTTAGAACAGCAGATACCTGGCAGAAAAGCTTTCCACTTATACAGGAGTCACTTGCTGTTGACTTACAATTCCTGATTCCCATCTTCAGGTAGCAGAAATCAGTCTGGCCAGTTTACCTCTCTTTGGGCATCTGCCCAAACCTTTAACAATAAAACAAGATTCTTCCCCATAAACTGAGGTGAATTCCATGTTGGTATGAATATGAAACTACAGTCTTTTTATTTTTCAGACAGATGTATAAATAAGACTGGAAAGACCAACTTATCGAACATCTGGATAATATGAGTCACTGCATTTTTATGCAATTAGTTCCCCTTCTCAATTTGAGCCATCAGATTTAAGGTCACTCAGTGACCTGTTCACTTTGACTGAAAACCACATTTATTTTTCTAGAAAGGCATTTGGAACAGAAAGCATTTTAAGTGCAAAAAATGAATAGCTTGAATAAAACATGATTGTACTGACATGTACTCTATTTAACGAGGATTTCTTACACAAAGTCCTCCGAATTTTTTAAAAACTGGAATAACAGAACAACAATGAAAGGAAAATATTTAGCCTAAAAACTGGAAGAAAAATGGTGAGGTTACCATGACAAAAGAACAAACTGCCTCACTGCTTCGGCTCTGCTGCTACAGGCTCCTAGATGCTTTAATGTGCAATTCTGGGAAGAACAGCACACAGCTCCATCCTGCCTGCATGTGACACCTCACTGGCCTTATCCACAAGCCCTCTCACAGCCTGCAGTGAATGGAGAATAGCCCAAACCTCAGTACCTGATGTTGTGATTATTTACAGCCAGCCTAGCGACGCTCACAAGTGTCTAACAAGAACAGTCCTCCCCTTCAAAGAGCCACCTTCTGCCACCTTTCTGGATACTAATTAGTACAGAACTCAAGGATATAGACAGTATTCATGGTGCAGAACATCAAACTCCCATATTTCGGTCCCTGTGCACACATTTCTGTGGTTTTGGAAGTATTGCATCCTCTGCAAATACAAACTGACACTGTTCCAGATGAGATGTACTATAAAAACACTAGCTACACCACAATTTAAATTATACTTTACAAAGCATTTAACAGCCTCTCTGCTGTTTACACTGAGACCTTTCTATTTTAAGAATATTTCAGAATACGAGACTCTGTCTCTGGTCTTCTGACAGTCACAGTCCTTTGCATTCAAGCTGCCTTCTTCTTAAGCCCAGTTACGGAAAGTCACTGTTGCAGGGCGAAACATCCCATAAACTCACTCATGCTCTGGCAAATGAGTTGAAGATAATATTTAAGTAAAAAATGTAGTCAAAGATGCTCACAGGAATGAATACTGCTATTAAAAAAGTAGTGCTAGGTCTAGAAAGAAGGAGTTAACAAAGGCTCTCTTTAAAATGCTAATAACAGACAATGGTCTGTGGATAAGTTAATTAGTGGAGCCAGCTTGTGTTTAATTATTTCACTTGACCTGGTGCAGATTTAGACAATAATCCCTTTAGAGAGGGGAAGGGGCTGTTGGAAAGTATGTGATGTACCAAAAGAAAAACTTTAAATCTGCCTGAGCTGAGCAGGTAGTCTTCTATCTAAAATTGGAATGATACACTCTTCTCCACTGTAAGACAAGCTCAAATAGAAAAAGAAATGCAGGTCTGAACCAGAGAGATTATGCTAAGGACCTGGTGAGCTTTCCACTCTGATACTCAACTTTTTTTTCCTCCTCCCTATTCAGCTGGGATTTTACTACTGAATAATGTATAAACCAACCCACTGTAGTCAGAGGTGGGATTTCATGAGCAACTTGAAACAAGTGCAACCAGACTGTACCAGAATTCTCTGAACATATTAAAATGTGTGTGAAGAAAGAAAAGGATCTATAGACTATTAGTATATCTGGAATTTTCTTATAGGAGAGGCTCTGAAGTTTTCCATATTTAAAGGAAGGGAACTGATTAGGTGGGGTATCAGTCCTATTCTTGCTCACACTCTATAATCAGATCCAGTTAAACTCAAAGCTTTGTTTTATCTGAATAGATCAACCCCAAATCATGCAGCTTTTCAATCTGGTAACATCTCTTCAATAGCTCACCCAAATATGAATAAAAAGTCATTACAGTTCCACATGTGAGCCAGTACAACCTCCTCCAGAGGCTCCAGCATCTAAATGGTGGAGATACCAAAAGCAAGCCAGGTGTATAAAGAGAGTCTGTATCAGATGGGAGAAAGAATTAAAGAACCAAATTGGGAGCTACTCTGGCAGGCAGTAAATAGTGCCACAGACACTGCCTGAGTGGGAGGAAACCCTTCACTTCAGCCAAAGGGCAGGACTCACTCTTGGTGGAATTGGCTCCATGGGAGATGTAAACTGGCTGCAGGTTTCCATTCACAGCCCAGTTCTGAGGCTGGAGCATCCTCCTGCACACATCTTCAGGAAGGACACACAGTGCACTGGGACCAGAGCTGAAAAACTGCACAGAACAACCAGACCAATAAAAGCAGCCCTATTGCTTTGTTTGATCTTCTTTATTAAAAATGTAATCTGATAGGGAACGAAAGGCCTTAGGACAGGACAGGGCCAAGACGAGTGCAAGCAGCTCACACAGCCAGGCTGAGCTCACACAAACTCACAGCCAAACTGTGCCAACATACTCTCAGTTTGTACAGCTAGATGATCTCCAGCCCATTACACTTGTGTCCTGATCATCCTCCTGGGGTACCTTTTTGGGAGATAAATACCATGGCTGTTTTGCTGTCTGCTCATAGGACTCCCACAGGTTCCAAGCTATATACCAGCCTCTTTCTTTGGAAAGCTCTTTTATTCTTTAAAAGTGTCTCCTATTATATCCACTTTTTTTTTTTTTCCTACTCATGCTATTTTCTTCCAAGGCCATGGCTCAGAGCCCTTCCTCTATCAGTTTTACTAGTCTATCTAGCTATCAGGCTTTTTTAAAGGAAAAGTAATCAAAAAACCCTGTCCATACACAGGAGCTCTAAAACTGATTGTCACCTTCTCATTTAGAGAGCTGCAGCAATCATGCAGAAGACCAAAAGGTACAGAACATTCCAGAAGCACCCACCAGAAAGACACACAGGCACTGCAATTTGAGGAGCTTGAACAGGGAGACATATTCCTTCTGGGAATTGTGACAAGGCTTCAGAACCACTGGCATTATTCCTTCTTATTTAAAACAAATGGTGTGATTTCTGTGACAAGGTTTTGCTCACATCTTTCCCAGCCTGCAACAAAAGGGTATGAGGGATCCCTTAAGCAGAGCTGGACCAACAGTGCTCAGAGCAGATTTGAGCCCTCCCCCTCTGCTAACTTCTGGTATCTGAAATTACTGCAAGTGGCCCTCCACTGAGTGCACAACACACTTCCAAAGCACTAAACAGGGTTAATAAAATGAATCTTCTTCACTAATGAGTGGTAGTGCTCCTCACCATAATTTGCTGAAAAAGGTCATTCTTGTCTGTAATGAGAAAATGAAATGCACTGGAATGATGGAGCAAACTCAAATCAGTCCTATGTACAATGTAGGAACATAAACCAGAATCCAGCATAAATCTGCTGGCTAAATTCAGCTTATGGCTAATCAGCTCTTCCTTTGACAGGATATGCTGCTGTGGAAATGGGATAATTTTATAACTGAATAATTTAACCAGTTTTATCTTTAAGTAATGATTTCAGGCATATTAATACATAAAGCTTCAGTATTTACATTTTCGTTACGTGGCCCTGAAAAATTACAAGGTATCAGGGATAACGTAGTATTCAGTGATAAATGACGTGCACAGAGTGGATTTCATCCCTCACAGTGACTTTGTGCTCCACAAATCCCTGGGATGGCACGTGGCTGCCAGGCAGACAGCGAGGGCAGAGCCTGTGGTGTGACAGCACGGGGGCAAACTGCTCCTCAGTGGCAGAAGGGAACTGTTTCCCAATGTGTCAGAAACACCTTAGGGCCAAGGCTGGGAGGGACAAGTAAAACACAGTCTGACAGAGGATGCTGAAGCATTTTACCTGCTTATCCCTGCTAAGACTCCAGTAGTTTATGTCTGACTTGAAGACATGTTCCACAAGGACTCCCAATCACCACTTGAATGCTGTGAGAAGTGGAAAAGCCACTTAACCCTGGAAATCTGTTACAGTCCTTCATCATCTCAGTCACTGGAAAACACTTTGGGAGCCTGGAAGTCTGGAAGCTAAATACAAGGACTTGTGGCTCAAATTCATAGAAATGGATGTGCCTCACTGGAAAAATAATCACTAATCCCTCACTCTGGTTCTCCTCTTGTGAGTGCAGCTGTGGAGGCATTTTTCTGCACATGTTTTAATGCAGTGATATGGTAAGTTCATCTTGAAAAGCAAGATACTCGTGGCTCCACAGAGTCTAACAGCCTTGTTTCAGTTCTTCTCTGGAAAAAGTAATGAAAGGAACACGAAAACCAGAATCCCTCTCACTTTAAAGAACTCCTGTAATAGATACAAATAGCAAACAGGGTGGATGCTGGATGGTGCTTGTCAGAAGGGTGACATGCTCGTAGCAATTCCGCATTACTCCTCCCTGCTCCTTGGAGAAGGCTAATCTGACTGAGGAAAATGGGAACAGAAGCTCTCAGGATGCAGTCAAGCCATTTAGATGTCACTTTCCCTCGTTCTGTGTATTCTGTCAGTACACACACATGAGTGACAATCTGCCCAGGTAAACTCATCTATCATTCGTATGGTGTGGGATCCTTCAGCCTCAAACTGCAGCAGATCTTCCTCCAGCCCTGCTCAGAGGAGGAGAGGCAGCTCTGTAGAACATCACATTGATATCCAGGGAGGGAAATAATTAACATGGGCTGTGGTAATTTAGAACAGAATAATCCTTTTGCTGTATTCCAGGGGCGGATGAAGGATTGAAAGCTGCTGGACTCCACTGTCAGAGGGAGGTTTCCTGGTACAGAAAGCCAGGCTCAGCCTGAGTTACCTGTTGGTTACACTTAGGTAATTGTCTAGCTGGAAGAGACAAACCCAGATTAAACCCACGGTATTTGGGTAATCTCAGACCAGTGGATGTCTGTCTATGGGAATGTTTCACAGCAGTCTCAATGGCTAAAGTCATTCCTGTACCAGGGCAATGCCTTGTTTACTCCCAGCCAGAATTTGAATGAACAAGGAGGTTTTGAAAAGCTATTGCAATGACCTGGAGATAGATGCACCCAAAAGAGTTACTGCAGATGGTAAAACCCATCCCTGCTCAGTGTTTGGAGAGGTGTACAGTTGTTTTTTTTTTCCTTTAACATAACATTTCAAATTCTGTACTATCAGAAATGTCTAGTTGCACCAAAACCAGAGTGTTGGAAAAGAAATCAACTGTCTCTGCTAATAAGAAGAACTTCTCCTCTTCCCCACAAAAATCCTGCCATTTCATTCATAAATAAAATAAGCCTCTAACTCAGTTGTTGGCAGGCTCTCCCTTTTATCTTTCACTCACTTGAGAAGGACCAGCAACATCACGTTTTTGGAAAGCCAAGTGCAGTAATCATAGAATCGGATTTCATGTATTTTTAAAAGCATTCGCAGCAGCAGAGATCCAATCACTTTTAAAAGAAATACAAACATACAGAAATTTGGAAGAAGTAACTCAGTGCTCCTGACTGCCTTCATTTCTCCAACACCAGATGATTGTGCTGGGAAGGGACTCCTTTCTAAAGGACATCTCAAAAATTTAGCAACATTACACTACAAGCACCGCAGTGCTGAAATACTTATTATCTCAAATAAACCTGGATGACATTTGAGATGTCTCAAAATTTATTGGCCTGCCAGCAGAGCCTGGGATCAACCACCTCCTTTCTCTCATTCCTTTTTTTTTTTTTCCCTCCTGCTTGCTCAAAGTCGGTGTTCATAAAATATTTAGGGGAAGCTCTTCAGAGGATGATATTGCCTATACTATACCCCCAGTGCAGGTTTACTGTGCTACTGAGACAGATATTCTGCCACCAGAGAAAGTAAAATTGGTGATGGGGTTGAATTACTGCACCAGGAGCACCATCAGACTGACAGTCTGGGCTTGATCCCACCTGGGACGCTGGGCTGAGTGGAAAGAACGAAGTAACACGTGGAACAGAGCCGGTCGCTTTTGCAAGGTTATACAGAGAAATGCTACTTTTCAGGATGGAAAACAAAAATATGAATGTTCTGCTTGTTTCTGAGACCCAGCTGACCCTTTCTTACCCCTTGCAATTTTCTTCCCAGTGGAAAAAAAAAACCCAGCACAATGAAATGTGGAATTCAGATGTGCTGCTAAATGAAGCCGTCAGTTGGGCAGCATCTCCTGCAGTACCACCCACTTCTGCAGCAGCCTGCCATAAATTAAATCAGCAGCAATGGTCCCTTCCTACCCCTGAACTTTGCCACAACCTGTTCATCTCATGCATTCACAGCCCATAATCCACACATTTTGTGCTCCCGCCACCACATGATCCTTTCCTCCTAATTTCATTGAATCAGCTACAGATTTCCTATGTTACTCTGATGTTTCCCTGCATTACAGCAAGCATCTGCTTTTAACAGTCTCTTCAAAACCTGGCTGTCTGAATGGACTTCTGAACCTCTGATGACCCTAAATCTCCATCATTTTCCTTCTTAGTTCAAGGGATAGGTGTTCCTTTGTTCCACCCTCGGCATTTCTCACCCTCAGGCATCCAGGCTTACATCAGGCTGTTGCTAAACTGTCTTCCTTTAATACCTTTTATGAAGTGCAGTCCAATCAACTTTATCTTCCTTGGGGATCCATTCAATTAAGTGCAGTCATAATGAGCGAGTGGACACACAGCATTGTCACCATATTTACATCCAGATTAATGGGAACCAGGTAAAATGACTTTAAAGCCATCAATATTTTAACACTTTGGCTTTTGATTGCGCTATCTTCAGTGTCAGACACATTTAGGAGAGATCAGCACAGTCTGAGAGGCTGAGTGTTTAATTGCCTCCATGGTTTGTGGAAATGGGGGTTTAGAAACAGCAGCAAAAATACATGACTTTGTCTTAAAATAGGTTTCTCGCAGGTCAAACAAAACACTTCTCACGAAACAAAACAAGCTAAAACTTCATCCAGTTCATTCCTTCATGGATTGAAGGTAATGTAGGAAAACAGCAAAGAACCAATATTTAAGTGGAGATGCTGAGAACATCAGGAAATCTCATTTAATGAGCATGTAACAGAAATGCTGAGCTAGGAACACCAGTTCCGATGTGACTTTTCTCCCTTCTGAAAGACAAATGCTGGATCTGGAACATGGATCTGTCGCTCAGATATGGAATAGCTCTGGAAGTTATTTTTACAATGCCTGCTTTGCATTGCAGAAGCAAGGGAGAAGGGTCCAATGGAGACTGAAAACCTGGCTCTGTATCACCACACCTTAACTTAATCGTGTCTCAGGCACTGATAAATGTGTCAATAAGCATTTTGAGAAATAACTGGTATCCAGGGAATTTATCTTGGTTATAGTAGTTTCAACTGAATAGGTCAGATTTGTTAACATTTTAATTTACACAAATCTGCATTCCAAATATTGCTCTTCGTCTCCTTTTCCTAACGACAGGGAAATGTCAGCAGCAACCCCAAATTCACTCCTCTAATAGCTTCCTCAAGTTTTCAGGAAAAACAAACAAAACCAAAAAAACCCAATCTGTGGTACAGTAATGGGGGTGTTTAAACACAATTTTCAATTTAGATGCAATACAACTTTATGTTAATAAACCAGAAAGTTTTGCCAATTCCAGATATAATCCTGAAAGTAGGAGAGAGAGCTGGGAATAAGCATGCCCCGTAGCTTCAGGGCAGCCCCAGGATTATGCCCAGAGCTGGTTGTTCTGCCTCGATCCAAGTGTCCCTTGCCCAGCCTCGTACTCAGCTTGGGACACTCAACACCAGATTTCCACATGCACTGTGCCAGCTGTGATTTCCTGGACACAGGGGGACTCACACGAAGCACATGCTTCCCCTGCAACTTCTTAAAATTCTTCAGATGCAATGAGAGAAACACGAAAAAAGACAATCATTCTGCCTTATCCTTTCCCCTTAATACCTGCCTCTTTTTTCAGCTGATTTGCTAAGATTAAAACCTCTCTCCCACCAAGTTATCCCAATCTGAAATTTATATAAACCGCAGACCTTTCTCTGCCCATAAAGCCCTACATTAAAATGCTGGGCCCCACTGATGTCAGGGGGACAATAATACTTCTTTAATTCCCATAAAATCAGCATTTTTCTGCCAGAATTCCAATTTCTCCTCCGAGTGCACTGCTACCGTCCCCCCCCGGTGCTGCCAGCAATCTCTCCGGCACTTGTTTCTCCACTTCCACTGCAAGCCTGCCGCAGGCTCCAGCACTGCCTGGGATAATCTACCTGCTTAAGATTCAGCCAACTTCCCAGCTCTAGGAATAAAAGGAGTAGGGAAAGGTCAAATCTACCCTAGGTTGTGCTTGCAGAATCTGCCACGTCAGGTGGGAAGGAGCAGGCGCTGGAGCTCCTCCTGCTCCCCCAGCTCTGCTTCTTGTCTTCACACCTGGAGAGCTCTCGGCTCTCCTGACCTTCTCCTTGGAAAGCTGTTTCACACAGTGTGTCCCCCCGGGCCAGCTCACCCCGAAACGGTGCCGAGGGCAAGCCCTGCGCTGCTCCCAGCCAGCGTTCCCAGCCAGCGTTCCCAGCCAGCGTTCCCATCCCATCCCGAGTGTTCCGGCAGCTGCCCCGGGGCTCCACGCGCGCTGCTGAGCTGCTGCCGGGGCTTTTATCTGCTCTCAGCAGCTGCCTTTGGGATTCCTCCCCGAGCTGCTCTGAAGCAAAAAAGCAGCCCCAGACCTGGGAATGAAACAGGCACAATCCCTGGCAGGGAATGTCTCCTGACTGGCGCCTGGCACAGCACTCAGCAGTGGGGCCAAAAGCGTGCTGCTGGCCTGAGGGGCACGGCAAGAATCTCCAAGGTGCTGGAGGCTTCACCCCTCAGAGTTTAGGTCCCAGGCCCACATGTGGGGACTCCTGCTTGCTCTGTCCCTGCCATGTCACAGGGGAGGAAAGGAGAGAAAGAAGAACAAAACCGGTTCCTGGTGCCTTCTCCCAGAAATGCAGCACACTGGGCTCTCTCAAAATAAACTCTCCCACTGGATGTGTGACCTCTGGCGACTGCCTGAATATAAACATCGGAGCCTCAGACTGTGCAAGTCCTTCCTTCCATACTCTCTGTGGTCATTGCTTCACGAACAAATGATCCTTTCTATCATTTAGTCGACCGAGCTCCCCCAGTTGCACTGAGCAGGTGACACTCCATGACCTGCACAGTCCAATGGGGAATAAAAACAGAACTGATGTTCTGGGGTTCTCTCCCTTTACACCCATTGACCCCGTCCCCTCCTTCCCCACTCACTCCATCCCACCACTGACACTGCATTGATTTTTGTTTAATGTATGAGGTATAAATGCTTTGTCCTTGAGCTACCCCCACAACCAAAGGAGGCACAGCTCTGTGAATCATTATATAGCTTACACTGACAGAGTATTTTTTTGTCAGTAAAAGTGAAATTTCTTCTGCTTTTGGAAAAGCTGCACATTGTAAAATGCCAGAAAGAAGAGGCACTAAAGGCAGAACATCACACAAACCCAAAATCACTGGAAGACATTTTACTAGTTTGGAAATGACACAAGGACACAAAGTGTGCTGAGTGCAGGCTGTGTTCCTTTTTCCAGGGATAACATGCAAAGACCTAAGCAAGACAGGCCTAGAAAGGGCTATAGATGCCTGGCACTTTATTGTCCCCCCAACAGAAGGGGGACAAATGACCATTTATTCATCCCCCTTCACCTCCTAGAGTATTTTCTACATCTTTGAGTTTCACAAACTTTTGAAAGGAAAATATCAGCTCCAGGAGTTTGAAGATTCTCTCAGGGCTTCATCAATTGATATGGATTAAGACAAAAGTACCACATCAAAGCCACGATGCCCCACAGCTGCTGCAGAAGCAAAGACTGTGATCTCCCCACCTCAACTCAAGCTTTTAGAGGCTTGGGATTAAAGACAGCGTTTGGGCTTTTCACATCAGCAACCCTCAACAACACCGGGTAAGACGGTTTCAAACTCACCTCCCTGTCGAGTCCAGCAGCCACGGTGACAATGTCCCCTGTCTCGCTGTTAATAGTGAACATGTTTTGTGAGGGGCTCTGTGGGGTCTGGGTGACGATCCGGTACCTCACCATCCCGTTGGCCGTGGTGCCATCGTCGGCGTCGTTCGCCGTCACCGTCATCACGTAGGTCCCTGGGAACAAGAGAGGAGGAATTATCAGTGCCATCTCATTGCAGAGCAGACTGTGGTCCCACTGACCTGGGGTCATGCATTTTGTTTAGAAATGCTATGGAATAGACATCCCACTTCAATCCAGCCAGCCAGGCAAGGCGAGGATTATGGAAATAGCAACACTGCTGAGAGAGATGATCTGGAAGGATGCTGATTACACGTAACTGGTAGATTGAGAGAAGTCATGTGAGGGTATCTATGATTAACTTCTAATTCTTTCAGTGATTGTAAGTTCTAGGGCAGCATTTTCTGTCCTGCAATTTCACAGATTCTCACAGGAGATTTTTTTTTTTCCATCCAATCACTGCATTCACATGCATTCAGAAGTAGAGTTTAATAGTAGAAAAGCCCATCAGACTTCTCAGCAGCTTCAGAAGGACACCATCAACATGCCCATGCCCAGAGCAACTGCCTGCCGCTTCCAGTTCTTGGAGAAACATCCACCTTTCTGGTCCCTCCTGGATTAAAAAATCCATTTCTGCAGAGCAAATACAACAGCTGCTGCCCAGCAGGACAAAAAATCAATGATTTGGTATGTGTGGCCAGTGATGTATTGAATTGTTGGTTTGTTTCTTGCTAATCATCAGTGTCTTCATTTGCCTTGCAAAAAGCAATCCCCACTTTCTCGATACTGTCGGGAGTGCTCTGATGCACTGACAGGCTCATTAGCACTGGAGTTTGGCAGCAGGGTGTTTTGCTAAAGTGGGAAATTATCATTATGAGGGTAAAAGATGTTAGTTGATTGGATGGACTCCTGTAGCTGCATGGTCCTGTGACCCCCCCAGAGCTCATGGGGCCCAGCTTTACACTTGTTATATTGGTAGGAGGGAATGAGTAGCAGGGCAGGCACACACAGCTCACACAAGGCAATCTGCAACGGTGGATGAATCTAATGGTATGAGACCTGAGAGGAGGAGTGGGAGGCAAAGAGAGACAGCAAAACCAGACATAACCTCGTTTTGTGATCACCAAACCCAACAGCATCCAGGAAAAGAGGGAAGGTGCAGCTCAAACACCGCACATTTGGGAAGTCTGAGCAGATGGATCAACTTATGAACCTGCCGTGCTGGAGAGATGCAGAGTGGTCCCAGCAAGAGCCTGAGCTGACTCGAGATGGAGCCACACATGGCTTTACAAAAAGAGTTGAGTTTGTTCTGCTCTCTGGCTTAGATGTGAGCCACTGGCAAACTTGAGGAACATGTGGCCACATCAGCATCGTGCCATGTCTCCTCTGGTACGCCCAGGTCCCCAGCCTGGTCACACTGGGAGCTACCACACTCCCAGTTCAGGAATACCAGAGAGCTGGAGAGCTTGCATCTGTTTGCAAAAGACTTTAAAAATACCCTGTGCTCTAAATGGGCAGATCTAGAAATGGCTGCAGCATTTTGTACCTTAGCCAAGTGTCTTTAAGCTGCTCAGCATGTAGGAAATCCCCCCAGGACCTTTCCCAACTCTGGCAAGCCAACTCTTCTCAGTATTAGCAAGAAGTTTGTATTTTTGCACTTGTGTGAAGTGCTTTGCTGATCTTCCATCTGCCTCAATCAGGCTCTTTTTGTTCTCGGTGGTGATACATATATTCCTGTGAGTTTTCTTAGTTCAATAAGAATTATAGATTGAAAAATAAATGAATGTGTAAAGCAAATCTTAATGATGAATACATTCCTGTTTTTCTGCAATAATCCTGATTCACATTTGTGAAATGAAAACAAACTATTCAACAACTTTAACATTCTCCCGATCAATAAACTCCAGAAGACGGAAGGAACACTGAATTGAAACAAGGCTGTGCAAGCAACAAATTTTCTCTATTTTCTCTACAAGCATTCGTTTTTTGCTCTTTTGCAAAACCAGTTATCGCCAGACAGCTGATACAAATAATGAAACCAATCCTTAGATAACTACAGGGAAAATGTACGGGAGAAATTTAAATAGGAAATATGCTGAATGAGATGTTTGATTTGGAATTTATGTTAACTTAATGCATTCAATACTGAAAATATCTCTGAACAGAATGTCAAAACCTAGGGCTAATGAAAACAGAAGCAGAACAGGAAAACAGAATCTATTTTAGGACATGTGCAGTCTTAGGATGTATTCCAAAAAACAGGTGGTATTTCATGATGTGCTTCTAGCTCAAAAAAACAGCTCTGAAATCTATTTGGACTTCCAGGTTCAGACAAGGGCACCCCACAGTTGTGGTCCCTCCTCATGTGGGATGTCTCAGACTGTACTGTAGATTCCAAAATTAACCAGCACACGTGTGAGATGGTGGGTTCCCAGCTCGGCAGGGGAACCTGACAGGCTGCAACTGTGGAGGGAGGGGGTTGGGGACAGCAGCTATACCATGGACGGAGAGCACAGAAGGTCTCCTTCCCTCTTGCCCTGACCTTCTGGCTTCTTTCCTGTGGTGTAGCACTGGACTGAGCACATCTGCTCTAGAGAAAAAGGACTATTTCAACAGCATTTGACCTACATCTCCATAAAGGGAGATGGGACTGGACAAATGTCTCTAAAGTCATGAACCGAGCACCACGGAGCTGTATTTCAAGAGGCAATCTGCTCCCTATCTTTAATTTCGATTATGAAACCCAGCCACAGAGAAAACAAAGGGAGGAACTTGGCACTAATTACTATCTTGTAACTTAATAAAATGCCCTCTGCAAAGGGCCCTGTGTGGCTGCAGCACTTTGCAGCACACGATGGAGTTGCAGCAGCTGCTTCCTTCCTGGCTCTCCCTGGGGCTGCCTGTCTGACCACAGTCTGCTGTAAACTGGCTGCAAATTGCTTCTCCCTCCCTACAGTCTGGCCAGTGGCTGGTATCTCCTCTCCCTTTCCTGTGTACACACTTTTCCCACCTGGCAGTGTTGACCGACAGCACCTCCTGTTCCCCGTGCTGAGGGCACCATCCCTAGGGACAGCTCCCGAGGGATCAGCTGGGGTAACCTACACCACTGCCTATGTTCCACTGGCTTTGCTTTGCATTTAGCCTGTCTTTAAGCAAGATGTATCCTCCAGATACCTGTGTGCTGCAGTGAGTGACATGAACATAGATCTGTGCACAAGAGTATTCAACAGAGCGATGTGGATATACACAGATAAAGTGTCTGACATCCTCTGGGTGCTGTATAAACTCCTGCACTATACTCAGATGGTTGGTGATGATTTACCTGCAATAAAAGTAAATAATGTCATGCTTCTATGTCCTTTGCGTGGAGATACATCTTCATGTACTTTATATTAAAATAAAGGCAATATATCCCCATATCCAGCCCCTAATACCACACAATTTAGCCAAATATACAGTGGCAGAGAGCACAGCTCTAACGCACTCGAGGATTGAAGCTGGTATTGTTTGGTTTTAAGTGAGAAAGCACTGACTGCCCAATCTGGCCCATGGGGTGTGTGTGTTTTGTGGAAATCAATGTATTAACCACACCATATTTACAGCCCTATATCCTACCCAAACAGAGACTAGAAGCAGTTGCTACAGACCAGAAACACTGAGCAAACTCCTCCAAGTCACACTCAGGACCCCCAAATTGTACTCTGCCAATTTTGCATCAGACCTGCTGGTGGTGATAAAGCTACAAGAGTAGGTTAAACAAGTGTAAACAGGGCAAGAGGGACTTTACGCTTTCAGTGTCTCAGAAAAGCATCACCTTTATTTTTCTGCTCTTCAGGGCTTGCCCTCAAGCACACTGACAATATTAAATGAATGCGTAAAGTGCCAAACTCGGAAATTTGCCCCAGTCTGTGCAGTGTATCACAGGATGAATACCCAGTGCAGATATAACTGATATATATCTGATATAACTGCATTAAACTACACACCTTGCCTAACTCAGGTACGTAACCTGTTGAAAGAAAACCATTTCTCATCAAATAAGGCACATGGTATGTTAAATAAAATACCAAACCTAGTACATCATGTCAATATTAAATCAAATTTGCTGCATGTTGAACAGCTCTTCCGAGCAGCAGATTGAATTACCATGCACAGCTAGTGATGACAAGATTACTGTGCATTAGCCTTCATTAACTAATGCACAGAGTTCATATATCACCTGAGTTAAAATTAATGGATGGCATGACGAAGGAGATCTATCAATAAAAGGCAAGACCTCCAGAATCTGTAACTTCCCAATGCATTCCCTTTGATTCTCTCCCAGAGACCACAACCTCCCAAATGTTATTTTGTCAAATGAGATGGTTTTGTTTCTAACCATGGATAAGACACATGAGAGAAATGCTTGAAAGCAACCCTCATGGAAAATATTCCCATTGGACTAATTAAGGTTTCTACAGGATAAGCAAAAAATGCCTCACAGAACCTGGGAGGATGGAAGCAAAGGGAGATAATTTATACCTGTGTATTCAGTTTTGTTTGTCAATTTTAAAATGAATTGCATCTCCTTGTAAAAGACTGCAAAGAGATTTTGCTAGGTTCACCATATCTCATTCCATCTGTACACAATAAGGAAAAAGAAAAGCAAAACAAGAGAGATAGCTGCCCTGAGCATGTGTGAGCAGATAAGCACAGTCATAAACAAATGTCCCCCCCCAAATCACTCTGGAATCTGAGAATCAGCTCAGTTCTTTGTAGCTCAGACAGTCCCAAAGCATCCTGAGGACTGCTAATTCCCCTCACGTTGTCTGCAATCTCTGCTCTCCCATCTATGCAACTTCATTTCTCCATAAAGATGGAGCTTTCAAGAGTTTAAGGCACACAAACAATATTTTTGCACAGTTGTGCTCCCAAAGTCTTTGTTACAATTGCTTTATAATTGCCATTTTTCTAAGCTGGTTTGATATCCATTAGTTAGATTTAATGCATGTTAAAATAAAGAGCTAATGGGCACTTATCAGGAAGCCAACAAAAAATAAAAATAAAAACTCCTTTCACTTTGCCCCTTATCCCACATGTCACTGCAAAAACACATATTCCTCTCTGTCTTCTCCTATGATATAAACAGAAAACGCTAAAACTTCACCCAGTTTTTACTGATAATGCTGTTTCTCTATCCAGCTTTATCTCACAGTTTATGTTTTTAAATGGCTGGTAAATGGCTGCAGAATCATTAAAGGTTGGTTAACCTTCTCAGTCTAATTTTGACCTACAAGATACTTAATTTAATCATTCCCCATAGAAAAGGATGGAATCATTATGTGCAGACATGTGGTGATGGCCATATTACATTAGATCTTCATTAACCCAAGTTAATAATGGCTTTCTACTAATGGAAACTTCCCCTTACTCCTCATTTTTTCCCCCCAAATTGGAAAGCTCACTTAGTGAATCCTCTGCATCTGATGCTATATAGAGAAGACAATAAGAGCTGTTGTGGGAAGATTAAATACTGAAGAACAGTGTAAAATTTACAACATTTCCTAAACCCCAAATTTTCCTCTCAGAAGAGCTTCCTGATATTAGTTTCCTTCCCCACAGAGGATGGAAATCTCATGCCCCTACTCATGGCAGGCACGCTTCACCCTTTAGGTGATTTCACTCATTGCAAGGAGGTCTCGAGGACAGAAGGACACACTAGAAAAGTAAAGGCATCAAAACCAAGTGCCAGCGACAAGTGTAACGGGATCCTGAAAAAGTCCTCAGAGTACAACTGAACTTTGTGTAGTGTTAAAGACTAAAAGCATTTCATCTAACAAACCTGCATCCTCAAGTCAAAAAAATTTAATGTATTCAATGGGTGATGTGAAACAATTTCACACTCTCATTGTTAAGGGTTTCAAAGTAAATTGGGTAGCTGACCTAGCAATGGTGCTGAGTGGAGTCACAGAGGTGAACAGGAACATGGACAAGACATCACGATGACAGAAGTGAGTGCGAGTACTGCAGATGTAACAAATTGCAAATATACTTAAATTAAACTGCATCTCACATGCTCTGGATAAAAAACTAAATAGAAGCAGCACTTTCCTGCCTAATGATATTCCTTCCGTCATAACTGATAGCTACTGTCATTCTCCTTCACCGTAATTTTTGTAATCATTGGCAAATTTTGACCTTTCAAGCAGCTAACCTAATTCATAACGGATGCCACTTCCTAATTAGCAGAGACATTGGATTCTCAGCTTCAGACAGGGCAAGAGCCAACCTAATGAGAATAAAGAGAGCGAGCAGGTCTGGAGAGACAACAGAGAGAGCAGAGGAGGCTGCTGTCACCCAGAACGGAAATAAGACCTCCTTACTGTTAAAAATGGAATAAATACCTCCGGAGAGCCAACGAGCAGATGCACTGACTGCAGCACACACGTGGCCCTTGCCAGATCTGAAGATCACTCCCCTCCAGCAGCCTGCAGCCTACTGAGACCCCCTTACCCAAGAGAAATCCCACCAGTCAAACATCAGGATGGGCAAAAGCGCATCCAGCCTCTGAGCAAATGCTTCTGGCTGCATAAACTCATGAGGTTCAGCTTGGCTGAGTTCCTGCACATGAATCCTCTCGATTTCCAGGGCTAATTCAAAGAAGGGGGAAAGAATGACTACTTAAGACAAGATATCCTGAACATTCCCACTGAATTGTGTGAACAGCACAGCCAGGCTTCATGCTGAACTGAAGGCACATGTGACTCCAGACATCATGCAGTCCCAGCTGCACAGAACCTGACACTGAACACATCCTCCACAAGACTTCAATCCAATCCCTGAATTTTGACACTGTAAGGTAATACAACATAATATAAAGTGGTGTAATATAATATAAACATTGTTATATATATCATACTATGCTATTTGTAGTTAAAAGGAGGCAGAGAATAGACTATTACAGTGTTCACTTGTAACTCCCTCCTAGAGTGGTCTCAGACCATGATTTCCCTATTTTTTTTCCTTTACATCAACTTGGCCATGGTTTTTTTTTTAGAGGGAAAACCCATAAGTCTAGGGATTTGCATTTTTTTCTCACTTACAGTCCTATAATTCACTTCCTTGCTCTTGGGACTGGATGCTTCTGAAAAGGAAATTAAGAGCACAGATTTCATAACCACTCACCTCGAAAGAAAATGGAAAGCACTACCACATGAGTCTGCAGAAAAACAATTTCTTATCTTAAAATTGTTCTCTGCTGAGCAAAAGAACTTGAAAAAGAATATTATGTATTCTAAGTCTGTGTGTAATGTGTGAGAGAATGTAATCAGGTTGGACAAAGCCATTTTTAATAGCATATAAAGTGCTAGGGTAAGAGCAGCACCTGCCCAGGGTGCAGAGGATGGCACTGCCATCGATGAATACATTCAGTCTTGGGATGGATCCAGAAGTAATGCATCGAACCTGTGAAGAGCTCTGGGATGAATGGAAGAATCTGTGGAGTCCTACTCTGGCCCTCTGGAATATTTTACCTGTGCATGATCTCTCTGACACATTCAGCATTTGCATTATTTTAGCTTTTAAAGTTACAAACCAGAACATGTGGCAGCCCCATCCATGAACCTGTTCAGGTGCTCTCTTGAACTACCTTCCTAAATGAAGAGTTCTAAAATTAACTTCCCTCCAAGCTGGAAAAAACATACTGAACGTTTTGACTTTGAGCAGCACTACGGCGTTTTTGGAATGGGTTGCAGTGGCAGGAAGAGGATTCACTCCGTGTCCTATTAATTTTTAAAAATGAAACATCTTCTCTTCAGATCTCAGGCCCTGCCACCCAGCAACAACTGCTCTGTTCCTTCACTGAACAAACAACCTGCAGCACACCAGGCATCTCTTCATGAATTGCACTGTCAGGTTGGAGAAGAGGAACAAGCCAGAACTGCAGAATCCAAATTCTCCCCATGAATATATACACGAATGCAGCTATATGCCTTAAAAGATTAATTTCACAAACCTTAAATTGCAGTTTAATTTGAAAACTAATTCAGCCTCATAATTGGCTTTCTTTTCAAATCACTGAGGCTAAAGATTTAAATTCTTAATATTCAGATGACTTTCAAGTTTCTGGCCCCATCTGTGCATTAGTCCATGGTGTTAATCTCTGAGGGAATCTCTGCTGGCATAGAAATAAAATAAACAAACTGGGACACCAGTAGAATAATCAGCTTTTAAAATCCTTAGGTTTTTTCATATACTGCTTATTTTTTATGAGATTTCTTTAACTCAATTTGCCACATATAGATTTGGCTCCCAGCGATTTCATTTTTCACGTGGCATGTTATCAACAATTATTCTATCAGAGTTCCATGGACTCAGGAGGAGATGGAGAAATTTCAAATTACAACATTTCTCATGTAAGAATACTAATACTCGTTTATTTTGGAGGACTCTCTATACTCAGCACTCTTTCACACCACTCCCAAGGAGGATGGTAGGAATAAACTATCCTACAGAATTCCAGGAGAATGAAGGGGCTGGAGTTTAAAAGAAGTCACTTGGACTTGTGCTATTGACTTGAAAGGGACTAAGATGTATTCAGAGAGTTAGTGAAGTGGAAAGGATGAATGGGAATGGAAAAGGCCAGTCTGACAGGAACAAATTGTTTTGGAGATATGAGTTAATTTTTGACAATCTTTCTGTTAAAACAAAACAGATACAACCCAGAGCAAAGCGCTCAAGTCGCTGCAGAGCATTTCACATTGACCTTTTCAGAACTGAACGCTTCAGTTAAGTAAGACATCCACATCCTTCCGTGAGGAAGGGTTTGAGGTGGTTATAGCAAAACTAAGCTTCTGCAGAGATGGAAATAATCTTTCTCCATCACACTGTTGTCTTGTGATTAAATTCCCTTTCTTCTTTTATATTTAAGCATTTTCATGCCATCTTACTGAGCAATTTTTTTTTTTGGAGACTGCAGAGTTTCTCCTGAAAGAGCCCTCCTCAAGGACAGCGCTGGGATCCCGCACACCTGGCAGTACGAGTTCAGGGGCTGTGCTCACAGCAGGCAGCAACTGGTGCTGTACATGGGGGAAAATCCCACTCCAAGCCCCAGGTCCTTCCTGCTGTAAGGAGCTGGTGTGATGCAGCTCGGAGATGCAGGCTTGGAAAAGGCAGCAGAATCCTCGCAGGGCAGGCAGCGCTGGGCAGCCGAGCTCTGCAACCTGTCCCGCTTTGTCAGTGCTTGAAAGGCAGCGCGCAGCTCTGCTGATTAAGGCTGCCAGAGGGAGCAGGGGAATTTCAGCTCCAGCTTGCAGCTGCATTTTTAAAACTTGGCTGTGTTCTTCACATAGAGGCAAAGTTCAAAGAGGCGGAACATTATTAAACATGAGTAAAACATGGTCTTTTAAGATACACTTTCAAACAGTGGCGCGTTAAATCAAAACAACTCGTGAAGGGGGAGAGTGAGGAAGAAAGATGGTGCTGTGGAAAAGGAAATCCTGAGACTACTACTCCTGTTCTGCATTTTTGGAAGGGCCTGCATTTATACATTTCAATTGCCCAGCTACTTGACCTGGGGCTAGATAAGCTAGAAATGCATTAAACTGTTTTTCCAGAGAGTATCAGAAAAGGAAAGATGCAATTCAGTTTAAGAGCCAGCACATCGGAGAGTGTCCAAGGGCCAGTTCTCAGTACAGAGAACTTCAGCAAGAGTGAGCTCCTGATTTCAAGAACACTATGCTACTGCTCAAGACACCATTTCAACTACGTTATTATAATCTTAGCCAGCAACAACAACCTATTATAATTAATAATACTTGATGATTTCTTTTCTATTCCCGTCAAGGGTTGCTTCAAGGTGACTCACAGAGAGCACACTCCTTGGGAACCCAGGCTGAGTGCTCTGCAGACTGGGAAGCCCCTTCACTTAAACCCCATCAGACTGCCTAATGAGTCTCTTCACATTGCTGCCAATTTTTCCAGCTCTTGGACAATTCTGTATTTCTGTATTCCAGGCTAAAGCAAACTTGCTTCTGCAGGAGGCTGAGTGTCACACCATGCCGCAGGCTGGAGCACGCCTCCTTCTGCACTCCCGTTTCCTTGGTTCACTCTACCCTCTTTTGGCTTGTTCACTGTTGAGTCAGTAGGTCACATCTTACTTGGCCACCCTCCATGCCCTGCCCTGGCCTGGAACAAAGTGCAGCTCCCTGCCAGGCTCAGAGATGAGGCCCCGCGCTCTGTTCCAGGTCACCACATCGCAGCCCCAGGCGGGGACCGGGCTGCGCTCGGCGGCACAGGATCCTGCGGAGGGACAGCCCTGCCTGCTGGGCACACACAGCCCTGCCTTTGCTCCACCCCGGACCCCAGGAGTGCTGGGACAGCACCACAGGGCCCTTTCCTGCTCCCCGGAACGGGATCCGCTCAATTGATCCTGCTGAAGCCTTAGTGGGGCTTTCCCCACAGCTCAAGGTCACAGTGCCCTGCTCAGCCTCTGCTCAACAGCACGTTTCTGATGGTCTTGCTCTGCAAAATTTCCATGGGTAGAGCTCGAGCTCCATATGTCTTTTTTTTATCTGGGTTTTTTTTATTAAATCTGGGCAAAATTCCGACTGACTTCAAACAGCCATTGGCTGCTCATTCTACCTGCCCTCAGAGTCAGCATTTATTTGGGATACTCTAATACTTTCCTCATTAGAGGTGTGCAAAATTATTAAGAACATTGCAGATACTGTCGTAATCAAGTAATCCTGCATTTTTAATCACAGCCATTATAAATGGGCATATGGAAGATGTGAGAAATAACAATTGCCCAGGATATCCAGAGAAGCATTTTCAGTCCTCAGGCATAGTTCAGCAGCACCGAGCAGAGAAAAATGAATGCTGAACTCCTGTAACATACAACACGATATATAACAATTTTTTAGTTTGCTTGAAGCATGGATATTCACACATATGCAGATATATTTTTATAGATGCATATACATATCTAACTTACTGTTGAATCAGTACTGAACACATTCTGCTGTTACCTCAAAGACTATGCAGTGTCTTTCATTTGTCAACCGCTGCCAGAAATAATCATGAATTCTGGTCACATATTTCTGCTCTTGCAATGGCTGGTGTGGTACCTCCGTAGTTGTTATAATATTCTGAGGCATCTTGAATTATAAAAAAGTTTCTAAATCTTTGCAAGATCTACCCTTAGCTAAATACAGTGTCTACGCTTGTCTCTGCACAAAAGAGGGACACACAACTCCGAGGCAAAGGAGGAGTACACAGATATTCCCTTTAACTCCATGACCTCTCTATCACTTTCTCAAAGGCACAAGATCATGTTTCTTGCCAAGCACACGGAATGAGGGCCTCCGATACCCAAATTCCTAGGAGGCTCTACAAAAGCAAGGAAGAGAAATTCAATACTAATATAAACCTTTAAAAGAATACCGATTAAACAGGAAAGAGAGAAAAAAACCCCCGACAAATACATCAAAGACAAATGTAATTGCTTTTGAATAAAAACAGATTGCTTTCTACCTTCCTGCCTTAAAGGCAAGCACTCCAGCCTGGGATAGAGAATACCAAAAATCACTGCTAGAAGCAGAGGCACAAGTATTTTGTAGGCAAAATTATCCTTTTCTGATTTAATAGCTCAAAGGCTTATCTGGATTTCAGACAAGAAGAGGATGCAATTTACTGCTTCTTTGACAGATGAACAGAGCTAGTTAAAACATTTGGGAACACTTTGAATATTGATCTGTCCTCGAATAAGATGTAAGAGATTTGATTTGCTATGGAAATGTTGTATCAATCTTCAAACCTTGATATGCCCCAAAGTGGCCTTCAAACGAAAGCTGGAAAAATTCTCTGGGAAGATGTCATTAGAGCCGTCAGCTCAGGGACTTCTCATGTTGCCTCCTCCAAGCAGGACCGGGATCAGGACTTTGAAGCTAGGACATCACTGCCCAAAGGAATCAGGAAGGGAGCTGTACCTATTCTTTGCTCAGAAATAATGTCACGTTCTCTCCCCAGCACGTGTCCCCCACAGCTGCCTGTCCCTCACAGTGCTGGAAGACAATCAATCACGACTGTGAATCACCTTGTTAAAAACGGTGCCCACCGGAGACCTCCCCGTCACACCTCCGGCAGCGGAGCCGCCGTGATAAATGTTTGCTGACACAAACCAAAGTCACGGGGTATTTAACCCCTCAGCTGGCAAACAACTGAGGAGAGAATCAAGGAAGAATTTCCCTCTGATTTCAGAAGACTTACAATTGTACTGGTGATACAGAACAGTTTATGTTCCAAGAATGGAAAGACTCATTTTAGTTACACTCAGCAATGAACTATACCAACCCTGCTCCCATATTGGAAACTGCAGAGTTACACCACACTTTAATGTTCTAACTCTATTGTTGATTTGTTATTTAAGACCTTTACAGCTCTGTTTTTTCCAAGCATATAAATGTGCTCATGCAAAAGTCATCACTTCTCCCTATACTGCTTACATCCTCACTAAATTTTCACCCACAAATTTTCTGAAATTCTACTTCAGGCTTTTCCCCATTTTACCCTCTGTTAGAAAAATCTGTGGGGACAGAGGATGAGCCTGAGATTTCAATGGGAATATTCCCGCTTCTGCAGGTTTGCATCAGGTCCCAAGTAACAAAGTGTTTTCTTGAGACAGAGCCTTTGGAGTCTGACTGGATGCCAGATATTGAGTTGGCAAATGACTGAATTAAATATCAAGGAGGAGGATATTAAGCATTTGAGACACAGGGTCAGTGAAAGGCCACTGCCAGACTGGCTTTCAGTGCTCTGTAATTAGAATAACAGCCCTGTATGTGTGCAACGAGTGTATGAGAATGGCGCTACAGAGCATTACTCTGCAAATCTGCTGCTTTTACAAATTTCACAGCCAGGAAGGGACCACCAGAATCCAGGTTCCTTCCAGCCCAAGTCTGCACTTTCTCTTCATCCAGAAAAAGAGACACCAGATTGTTCTCAGCTCCATCGGTCTTCCAGTAAGAGCAGCAAGAGCAAACCTCTCCCTCGCCCCCTGTGTTCCCAGCAGAGGCCAAGCCACCACACCAGATGAATGGCTGAAAACCTGTGAAACGTGGAGACTTGTTTTTCAACTGTACCTGGTTTGGAGCCTTCATCAACAGATCCATTGTAGACTTGGTTGATGAACTCTGGCCTGTTGTCGTTCATATCAATCACGTAGATGTAAAGGTCAATAGGATTCTCCACCTTGTTTCCATTCATATCCACCGCATGAGCCCGGAGCTGGGAATAAGCACAATGAAAGCACAATATCAGCAATTGGATTTGCTGCAGAATGAGAGACTGTTTTGCAAGGATTGACTTTACATCATAAATACTTTCTCAAAATTGAATGGAGCCAGTATCTAATTCCAGCAGAAAGCACTGACGTGGTTTCCATCTACACTCGACTCACAGACAGTTTTTCAGAGCTTAATATAATAATAAAATAATATTTTAAAACAGTGATTGTCAGTGGAAACACTTTAACTGCGGTGTAGTGATGCTATCTCCTTCACAGCTCACAGATCACTCCATTTTATTTTTTAAGACATATTGAACCTTGTCTGACAATCCGAAAAGCAAATTTTGCTTAGTTCCAAATAAAGTGAGGAAATGATTTTGAGTGAGAAGTTTCTTATGGGAACCTGCAGCCTTTCACACCCATACTAAGAGGGATTAATAAGTGAAGAGATTTCAGAATGACATTAGTAATGTTTGTTCTTTGTTTAATCATGGTCTCCAGGAACAGCAACAGCTACCAACCCCATTGCTCTGCACACTAAAAGACATTTAAAAAGTCCTTTTCCTTCAAATAATGGGAGCCCCCTTGGCACTAAGAATGAAATTTCCTCAGGCTTGAATAAAATACCCAGTGTTGAGGCATTTCAATAACCAGAGCCACAGTGCTAAGCCCTCAGTTAAACTGGAACTGCAGCTTTATCTTATTAGCAATAACCATCAGTAATAATGCCCAGAAACAAGAGCATCTGTTTTCTGAACAAAAGAGACAGATACAGCATGTCAAAATGAGTAATTAATAAAACAAAGCAATCAACAATAGTCTGGAACAATCAGTAACCAGGTGAAAAAAATGGATAGCTTTCTCATTAAAGGGAACAGATGGCTACCCTAAATGGTGCGTGGCTGAACGCGCTGCCGATGCCGGCTCCGGGAGAACTCCGACAGCGAGGGAAGGGCTGCACGGCCCCTGACCACGGCTGCCAGTGGGGAGGCATTGGCTGCTTGTGAGTGCTGCAGATTTTGGCCATCATCCCTCTTCGTTTCAGCCCCTGTGAGCACTGCTGAACCTCCACCCGGCCACGAGAGCTGGGGACAGCACTCGGGATGGCCGCGTGACATCCCACAGGGCTGCTGGGCTGAGGAACCAAGGCTTCAGAGGACGTCAGCTTCACAGAGTCTCAGAATCACACAATGGGCTGGGCTGGAAAGGACATTAAAGCTCGTCCAGTTTCAACCTTCTGTCACAGGCAGGGAACCTTCCACTAGAGCAGGTTGCTCCAAGCTCCATCCAACTTGCAGGGATGGGGCAGCCACAGCTTCCCGGGGCAGCCTCTTTGTGCCAGGGCTGGCTGGGAGAGTGGGGCTGAAGGGCAGGGAACACACCAGCTCGTGCCATCCAGAGAGATGGAGGCCTCTGCTCCCTCCCAGCAGTTCCCTACACCACGGGGCTGCTGCTGGGAGTCAGAGCTGACATGCCAGGGAGGTCTCCAGCTCCTCTGATGCATGACAAATAAATGTGCTAATTGCATTAGCACTGGTTCCTGTCTTCCACTCTCGCTGTGCTGGTGATTGATGCAACTTTCCCCTTCATGTATGGTGCTCAGAAGTCCAGAGCTTAACAAAAGGAACTGCACACCATTAAGATGGGCTGGATTAACATTTAATCAAGCAAAGAGAACAAACTGCCATGTGAAATGAGCTGGGAGAAAAACATTTTTTTTAAAAAGGAAGTTAAGCAGCACGTTTTCTTTAAAGCCTGAAGAAGTCCAGCTTTGCTTTCAATACAGGATGTACCATTTGTATTTCATGACTTGCAATGCTCTTAATATCTGCATTTCTTTCCTGCATAGGAACTGCTTTGGCTCCCACCTGTTGAGCTATCCTTCATCATGTCAGATGGAGCAATTCAATAACTTTACAGTCAGAGGTCAGACTGTCTTTGAAAAAAAGTAATTCGGAGCTAAAATTAAAGTTATTATCTTCAAACTGAGGCAGCACTGGGCTCTCTCTTACAGCATTTCCAGCAGCGGAAATGGTTCCATTCAGAGATAAAGCAGAGAGCAAAGCTGGTATCTCCCCCCTCAGATCTGACTCTCCCCCTGCAAATTTTTAATTACATTTGATAGCTTTTGTTTGAAATCTCCAGGAGTAAGGGATTTCTCAGCAATGCACATCTATCTGCTTGTTGCACTCCCTGAGCACATGTACCCATCAGCGCGTTACCGCCTGCACTCAAGGCAAAAAAAATTCAATAAGCAAGACTGCAGGAATCTCATCAAACCTGTGGTGACATGCTCAAGTGTCACCCCTGTCCTGAGCCCAGCACCAGCACTAGGCTGAGCTATGGGAAGCAGGGCAGTGCTGGGCACACTGCTGTGGTCACTGGTGTCCTGACTCTCAGCATCTGGGGTTCCAGGAGGATGGCACTCTCTCTCCTGCTCCTTTTTTTGGCCTGGCTTCAGTGAACATTTCTACTTTTTTCCTTTTGTGCTCATTTGCATTAATTTGAACAACTCTCATGTGCCAACGCCTCCGTATCTTCCACGACACGTTGCTTCTCTGTGGTCAGTGCCAGCCGTGGCAGAGGGAGAAGGGAGTCCTGAGCCAGAGGGCTGAATTTCAACTCAGCCCAACGGGAGCTCTTCTTGTTAAAAAACATTCCTTGTTAAGAGACAATTCCTCATTAGAGACCATCCTCAGCAGAGACAGCCAAGGAAGGAGGGACTCCAGGGGGGCAATCTGTCTGCTGGGAAACTAGCTGGGTCTCCAAGGCAGATCTATACTACATTTCCCTTCCTTAATTCATCTTCTCCCTCATTCTCTTGTCCTACTTTTGGTATTCATGAGGCATCCTCAAGCTGGACAACGCACTTTGTTCTGGAGTCATTCTTCAGTCGCTGAGATGGGGCTCATTTCTCAATGCACAGTCCAGGTTCACGTGGCGCTCCGTGGCTCAGGCTGCCATCTGCGCCCACCTGTGACCAAGCCACCTCTGCCACCTCTGCTTTGGTGGTAGAGTGATGGAGGGGATGAAAAGCAGATGCATGGGAGTGCTGTGTAGCACTGGGCAAGGAACAAACGGTGATGCTTGAGCTCCGTCAGACACACACATCATTTTGAGCTGGAATGAGCATCTCCTGGGCCACAGGACACATGCCAGACATGGGGCACGCACAAGGATTCAAATGGGAGCTGGTGGGTGGCTGAAGGGACAGTAAAGAAACATTTATAAAGGTATTTTGAAATATTTACATTTTCCCCAAGAGGGAGAACATGACAAGAGTGAAGAAGGAATAAAATCAAATGAAATACCTTGCAAAGGATTCTGAAAAATTAATACATGTAGCCAACTAATCTCTAGATGATGCATCACTCTGCTGTACCAGCCAAGGAGCTGGCTCGATATTCTTTAACAAATATTGCTTAAAAGTATGACAATTATTGCTATCATATTCAGCAGCAGCTACCACAGGTCTCTGAGGTTTTCCTACTGACACTTTCCAGTGTAAATGTAGCTGTTGGCATACAAATGATTTGGTATCATGATTATTGATTACACTGGAGGCTGGTGGTATCTGAAGGTAGTTAGTCAAAGTCAACACAGTGAATTGTGTTAAATATGAATATTACTTAGGCACTAATACTACTAATACAAATATACATTATCAATCAGTGACAGAGCCTTTAAGCAATAAGCATACAATGTCATGCCTAATTTGTGTGCTCTTAATTGTGATTAAAAGTTCAATTTAGAGCATTGTGACACAAATGGCTGGCATTACTCAACATGATTCAAAATACTGGAATTAGCTCCTTGTATCCCTTAATTTGCAGTAAAATTGTTCTGTTCCTTTGCATTTAAAACAACTCTTTGTCAGTCTATAACCCACCTGTTCTGCTCCAGCCATTTCTGAGGGAGTATTTCCCCAGCCTGATGCTGACAGTGCACACGTGTCTGGAATTGGATTAGGACTTGCTTCAAACTTTCCCTATAATGCGTATTACTCGAGTATCATAAGCAATGATTACTTACTGACATGTTTATGCTGAGGTCTTTTGAAAACAGAGCTTGAAAAACGTCTTGGAAAACTAACCTACCAATTTTCTATCCCTTGTACTTGCCAGGCCTAACTGCAGCTTAATATGAAACCGGTGTCTGGATCAGAAAAGACATTCAGAGCCACTAATTCTGTCAGCAGCACAAACGGGACTTGGGGAGCGCAGTTAAATAAGGCCAAGAGAACTCATGCATATTAAATATTACTACCTGCTGAAACTTACTTGGCATGCAGTGAACATTTGAAGGGTTGACTGCAAGGGGAGATGCAGCACACACCTGCTGCAGTGAGATGCCAGAGAGATGTGGGGAATGAGTCCTTTGGCTGTGTGTGTCCCATAGCTGTGTGTGTCCCTGGGCTGTGTGTGTCCCATGGCTGTGTGTGTCCCATGGCTGTGTGTCCCTTGGCTGTGTGTGTCCCATAGCTGTGTGTGTCCCAGGGCTGTGTGTGTCCCATGGCTGTGTGTGTCCCATGGCTGTGTGTGCCTTGGCTGTGTGTGTCCCATAGCTGTGTGTGTCCCTGGGCTGTGTGTGTCCCATGGCTGTGTGTGTCCCATAGCTGTGTGTGTCCCATGGCTGTGTGTCCCATGGCTGTGTGTGTGTCCCATAGCTGTGTGTGTCCCATGGCTGTGTGTCCCATGGCTGTGTGTCCCATGGCACTAATGATGCTGGGGTGGCTGGCAGGGCATCACTCAATGCCCCCTGTGCAGCTCCACACCACAACGTGGTGTTGGTTAAGTGGCTGCAGAGCCCGTTTCGCTTTTCTCTGCTCGTGTTTTCAGCTGACTCTGCGTCTGGGATGTCTGCGAGGTCCCTGGAGAGTTTGTGCTCTGGTTTGGAGTGCAGACAAAAATGGATGAGGCCAAAATGCAGCTGAACTTGCAATCACAGGGAGTGACAGCACACACAGCACCTGGGCAGGGGCTGTGAGTCCCAGAGGCGCATACATCTCTGCATATCTCAAGCTAGGAATGATCCTCCCTAAAAGTTCAAGAATGATCACAAAAACAGGGGAAGTTCTGCTGCAGAACTCCTGATCTAATTAGAAAAAAATCTGTTTCACCTTAGGGAACGAGGCAGGTTTCATCAGACAAATGGCTTGCTGAATGCAGGGAGAGTTAAAACACTAGTATTTTAAAAATGGTAGTCCTGAAGCAATACAGATAATTATGCATAAGAAAATATGTGTTGAAAATGTGGGAGTTAATGAAACAGAACTCTTGATATGTAGCCTCACAAACACTTGCAAATTATTGTTCTTTCTTTTATAATTAGTTTTTAGATTACCTGGGAACAAAAGCAGCAAGGACAACACTCGACAGTGACAGAGATGCTGAAAAGACTTGGCTCTGTTTGGGGCTGCAGAAAACCTGAAACTGTCGGAGCAGCAAGGTTGCATCAGACACAGAGCCCATGTCCTGCTGGGTCAGAGGGACCAGTGGTGCCTTGCAGCTCCACTGACATTCTCTACCCCAGCTGAAGAGCAAAGCTACTAATCCAAGCTAAAGGAAACTACAGCAGATGTCAAACCAGTTCAAAGGCAGCCAAGCTCTCCAGTTCAGATCCAAGCCTACACCTCAGTCACTGCTCTTCCAGCACTCACTTCAAACCTGGCTCCATGTTGCCTTTCCTATCAGTTAGTGACTGGGCTCTATGAAGTGGCATAAATTCATTGCCTTCTTCAAACTTTCCACCAGCCAAGACTTTGGACTTTATCTTCTGTCCGGAAACTGGCCATTTTTTTTCCAGTTTGCATCACTGTTCATTCCTACTGTAAGTTTTTGCTCCACTGTTTGGGTCATTGCTTTGTGCATGGTGTATTTACAAATGCTTTGTAAAGGGTTAGTAAATGAACAATTGATGGTTCAAGAAACCATCAATCCATTGCTACTGTGGCTGAAGGATCTAAAGGTCATTTACAGCCATAACTTAAAATGTTCTCCATCACCTTCTACTGTTCTGCTGACAAAGATTTTTCTATCATTCAGTATTCCTGTCTATAAGGTCTCATAACATACTTATCAGTCATCCTCTCTGTAAAATACATCTTCCTGTAACCTTCAGAGTATGAATATGCTTATTTGCATATGGATGCCACTAGTTCGAGCTTTCTGTGAGGAACAGAAAGGGCTAAAAATCCTGTGGTATGTATAAGGCAGACTCATCCTGTCACCTTTGACAAGGCAAGAATTCAATTTACTGAATTCACTGTGACTGGTAGGTTCAGTTCATTTTTAAGGGGCACAGGGTTTGTTATGATGGAGGACAAAATCTGTTTCATCTCATGTTTTTGACTGAGAGTGTCTGATCGCAGACATCACAGCGGCTCCATCAAAAGTCTTAACTTTTTTATTATTGACTAGACTGTTATAATAACCTGGCACCGCTGAAACAATATCAACAACGCTGAGATGACACACACTTTATCTCAAATATTTCCTCTCCAAAACAACCTCTCTTCATATTTTCCTAGGCACAACAAACAAAATAATTGTTCTTGTTCACAGAGGATAAAATAATTTTTCTTCAGATCTCCTTCTACCCAGGGGAAATCTCTTTTTCCACCCAACTAAAGAGGTAATCTATTTTCTTTATCCTTCCACCCCAGCCCAGAAGCTGTGTCAACATGGTTAACTGGATACCTGATAAAGCTGACAGAATGTGCATCTCCGACGGCGCAGTTCGGGATGAGGTGTCAGTGGAAGTGACCCGTGCGCTCCGCTGACATTAGAGCATCCCTGGGAAGGGCTATTACCATGCCAGGAGATGGGGCTAAGGCTGATAGCAATCCATGAAACAGCCTTTCACAACCACTCCAGGAGACAACTGAAGTGCAGATGCAGAAAATGTTTGAAATTTTGCTGGGCTATCATGCAAGGGGCAACCTATTCTTTTAGCAGCTTGTGGGACTGGATCTGCTGTGCAATTACATTGTGCAGGAGAGGCTGGGATTTATATCAAAACATAGCAACCAATTACACCGTGAGCATTCTGAAGGTAGAGCATTTTATGAACTAGGATAGCATGAGGCACCATCACTTTTGAGTGTAATTAATCTTAATTAATTCCCTGATATTTAATATTAGCCTATCTGCGTATTTAAAAACCTATCTGACACACCCCCATCATACTGCCTGAACATCTCCTGGTGAATTAAAGTGAAAAATGACTATAGCAATTATTGCATGTTTAGATGCAGTAATGATTCTTAAATTAGTAATTTCCCAAGACATGCTAATGTAGTGACTGGCTTCTCATGGTTTCGGGTGGTTCAGTCTACACATAAATTTGCATGGATTTAACAAGCAGTGTGAAGTTCCACCATTTTAAACAAATGACTCTAACTTTGTGTCTGAAAAAGACATCCGTTTATCTTCACTTTTAGAGAATCACAGAATTGTTTAGGTTGGAAAAGCCCTCTCAGATCAAGTCCAACTGTTCCCCCAGCACTGCCAAGCCCATCACTCAACCATGTCCCCAAGTGCCACATCTACATGGCTTTTAACTCTCTCCAGGGATGGTGACTTCACCACTGCCCTGGGCAGCCTGTGCCAGGGCTGGACAACCCTATTGGTGATGAAACTTTTCCTGATCTCCAACCCAAACCTCTCCTGGCACAACTTGAGGCCATTTCCTTTTGTTCTGTCACTTGTTACCTGGCAGAAGAGACCAACCCCCAGGTGGCTACAACCTCCTTCCAGGTAGACATAGAGAGTGATGAGGACTCCCCTGAGCCTCCTTTTCTCCAGGGAGAACGCCCCCAGCTCCTTCAGCTGCTCCTCATCAAACTCACTCTCTCTACCCTTCCCCAGCTCTGCTGCCCTTCCCTGGACATGCTCAACGTTCTTCTTATGGTCAGGGGGCCAAAACTGACCCCAGGATTTAAGGTGTGGCCTCACCAGTGCCCAGCACAGGGGAACAATCACTGCCCTGGTCCTGCTGGCCACACTATTGCTGATACAGGCCAGGTGCCATTGTTCTGCTTGGCCACCTGGGCACACGCTGGCTCACGTTCAGCTGCCACCAACCAGCACTTTGCACTGGTTTGGCTGATTTAACACGGCCCTTGTCGAACCCAGCAACTCTGCTTTGAGCTGGTGAGCCCAGCTAAAAGTCAGGATGCTTGATGCTCACATGGTAGGAAGCTCTTTCTTCCCTGTCCATCGGGCGTGTCACGTACATCCTGCCAGACACAGGGTCAATGTTGAAAACCTCCATGGGCGGCTGGTCGGCTCCCACGCCGGTGATGCTGTATCTGATGTGGATCTCTTTGTCCTTATCGGAACGGATCTGCAGGAAATAACAGAGACAAGAATCCATAAGTTCTGGACAAAAGCCACACGGATGTTTAAGCACCTTTAAAGATCTGAGCCTGAAGGCTGCAGAGGTGTAATACCATTGTCAATCCTGACAAGGGAGCTGAATGCCAAAGACTTGGCAAAAAGCCATGAAAAGTATATTCCACATAGTTTCAGCTGTTTCACTCCTCTTTAATTCATGAGAAATTGTTGAAATTGTGACTTTTTGACTGAGATGAGGAAGAGCCTAAAACGCACAAAACCCACTGTTTACACATTACTGAAACCCCAGTCTCCTTAAAGAGTCCAAATTTTTCAGCCATACCCAGAGTCTCCTGGCCATTAATCACTTCTGAAAACGCTGTCTGCAAGTTCCCACATCGTTTTCTCAAACCTGGTGACTGTGCACACAAATACTCCCATGAAATTCGAAGAACGGGGCTGTTGCTCCTCTTTGTCCGACCCTGCTGGCTAGACAAGGCCAGGCTGGGAATGCCCAGTGGGATGTTACCATTTCATGTGATTATTTGTTGAGGAAAAGCATGTTTTGGACACTGTTTCTGAAAGCCCTTCCCTCCTGCACCTTGAGAACAACACTGCAAGCCGAGTACAGCATGCTGAGTTCCATGAACCTCGGATACAGAGCTGAGGAAAAAAAGAAGGGAGGTTAATATGTTGTCCTAGCAACCCTGACTATCTCTTTAAGCACAAATTTAATTTTCTGATCAAATGCTGAAAGAAGTTCTTGCAACAGCATGACTATTCCCAAAAGAAAGTGCAAGGTACAAATAAATTACCACCCCCCGCACCATCACAAAGTGTCTTGGCACTGTAAAAAGCGATGTGCATAAATTTTTCCCTAACAGGTCTACGAATACAACGAAGCAGTGAGAAGATAATAGAGCCCTCCTAGCTGTGTGCACGCTGGCATCTCTGCTACGGCACCTGCAACCTTGGAGGGGCCTGAGCGAACTTAGTGGGGTCCTGTGTCCCCCAAACAGCCTTGATCTGGGGACAGAAGGTTATTTCCCAAGGGAAGAGGAGGCTTTGCTTGTCAGGCAGAGGAACTGAGATGGGGCTGTGGGCTGCTCCACACTCCTTCCATATGTGACCTACAGCCATTCCTTCCTCTCCTGACACAGGAGGCTGACAAGACGCTGAACGTGTCAGTGCAGGGCAATATCAGATCCCTGGCCCCCAGAATCTCCTTTGATAGCTTTGTCCAGATCATTACCAAGTTTTTACACTGTTTTCTTTGTGCTTCCCCCACCAAACCGTCTGCTCCTGCTAATGGCTAATCATGTCAGTTATTACAGACACCGCCAGGACTCGTCCTGCGCCACTGGAGCTGCAGGTCAGGGAATAGAGACATTTCCCTTTGTCTTCTCTCCAAGGATTCACTGCTTGTTACACTGTTAGTATTGAGGAAAACTGATTGGACTTACACTGGTAGAGTCACTTAAAAGAGGGCCTGGGGACACTGAAAGTGCCCTCAACGCTGCACAGGCTGATTTTTCCAAGTTTATGTGGGGCTAGGGGGTATTTGGAAGAGAGACCCAAGCAGACAGCCACGCATCAAACTTTCATTAGCAAATCTGTGGGTGAGGAAGGGTATATTAAAATCAAGCCTTGCTTGCACAACTGTGGTTTTGGTGACAGCTGCTGACCCACCAGCTCAATAGCTGAAGACCACAGCTCCCCTTTTCAGAAGGTCAGCTCTGCCCTGCCAGAGGGAAGGGCTGGAAATGGAGCTGGTGGCAATGTTGGTGCAAATGCACAGCTCAAGTCAGGGAGTTCAAGCTCCAACTCACTACATCCACACCTGGAGCCGGGCTTAAGGTGAGTGAAAACAGGAAGACACTGCTGGACCTCCAGCTTTGAGCCAGGGTGGGGATCCCACCTTACAAACTAAAGACAGGCAGTCGTGTGTCTTTATCAGCGTGTGTCTGCACAGCTCCAAACAACCTGTAATGTAAATTTTCCCTGAACAAAGGTGGAAAAACCCCGTAACAGCCCAACCAAGGCATCTGCACTTCTCCCCAGCCCCAGCCTGGCTCAGCTATGGCTGTGCTTGAGCACAAACACCAAAGAGCTAGGCAGTCACTCCAGGGAACCAAAATGGGAGCAGTTTTAACCCGAATCACAGAAGGGGAGAGCCTGTTAGTGGACATTTTTCTGCTCTATTTCCTGTTGCATATAGTACCCAGATCCCATTGTGATAGAAGCATTAGAAATGCATAGAGAGAGACAGAAACAGGGAAAAGGAGCCTGGATTTAAATATTCAGTGCTAAAGGCACTATATTTTATTTTTGGGAAACGCAGATAAACAGAAGCTCTCGAAGAAAGCTATGTACAGTTTAATAAAGTGCATGCTATGGGATGTCCTTGCAGCACTTTTATTAGCATTAATAGGGTCTAAGCTGTCTGTATGTAAATCCTTGCAGATCTAGGAGATGAAATATATCATAAGACCCACACGACTCTGCTTGGCCACCTGGGCAAAATCCATGAGCTAATTATACTGCATTGAGCAAAACAAAGATGGGGGAAATATATTGCAAATATTCGGCAATGACTCATTATTTGCTGTTAATTGCAATCATAGCACAAGGGTTTGCCTGCTACCTGTACTTAAATCCATCTCCAGTAAAAATACAAGGGTGTGAAGTGTTCAGAAAAAAATCATGTAAGAAGTAGCACTTGTCATAGAAAGTCGCAAAGACCACTGACAATGAAGCATAGTACATTTTACTACCAAGGAGATATTTATCACACACATGTTTTTTATATTGGAACATATAATTTTAGCACTCTTAATGAGATTAAAAAAAAAAAAAAAGATTTTTCAGTAATCCTGTAACATTTTGACCAAAGGTTTCATTTGCCTAATTCCCAGGGTGCAATTTAGTAAATCTTGTTGAGAAGTTAAGAGCATTATCTGAACACAATGCAAGGTTTACTTCTTTTGTTGAAACTGTTCCTGGAGCAGTTTACCATGGTAATAATAATAATACTAATAATAATAATAGTAATAATAATAAACCCCTCTCTATTCCCAAGGAGCTCACTAGATCAGGAGTAAAAATTACTGGTTGGGGGAATTTACTGGTTCAGAAGGGAGTTATACTTTTTCCTTCATTTAGCCTGGGAAGTGAGAAGATGGTAACAGATCCATATGATAATCTTCTGACTGGAGAACATACACATGAATTTTCCTTTCATTTATCTCTCCTTTTATAATGCAGTCAAGAGGTATGCAGGGCTCTGGGTTACAGAACAGATGGCAGAGGGATGGTTTTCCTTAGCTGCATTTATACATTTTTTACTCGGAGAACCCTTGGAGCTTTGAGCTTCTCCAGTGCCTGGCATGATTCAACTCTGCATATGATGATGTGAGCAGGATGAATGATGATGGCTGATGACTGTCATAAAAGGAATTTGCTTGCAGAGCAGCTTTTATGCTCTAAAAAACCCCTCTGGGATGGAGCTTGGAGTGGATTTATACACTGGTGAGGGAAAATGTCCCAGATCAAAAGGCAATTTATGTTGGAAGATGCAATCCCTTGTTCCTATCCTACCTCATGAACACAGGTAGCATTTTCCATGCAGGAACCCTCACCAACTCTGACAGATACAAATGGACCATCTGGAAACTGTGAGATCAGCCCCCAAAGCCCCAGAGGGGACCTGCAGCAGAGCCAGGCACCGCCCTGGCGTTGCCATCCCTCTGCTTGGCTGTGGCCAGCAAGGACAGGGTGGCCTTGCAGCCCAGCAGAGAGTGCTTGGAGCTCAAATCATTGAGGCATCATCCAAAACACAGCAATGTTTGCAACTCAGAACCAGAACATCAGGACTCTGACTCAGCCCTTGTTTCTATAAAGCAATCTCAGAAAGAGGAGAAATGGTGCAAATTCACAGATGGGTATTTTCCACTGCAGGTCCTGATCCAGTAACTAAAATGTTTGAAAATGAACATTGCAACTCTTGAGACAATACGGGGCTAAGCCCTTCCAGGCTGCCCTTCTTCTCTGCAGCACTGTCTCACTTAGACAGAAGAGCAGTGTTTGTGGCACAGGATTGCATCCTGCTTTTACAGATAACATCTTATGGTTCGTGCACCTCCATCAGGATTTACTAAAGGGTAGCTAAACCATTCCCACAAGCTTTACTGGTGAACAGAATTTCAGGTGATGAGCTCCTCTAAGGTACCAGATTTTATCACTGTTTTTCTCCTGTTCATCCACACCCTTGTGTTTGAATTCACAAGCCCTCTCTCTCATCCTGGCAGTGACAGGAACCACCAGAGATCCCTGCAATGCTCCAAAGCCAGGCGCAGGGGTGGTACACAGTATGGAAAGCTGTGTGGTCAGCAGACTGGAGGGCACCAGTGAGACTATAAATTATACAGTTTTTGGAGCACGACATTGCCAGAAAAAAAGTGTTGTAATGGAGACTGTTTAGAGAGCAGTAAAGAAAATGCCTGGAGGCCCAGGAAATGGGGTGTGTAAGGAAAAGCTGAACAAACAAGGACAACTGAGCCTAGAGAAGAGATAAGACCGTAACAACAGTGCTCCTGTACCTAATAAACTGTATTTAGAGAATTTCACAAGGTGTCCATGGTCTGGGTTCTGCCCTTCCTTGCACTGTGCCTAGGAATGTACCTGGAGAAAGCAGAGCAGGACATTTATTCTCTGGTACATTTCCCTTCCACAGAACGAACCAGAAAATAAATTTCATTTGAAGTTCTTTGTCTTGCTCTACAACATATGGACTAGAAAATGCCCTTCAAAAAACACTTAGTTTCCCAAATCTCCCATAGAATAGTATGCAACATTTGCACTAACATGACCTGGGGATACTTAGACTTGATTTTTTTGTTTTATAAAACCCATTATAATTATTAATGAACACATAAAATAATGTAAATGATAAGCAGTGTCTTTTATTATTAAGCTCTTAGCTATTTTGCCCATTAAGAAAACCAAATTAAAATAATTGAAGATTATAATCTGTCATGCATTCAAAATGCTCCATAGAAATTCAGACAGGCAAACATATTCAAAGCCTTTAAAAGAGCACACTTAAGAGTCAGTCTAAGCATTCCAGGATTGGCTCATTAATTTTAGTGGAAATATTTTAATTCAACTACTCTTACTGCTTATTGAAATCTTTGCTAAGGACTTACTTATTTATTTTTAACTGAATTTGCAATATGTTTAGGACTCATTTGTATAAAAGTTCTTAACTCTTATTTCACAGTTGTTTTAGAAGCCAGTAAAGAGACACATCTCTAGCCTTGTATTTCCAAACAAATTACTGCATGTTGCTGAAAGAATCACATATGGTTTCAATAAAAAGATGCAAAAGTCAAGCGGAGAAAAATGAAGACAGATTTGGAGACCCAGCCAGGTGAAGGTAACATTTATTAACTTCTGTCTCCTTTTATCACACTTGCCAATGATCCCAAGGTATGTCCTAGACAGAAATGAAAAAAAAAAAAAACAAACCAGAAGATCCTCTAAAACACTTCTGTCTTCAGAGAAAACTGTCTCTTCTGTGCCTTGCAAAGAGGATGCTTGGACATGGCAAGGGCAGTTTGTATAAACCCAGCATTTTCACTAACTCCAGCCCTGGGTTTAACAGCAGCCTGCCCTGAAGTGCTCATCCACCCCTGGACAAAGTGACCATTGTCTGAGCCAAGTGTCCATGCTGGTGGTGTTTGCAAACAAGGTTAAGTAGGGAAAGACCTCTGCTGGCAAAGAAAGAAGGGATGGAATCGTCCATTTGTACTTGGGGATTTCTTTCTTTCCTCAGCTGGGACTGGTTTCATCTCACACCTGATTTTCTAAAGGCTTTGTATCTGGTCTCAGATAAACAGAAGAGAGGCAAGGGTGAAACCCATCCTCCTGAAGGCTTAAGTATACATCGCATTTCCTGGAAGAAGCGGTTTTCTCTTTCCACCAAGAGAAAGGGAGAACCAAGGACTACACCTAGACTAGAGATCAAATTTTCACATGGTTGAGATTCACTGCTGCGAGCTTAAGTTTCTTCCTCTTCTTTAAAATACAAATCCAAAGCCAAACTGTAATACGTTCCCTTTGCCCCAATGGCTGGATCTCTCCCATGTCAGGTGAGATCTTCCTGTGCCCCAGCTGAAATCTGTGCAAAGTGATTTCTAACGTAGTTATTTTGATGATTTGATGATAGCAGTAGTGCTCTAGAGAGACTGAAGCTGTCATTTTAAGCCATTAATGTAACCGATGATGCAGTCTGCGTTAAAGAAAAGAAGCGATGAGATGTCTGAACCCAAAAGAGAAGAACATCTCCCGTGTGCCCGGCTTGTTCTCCTGCAGAGGAGCCCGTTCCCATCCAGCCATTCCCATCCAGCTCTCCTGCTCCTTACCAAGAGGTTTTGCTTCCTCTGCACGCACCCTGCGAGCCCTTGGCTAAGGTGCTGCACCAAATGTTCAGCTGCTGACAGCTTCCAGCATCTCACAGGTCATTTGGCTTCCACACGGCTCCCTCTGTCCAAGGGCTCCTCTCCAACCCTGTGGCTCCCTTCAGGCCAATTACATCCATGTGGACACACTCCTCTGGAGCCTTCCCTACGCCCACGGGTAGCTTTGATAGTTTCCACTCCTTCTCTCGCTTCCAAGAGTTTTGAATTGTTTACCAGGATTTTTCTCCTCTACCTGGATGAATATGTAACACTGAGCAGATGGAGAACAGCATATAAATCAGGCTCAATAAGGAGCTGGTAATGCAGTGGGAGAGAATTTCTGTCTGCAGCTCTGGCCAGTAACTGTGTGTGACCCCACACATAAGCACAGGATGAAATTGAACCTGTCAGACTCCCGGTCTAATTCGAAACTACCATTATTCTGCTTGGGATAAAAGTGAAATAACAATCCTTTTGCCTAGGAAACCAAATTTCGTACATGATGAGATGACACACTACAAGCACAGAGTACCTGGTGTGCAGCAGTGCATCCAGGCCAAGGATCTGCTGCAGCTTAACTCTGCTTTCCTACCTGCTGAAACAGCAAAGAATTTATGTTTTAGCTTGAGTTGTCCTGACACAAGACTGAGGTCTGCAGGGCTCATGGGGCCAGTCTGCTCTGTATAACTCTGCAGCTGGTCAAAGTTTCTGAGTGATGACTCAGGACCACCAGCAGCTCCTGTCAGGTCTCTGTCTTTACTAGTGAAAAACTCAGTAAACTGCAATTTTTTGCATGGTCTTTGTGATTAAATAATTAAGTAATTTTCATTACTTGCTATTATGAAGGTCAAGAAGCCAAGGTGCCTGTATCAGGACCTAGCCAATGCTAATGGATCTTCCACATCTCAGGGTAATTGATATGGCACAGTCATTTCTCAAGCAATAAGTGCCCTTCTTCGGGCCTTTTGTAGCCTGAAAACTCCACTGTGGAAATGCCTCAGACTGTAGCAAGGCAAGAGAGAGGGAGGAGAGCGCAGCTCTGATGGGAAAAGAAGATTACAGAACACCTCCACGTGACCAACATCTTATCACTGCCAGAACCTTGATAGAAGAAGCAACAAAACTAATTTTTACTACTCTTTCCCTTATCTCTCTTACAAGAGAGCAGATTCTTCACTGCAGTGACTGAAGGCATCCCAGTGGAGCTGATGTGCTGCTATCAGGTGAATTTTGGCCCTGAAGAACTGAGGCTGGTTCATACTGTGCAAGATGCAAGGGGCTGATACTGCCTGACTGGGATTTGAAGCAGATGCACAAACCCTCCTCTGCTGCAGAGGATGCTCCATGACAAAAGGTGAGAGGAAACACCTCTGGGAGTTCAAAACACACTGTTCTTATTCCTGTGACAGAGGAGTTGTGACAGGCAAGAGAAGATCATCCTTCATAATCTATTTAAGAAGGGCTACCCACTGTTTCTTTGCAGAGGGTACCATCCTGCAGCACCTTCTTGCAGCTGACCCCACTGCTGCCTGTGATGGCTATGCCTAAATGAAGACAAAGTCAAGAAAAACAAGTCATGGCAGTGGGAATTTGTCCTCATTTCTTTTTGAAGTGTATCTCTCCTGAAGCCTTATGTCATTACATCATATCTGCCACAAAGCCAGCCTGGAAAAGAGAATCCAGCACCTTTCTGGGTAAAACTGAACAGGAAACTTGAGTGCTCAGTGCAGAAGATAAATAAGGGTAGCAAATATTGACCTACACAGAAGTAACCTGATCACTGTAACTAATGATTGAGGCCCTCAGCTGGTATAAATCAGTGTAGACTCAGTGGCTTCAAACAGAGGCATGCTAATTTATTTCAGCTGAAAATCCAGCCCATGGCGTTTAAAAATTTAGCTGCACAGCAGAAGAACAAGTGAAGAATGATCTTCACACGACACACAGCAATTTACCACAGGCAACATTCCTCTTGGTACAACAGCGAGCTCAGACACAGGGAACAAGCATTCAGGGGAGAACAAACACACTTGTGTTCTCAGGAAGGAAGATTTTCCCAGACTCAAGGGATGTAATTGGTCTTAGTGTGTGTGACCTTTGCTTTTGCAGTGAGCTCTGGCTTTCCCAGAGTCATGCACTGAACTCCCAATGGCATGATGCCTACAGATATTCCTGATCATGGGGAAGTGATTCTGTGGCGTGATTGTGAGTGCTGGACTCAGCATAAAATAAAGCTTTTGGACCTGCCTGCAAATAGCTAACAATGGGAAACAACAATAAAACTCTCCAGTGTGTCTATTTTGGAGAACAAAATCTGCTGAGGCTCGTGTTTGAGACGCTACTTTGGGATGCTTGCAGAGCAGGATTTAAAGCTCTGCAGCTCTCAAAGTCTCTCTAAAAAGTTTAATTATAGGAAAAGCAAACCCATTTGTTTGTTCTGTAGGGTAGATTACATGGCACAGCACATACATAAGTTATTTCAATGGTCAGTAGAAGGAAACACCAACGTGAGGAGGCAGGAAATGAAGTTCTCTGTGCTCAGGGGAGCAATGCTAAAGGACATCAGTGCAGGTCTAGATTTGATGATCCTGAAGGGTCCTGTCCAACCTGAGATATTCTGTGATTCTGTGATTTATTGCCCAGGGAACAGTGTGAGATGTTCTTGGTCCTAGGACTCACCCTCTTTTGTAACACAGACAAAACAGTGCATCCTCCATAACTTTTCCCTGATGGCCAAATTCTACCCATGGATGCACACACATATTTCCTTCCACAACAGCTTGCTGGACATCCAAGAGCTGTTATTTTCCCTTCAATAAACTTGCAGAGCAAGACACCACAACAACTCTGTGGTCAGGAATGCCCAGTAAGGCAATGTCAGCAAACAGGCAGACATCAGGCTGGCACACCCAGCCCGTGCCCACGCGTACACACGTGGCGTGCAGGTACACAGCTGCATGCAGCACACAGCAGCTCCAGGACACACTGCCAGGCTCGTGCCAGCACCCCCTCTCCCAGCCAGCTCTCCTGTGCCTTCCCCATCCCCTTCCCACAGCCCCTGCCCACGCTGAGGGTCCCCCAGCAGCTGCAGCTCCTGCACCCACACCCCGAGTTCCAAGGGTACCTTTCCCTCTGGCGTGGGTGTCCTCAACTCCAACGCCCATCGCCTGTGCAGATGTACCTCGTGCATCAGGGATGGGAGACTGCCTTCGAGGAAATTCCAAATCTGTCTGAACTCTGCTCATTTGGAATGAATTCACAGGGCTGCATTTTTGGCAAGTTTTTCGCTTTTGTTAACTCTATTTCTGTGTGGGTTTGATCTGAGACCCCGCTTGCTTTGACTTGAATTCAAATTAGACTTATTCATGTGACTTATTGATGTGTTTCCCATCCACACACTTTTAATGCAAGAGGCAGACAGGCCAGCTCGAGGACATGGAACCATAGATGAAAAAAAACCAAATAAACCAGTAATTTCTGACATGTTACAGAGCCTTTTCATATCTCACTTCCATTTATGGCACATCCTGGTTTTGGATTTAACTCTCCAAACCCAGTAACAGTCCCGAAAGATCACAAACACAAGCTTTTCACCCTCCAAAAACCCCAACAACAACTGCATTCAAGTCATCAAGGATTTTAGAGTCCAGCCTGGCCTGGGATGCTTATTCTCAACTCCCCTTTTAATTGAAGATACTCTGACAGACATACGGAATTTCTTGTTTAATTTTTTTTTTCAGTATTATTAATTGATAATTTAATTTTTGATCTGGTGAATTACATGCATTACATGAATTCACCATCAGTGAAATGACAAGTTTAGAGCAGAATAGTTTAGGTAAGCAGATTGTCAGTGCTTATGGCTGTAAGACATAATTATGTACAGCCAACTGTGTAACGCGCTTGAAAAAATTATAAGCCTAGGCACAGAAATTAAAATTATTTCAAGATGAAGTTGTACAAATACAGCTGCAAAAAGATGCAAAATCCTATTAATTTATGCCAACTGTAGTGGGTAGTGCAGGGGGGATCCAGCCCCCGCCTCCCTGCCAAAGGAAGTTTAACAGCCAGTGAATAAAGGGCTGGGTGTTCCAACATGGCTCCAGAAGACTATTTCAGCTATTCTTTATGTACTCATAAACTTGTGGGCCTCAGCTGGTAACTTGGTGTGATGACTCCTCAGCGTGTCAGAGCAAACATTAAACGCTAAATTACCATATGTCAGCATGGGGTGGTTCATAATTCTACTGCATCTCGGACAACTTGAAGGTTTTTCTGAAATTGCTGTCAAATCGAATCTTTCTTTCGATCAATAAAGCAGCACAACGAAATACACCATTTGTGGGGTCGAAAAGAATAGATTAGCAAAATACTGTAAATGCAGCTGGCAAGGACAACAAACTGCATTCTCTTAGCTAGTGATGCCCAATAAGCACATCAATACTTCCAACGAGGGGACCCGTGTGAGGAAATGGCAGTGTCTGTTCATCACACACCTACTGCTCTGTTCTGGGCTCTTCTGGTTGCCACCAAAGCCCCCCTGACGCCGTTTTATCTGTGGATCTAACAGGCAGCAGGTAATTAGAGCAGCAATATTTGTTCTACACCGCTGAGTCTATCAATTGCAGCCAGAGGAATGAAATAGAGAACGACAGTGAGCATGGAGAACCCGTCTGACCTGCTGCCTGTTTTCCAAGCTGCGTAATAGAGATATCTCTGGCAATACTGAGGATCAGGACTAGCTGGGAACAGCCAAATCAGGTAAGAAGTGCAGAAATCTGCACACTGGGCTTATTTAGAGGGGTACTACCCACCCCAGATCGTGCTGCTTCTGCCACTTTTACTTCCAGTCAAGCACAGCTACAACAAACACACGCTACTCCAGCAAGTAAAACAGATTGGAAAGAGATGTTGTTTCCTCTGTGCATTTGACAGCATCAATGACACATTTCAAGATATTCAGCACTGGGAAATCAGGACCAGATATCCAGTTCAACTGCATTTCCTGTCAAAACACCTGAAACCTACATCAAATTATTCTTACTTTGTTTTCCTGCACATCTTACTATGGATATGCAGAATATCTGACCTTGGGCTCCTGTTGTGCAGCCACAGGATGCTGTAGCGTCTATGTGAGCTCTGGAAATGATTTTTCCTTAACATCAGCTGAAAGAAAAGGTGTTGCACTGCAGATGGCTTTGCTGAGCAGCACCCAGCCTGCTCCTCGCTCCCATGAGCAGCCCGCCAGGAACAGGGCTGGGAAGCCCTGCTCCAGTTTCTTTTTTTGAAGCACTAATGAAATCTGAGCTCTTATGACATCTCAGTGTTTTCTCCTGCTCTTTGATCTCTTCACTACATTCACAGTCGTGTCAGATTTTATAGCTCAGTTGTGAGTCAGAAATACGTTCTCTGGGCCGTACAGATCCATCCCATCCGGCACACGCGCCTTCCCAAAGCCTTGTTGGAGCCTGGTGACAGCAGGAGTGGACCTGAAACACAGTGGTCCCCAACAACCTTTAAAACTACCAGCAGTGAGTAAGCAAAACTCATTTCTTATAGCACATTTTTCGAGCATTTTGATTTTTGGTAATTCAGATCACTCCATCCAATACCCCTCTGCTGATAGATTTAGTTGTAGCAGTTGTTCTCAGGCTGCAGGGCCCTGAGAAAGTGATGTGAAAGTTGCTGGTAGCAGGAAATTGCCTTCATAATACTTTCAATTTAAAAAAGTTGGTAATGACACAGGGAATAGGTCCTGTGGGAACCAGAAAGGTTGAAAATAATCCACCAGCGAGAGAATTGTGAACTGCTGACTTTGGGCATTTAATTGGGATGGAATTACAGGTCATCTGCCTCCATCAATCCTGTGCACACTCCAAAGGTGATACTAAAAAGGAACAGATTATTATTATTTCATACAGTATCTTTTTTTTTTCAATCAGAGGAAATGAAAAGAAAACATTCTGCCACATACCCAAATCATGCAGCTGCTTTATAAGCAGTACCTTGCTCTCTGAGCTGGTGCAAACCAGCACAGCTTCTCTTAGTTCAGCTTTACACCCATTTCCAGTGGCTGCCAGGCTGACCCAGTATTTCTGTGGAGATTAGAGTGGGATATCGCTTCATGTTTATTTCTAGGAAAGCTCAAAGTTGGCTCTTGTGCCTTTGAGGAGCTGGATGTATGTGAGGAAATGATGTTTCTTCAAATTCTAAATCTTCAGGGCTTTTTTTTTTTTTTCCTTTTTAATAAGAAGCAGGAGGAAGATTTCCTGACCCTCTGAACTATCCCTGGGTTTGAATACGCTACATGGCATGCCTGTAAACACAAGAAGAAAGCTCTTGTGTGAAACTTCTTAAACTGCAGAGGATGACGGACAGCAAATAGGATGCAAGCCAAGGAACATGACAATTAGCACAGAGAAAGTTTTCAGGGTTTATTCCATCAGTCAGCACTTAAGGAGGCTTTGAAGGGGAAAAAGCATCCTTTTTATATTAATCCACTACTTCTGCACTTTCCCCCTATTCCATGGATTTAGTGCTTAGCTGCTAAATATCTATATGCAGAGCTTTATTAAGAGGAGTTGGTTTACTTTTTGAAAGATTCCACATCCATTAGTTCATAGAGAGAAAGGAGGCAAAATCATTTCTCCCGCTGCAATACTCAGAGTTGAAATGACGATTTACTCTTCCCCAGCTTTTAGTACTTAAAAATGTGGATGAGAAAAGGGCGAGCATTTCTTGCAATGTATTTCTGGTCATCACCTTACTAAAGACTTGGCTGTGTTACTGATGATAAAGTAACTCAGTAAAAGCAAAGGGAAAATCCCCTTTTTCTCCCCCTTTTCTATCTTGGCAGACTTCACATCTGAAGAGGCACCTTACTGTTCCAAGATAAAATATTTCTTTCTTCTTTAAAAAGAAAAAGTTCTCTCAAGCAAGAACTTGGGCAACAGCAGGGAACAACGCCATGCCAGTATTAATTAGCAAATTCCAAATGAATCATGGTTTGTGCCTAGCAGGGTATGGTTGAAAACGATGTGAGCTTTTAAAAGGTTGCGTTGAACATAACAGTTACAGCTTACTTTTTATATATTTTTTAATAAGACTAACAAAGAAAGAGTTGCTTTGGAAGGGCATCTTATTCATTTCCTCCATGGCCCTGTTCCCAGGCATTTGTGTTCTTGCCCATCTCTTTATCTGGAGGTTGACACCCCCCCTTAGCTCATCCCTTTTGGTTTGAGGCCAGGACTGGGGGATGGCATTTTGCCTCTAATTAAGAGGTGGCGTGTGGGGTTGTCCCCGCTGTGACCTGAATCACCTAGCAGGGGGTGCGCAGTGACGTGCCACACTCATCATCTCTGTGCCTCTTTGATCCCGAGTCCCCAGGAGTCCAAGATGTGCCTCCCCCACTGAGGAGTTGTGCTCCAGCCCCTCTGTGCCAGGGCTCTCCAGCACAGCGCAGGAGGCAGAACTGGGCAGTGGCTACACCTGGCAGCAGTGATGGACTCTAATCTTAATTTCAGGATTATTCAGGTTGTGATTAAGATGGGGCACCTGCCAGTGCAAGGCTCATCAATTCTCTTTGATTTGGAAAACTCTGCATCTGTGTCAGAACTTCAATTTCAATGCAGAGCTCTGCCACTGTTTTTCCTCTCTCTCCCCTCAATATTGAGTTTAAAAGACACAGGAGTTGAGAGAAGAGACTGATGCACAGGTCTGGGGTAAGCAGCCACGGGAGGCTGTGAGCATTCATTCAGAGGTAGCTACAAGGAGAAAAAGATGCCCTTGGCAAGCTGAGAAACGTGAGATTCCCAAGTCTCCCTGTGCTTTCCCTTACCCTGGCAGACAGAACTGACAGTGCACAGAAGAGCTGGGGGCTATTGCAACCTAAAAAACAACTGCAACATCCACTGGGATCCAGAACATTCAGAGCTATTTTAATCAAATTACTATCGATTAGGGACAAACTAGAGTCTGCTGAAGTTAATGGACACATTTCCATCGACTTCAAAGGGCTCTGAAACAGCCTGTAACCAAAAACACGCAAGTACCAACATGAGAAAATGCATCTGAGTCTCACCCTAATTGCATGAGATGAAAGAACTGTTTCAGCTGGAACTTTTTGAAACTGTTCTGCCCGAGACAAATGTCAAACACCTCAAATGGTCAAAAATTCAGCAAAGCTACCAGAAATAAGGAGAGTCTGACAGCAGCAAGTGTGGCCAGCTGAGGGTACCAGAGACACACAGACAGATGTATCAGCTCTACTGACAGTTCTGGAAGACCTTCACTAACTCATGTAGGAAAAAAATCTCGGCAATTCTGTGCCTGTTTAGATACATACACTAATTTAGTTTTACTTTCCACTCAAATTTATTTTCTCTCAGAAGGAAGAGGTTTTTTCTTCTTTTTCCCTGGAAATGTCAGTGTTTAATTCCACACTACAAATGTAACATTTGTCCTTTTGTCTTCACAGGACCTAATCATCTTCTCTGAGGGATGAATATGAAATCATGACACAAGCAATTTGTTTAAAGTAGCCTCTTTTACTGCCTAGAACATTTCGTAGTCTTTAAAGCTATATATTTATGTGACAGCCAGACAGCCATTAAAACCCACAAACCTTAAGGCCTATGAGGTACAAAAGGGATTTCTTCTTTTAAATTTTGTAAGGGAAAAAAATCAGGCCTGAATACTGAGGGGTCATAACTTTACTGACCTTCAAAACATTCAGTTCTTCCCAGAGCTGCTGTAATTAAGTGTTGAGTCAGTGGAAGAAATAAGGGGTTTTTCCTAATTAAGAAGCTAAATTGAGATGGCATTTTAAATAGCTTGTAAGGACCAGCAGCACCATATTGTTGTCAACTCCAGCATTGCCCTTCTCCACCTTTTATTCATTCAAGAGCCTTAGAAGGTAAACAGATAAATCCCACTTGAGGTCACTTGTGCCATGCTGGGATGGCAGTGGAGGCTGCAGTGGCTTTCTTGACCACATGGTACTTGAGAAAATTTGGAGCAGCATTAAAGTAAGATTTTGGGTTTAAATACTTCATCCTGCCTAGTTCCCTCTTCCATCAACATTCAATGGGATGTTTTTCTCAAAGTGTATCAGAGTAAAGACCAGAATCTGCCTACATATGTATGTGTGTCTGTCTATCTGTCTATCTATCTATCTGTCTGTCTGTCTGTCTATCTATCTATCTATCTGTCTGTCTGTCTATCTATATATCTGTATATTTGTGTGTGTATATATATATATGGATGGATGACAATTCCAGCACCACCGTTACCAATGAGAGAAGAGTACAAACATCCAACAAATATCCAGCTACCACAGCCCTGATCAACAGCTCTTTTGGTAGAAAACACACAGAAGATTGTCCACCCCAGTCCCCAGTCCCAAGGCTTTCCAGACAAACCCTTCATCCATAAAAACCCTGTGGGGAAGAACAGGTGCAGAGCACAGCAGTAGCTGATGGGAGCCCTTTTTCCAGCCATGCTGCCATGTCAAACCACAGTGTTCAACCAGGGCAGATGCTGTTCATCCTTCCCTTCATGTTGCTCCCAACCAAGCGTCACCTCAGTGGTCACCTCGAGTGTGTCACTGGAGCATGGGCTGAAGAGCTGCAACCTCCCCATCCCTTCAGATAGCCACAGCTGGGATTGAAAGACATGGTTCAAGCCCCTCTTAATGTCCTATTATCTGTGGATCACTGACAGGGTTGATTATAACAGTTTGACATGGCTCCAGAGGAGCTATTACAGTCTATTGTGTCAATAGGTACCCAGGGAGCCTTTAATCTGCAGACACATGTGTAAAAACAGCAGACTAAAAAACACAGCTCCTTTTTTTTTTTTCTTAAAAGTTGTTATTGCTAAAGCAGTAAAAAGAAGCAAAAGTAATGCTCATTGTAGAAATAAAAGCCCTGTCATTTTTCCCATGACAAGAGCACAAAAAAGTCTGAAACCCAAGATTTTTCCCCTTTCAGTTGTAATATAAAAATGATCCAAAATGTTTACGCCAGGAGACAATTTGGAATGACTTGTTTTCCTGCTGAGCTATAATCTTGGTCAGCGGGAATGCTCCTGATGTGACTCAAAATGTATTGCTGCTGTAGTGTGAAGGAAAGAAGGGGTGAACCGTCATAATTCTTAAATTAGCAGAAACGCGTTTTTGTGTATATGATGTGTGAAAGTATGACAGTAAGCATGGGGGGAAATTGTTTGTTTTCCTTGGAAACTGGTAGCTGGATTTGATTAAGGAAAGTGTACTTCCATGTTAGGTTCTCATGAGGGTCCTGGATACTGCAGAGACAGGCGTGGCGTGCAGGCACACACAGAGATACTGGAATGGTACAGACAATGTACAATTATCACTTACGAAGTCACAGGCTCCTGCTTTTAACAAGCACATTCTTTCAAAACACTGATTTGCCCAGTGAGGTCTATGAGATGCCACGTACCCAGAGCACAGAGCAATTCAAATTTGTCTTCCTAGAAAATGCTGTTAAAAATGGTTCACTTAATAAAGAATTCTGTTTACAAGTAAGAAGTTAGAAGATGCCTTGGAAACGTCTGATTGCTCATTCTTTAAGCAGTATCTTTTTGCAGATACAGGGTAATTTTCAAAAAAGGGTATGAGCTGCATAAACATTCAGGATCTCTCCTGAGAACATCACTGACTTTTCAGTCCTATTTCCATTTAGTCCCGACAAAGAAACACATCCACTGGAAGTTTTGCAAGAGAATAAACACTTGTGATGCTAGCAATTAAATCCTTCCTTGTACAAGGGTCTTGATGTTTCTTTCCACTGACAGTTGTGACAGAAGAGCACCACCATCTTACGAGAATTTTAATATAAAATTATTGAATGCAGAACTTCCCTTGTGTGACTTGGCACACTTCAGTCCTCAGGTCTTTAGGGGGAAAAAAGGCTGCCTTGTAAAGCCCATACAACAGAAAAATATTTGACAGTGTGTTTCAAAACGTTATTTAAATAGAGACTTCTGTTCAAGTTATTAATGCCTTTAATAAGGATTCTCATCTCCTCTTCTCTTTTTATTACTTTGTGTGTCTTTCTGGTTATTTAAAGGGTTGTGAAAAGAGCTGGTCAGCACTTCAGAGCTCCCACTGCTCGTCAGCGACAGATGCCGACCATAAAGTTAAAGCCAACACAAAAGAAAAGCCCAACACAGATTTCTTTTTTCTCCTCTCAGGGGAGGGAAGGCAAACACATCCATCCTTCCCTATCCTGCTCCTCCCAGCTTCCTACCAGAGAGCAACCCCGGAGCCAGAACCGAGCTTGATGGCTTATTTTAACTAAGAATATGGGGGAATGAACTCTTTATTAATCACTACCTGACCTGGAGCAGAACTGCTGTCCCATCAGGGAGTGCTAAGAGAAGCCCAGGAGAACATCCTGCATCCTCAGAAGAATCTGCAGGTGCTTGGGCAGCGTGTGCCCCCTCCTCTGGTACCATGCTGCCCTTTCCTCGGGGCAACAGCTGGCTGTGACAGCCTGTGTGTTTGATGGTCTGGATATCACACACATGGGAAAAGGGTCATGGTTTCCAAATCATCTGGTGGAGTAATGGGAGGAGACAGCTCCCCAGCAGCACGAGCCAGAACATCTCTGCGCTCTGACATCGCCGTCAGGGCAGCGGGACAGGCACAGGCAAAGCAGAGATCTCCCGTGTCCTGCAACATCTGGTCATCTCCATCAGACCAGGGGTGGTGTCAGATCCTGCCAAAAGCATCTGGGCTTCTTGTTTGCTTCATCTCCCGCACCTTCAATCTGAACTAATTCAAAGCACAGATCAGCTGTTGAATTTTTAGTGATCATGAAAGCTGGCAGCACTAAACAAACACAGCAGAACAGGACAGACACAGTCCAAATGCAAAAAACTGCAGTCCTATCTTCTAATACACCTACCAGTGCAGTTCCAGGCTCTCCCAGTAAGAGTTTCTTATCCTGACATGCTGAATGTTTACGTAGCATTTTCCACATTAACGGCACAGCGAGAAAATAAAGAGCCAGACGATTCATGTTCACGAGTAAACGATGTATACAAGGAGAGAAAAAGCCCTAATCCATTTGGAGTCTGAAATCAGATCTCCAGGGATGCTTTAGATTATTGCCCTACAGGATACCCAGAGTTTGTAGCCAACTTAATGGCTTTCCTAATACCAAGATGCTCCTAATGAATAACAGGGCTGGATGAAAAAACTTTTTATAAAGTCACTTACAACTGGATTAAGTGTATCAAGATGTTTTCTTTGATATTGTCTTGTCAGTTCATATCAAGTGACTCTTCCATGCTTTCATGTCAGGTAATTCCCAAGAAATTCATGGCTACAATCTAAAATAAATGTGTGACTTTCAAATCAGCGAGAGCTGAATGATAGGAATTTTAAATTGCTGGGATAAAACTGCTAGCTACTTCATAACACTCATGCTGCTTCCAGATTTAATACCTGCCTTTTCAAACACTATCAATTCACTTAATATGTCAGTGGGGAATAACATTACTTTATTTTATTTTCCTTTATAAGGATCATGAACCATTTTCTCTTACAGAAATGTACCAATTACCCACATGCCAATTGTCCCAGCCACGCTCTGATCTTACAGCGTGGACATTCAGCTCAGGTGCACACAGAGCTTTCTGATGCTACAAAAGAACCACTATGGGCTAAATTCCAGACTGATGTAAGCAGGCAAATTTCTGCTGACATCAATGGAACCTCACTCCCCAACACAGGTTCTGAGTTTTGCCCTCTGCCCTAAGAATCTGACAAATGCCAATGGAAGTCAGAAAGAAACCTTTCATGTGAAAAATTCCTAATTTAAGAAATTAGCAGAGCAAAGCCATGGAAAGAGAGGGTAGAAATAAGAGACCATATTGTTCCATTTGTGCTGGGATAGGCAAATTGTGTCTTACTCTGGCAGCTGGGACATTTGAAGATGGGGAATTTCCACTGGGGCACAGCCAGAGGTGTTGGTACTGCTCCGTGCCCTTGCAGGATCGCTTGGTATGAGGAGCAAGACAGGAAAAAAGGGAGCTAATGTTCAGGAAAGGCTGCATCCAAGGAAACACTGAGGGATCAGGTATTTGGGGGCAGAGCTTGGCCACTCAGCGTGGCACAGGGGCCGCAGTGTCTGCAGGGCACAGCGAGCAGTGCCAGCGCCGGAGGCCGCATGGCTGAGCCTGCCCTGGCTAATTGGCCCTGCTGAGGGCTTGGGGGTGTTCTCCAGGGCACAGTGCCAGGCTAATGGAGCTGTGAGGCTGCTGGAGCAGGGCTGCAGCTGGGCACTGGCCTGGGCTGGCCAGGCTGCTCACAGTACCACGGCTGCCTCACCTGTGCTGACGTATTCCCAACTGTGCTGCAGCGAGCTCTGCCTCCTGTGAGGGTAGGACAGGCTCTGACCAGATAAAGGAGCTTCATTATTCCAAAGCTGCTTCCACTGACCACATCCCAGAGCTACCAGCTTGTGCTACACCTTTTGCACGCTCCCCTGGAGGAGGCAGGGCACAGCTCTTTGATCCAGGCAGAGCTGGCAATGCAGGAGCTCTGCAGCAGGTCCCTGCTAATTTATTTCTGGTAATGGATTGTCCCACTGTTTCAGCATTGTTTACACTGATTTATTCAGAGTATATCTGCATATATATTATACATGCAGCTCTCACCAATGCTGGGTAGACCTTATTCTGCATTGATTGGGATGTGCTGGGAGATATGCCAAACATTGTTAGCACAGAGTATCACATTGTACTTGGAAACCTTTACCTTGAACTTACCAGTGCCTTTCAGCAAGGAAAACTCACCTGTCCTGCTCTTTGGAGAACTACTAATAAAGCTCCAGCTTAGAATGTTACCTGCGATACCACTGATGCCAGCACAGGTTAAAGACACAAATACTATTCTCAACAGACTGATGAGCTCACTGTGATATCCCAAGCACCAGGGGATATCAGCCAAAGAAATAAACTGTTTTTTAGACTTGAAGTGTTTTATGATTTAGGTGACACATTAAGAATTGAACTGTAGAATCCAGCATTTCAAAACCAGAAGTGCTTTGCTCCTGGTATATGGGCATCACATGATATTCCCCAAGGGTAAGAAAAGAAGGAACAAAACCCTAGCGTGAGCCCAATGCTGGTTATCTATCTCTGTGATACTGTGGCAGGGAAAAATCAGGAAGAAGAGATGGGAAAGAAATCAGTTGCAGCCGCGTGATAAAGGAGAAAGATGCCACTGTATCTGCAGACTGGGGTATAAAACCTGTGCGAGCCAGTAGGGAAGATATTAATGAGCATCAGACAAATCTAACAGGAGGTATCAAAAGCAGATACCAAAGATGCAAATAATGAAAGAGTGAAAAAACACACAGTAAGAGAATAACAAGACCAAAATGGGTTTTGAATCTCTTGGACACCAAGTAACAATTTAATTTGCACTGACCTTCTAGAAGCAGCCACGAATCTGATTTAAGATAAGCAGGCTGCAGTGCTGGTGCTCATTCGCAGAGCAGAATCCTGCTCATCCCCTCTCAGCAGCGCTGGAGACAAGGGATCGAGGGGACAACCTCCTCCTGAGTTCTCTGCCGTTCCTGGCAGAGCCAGGGCCAAGTGATAAAGCCCAGGGCACTGCAGGAAGCAGGGATGTGTTACAGGGATGTGCCACGGCTGGCTTGCTCTCCTACAGCCCAGTGGTTTCATGGCATATTCCTCTTTTTAACAGGTTGTGCTAGTATTGATTCAAATCACTGAGAGCTGTATTGATCCCCCCAAGGGTTTGACTCTTACATAGGAAGAACATTTTCAAAAGACCTGATCCTCCTTATTTTTCACAGTTATTCCCAAGGATGCAATAGGAGAGAGCTCGAGGCTTCCTCTGCATTCCTCCCTTTTACTGCTACACCTTAAAAACCTTCCAGGAGGCGATCCTCGGTTGACAGCTGCATTTTGGGCAGCCGAATTTCTCCGTGTAAAATCAGCTGGCGACCTCTCAGCATGGCTTCCTTGGCCAAGTGCCCTCCAGGCAGGCTGGCAGTCCCTGTGGCCAGCAGCCAACCTCCCAGGGCTCCTGCTTGGACAGGGCCCTTCTGTGTTTTATTGGCCTTCATTTCATTTTCATTTTAATGTGATGGTAAAATTTTTATCTGATAATCTAAACAAGGTAATAATTTTGTGCCATAAAAGTGCCTGTCTTCTGCTGTTACTGTCACCATCGTATATTGGAGGGTAATATTTGCAACATTATACAAAATTGTTATTCTATTAAAATGATAAAATGGCAGCGGTTTTATTACATGAGTGATTTTGGAGGCACTGAGATGCCCTTTACTGCAGACAGGAATAATAAAAACATTATTCACCAGCACATTAGGGAACAATCCTGTGATTTTGGAAAACAGTTGTAACAAACAAGTAAGTTATTACAGTGACATGCTCAGGAAACACAGCCCCAAATCTTCTCTACTGTAACTAAAGAGTGCTAATAGCCAGGGACTCTGCCTGCTCTGCACTTCAGCACCCTGTCCCCGAGAAGTTGGCAAATCATAAAACAGACACTGAGAATTGTTCATGCACTTTTTGCAATCCCATCTAATCCAGGCCTTTGGATTTTAACCCTTTATTCCTACTGAAGTCTTAAGGATTTACCATCTGTCACTGCAGAATCCGTGAAGATGAAGAAGGGGAGAGGATTAAATTAATTAACAAATTCTAATCCTGAAACAGTGTTGGCGATGTTAGGGCTCTTTGAATTCTAATGAGGATTTAAAGCAACGCTGACAACTTTCCCATTAAAAAGGAGGAAAATAATGTCACATTATCACATCCCCAGCCTCTGCCCACCCCACACGGCACTTTATCCAACAGAAACTATTACAGGCTTCATTCAGTTATCCAAGGCACCTTCCCAGCCACGTCTGCAAGCAGGAGCATAAACCCATGTGCACAGGCCAGAGCTACACCAGGCTGTTGCTTGAACATATTATCAAGGTTCTATATATACTATTATACATCCTCCAAGTTTTTTATGAGGTAATTCTGAATCAGGTAACACAACCTGGTATATCTGACTGGCCAAGACACAGTTGGAGGATTTTATTTCCTCTTCTTCTCTAAGTCCTATGGATTTGCATCCATTGCCACCAAGAACTGCTGACAGTCTGTGCCTGCAGGAGATGAACAGGAAGGTCAAAACAACCCAAATAAGTGTGTCTGAGGTGTCTGAAGTCACCAGTGACTCCAGTTCAATAGGGAGAAAACAACATGGGAAAACAAAGTTAAGCAGGGAGAGCTTCAGCAGGGAGAACACAGAGTTCCTCTCCTAATGTGTTTTGGTCTTTTCATAAAGAGATCAAGCATGGGATGAAAAGCAGACCACACCAAGAAGCAATGCAGCGATGTACAACACGTTATCTCTGCAGCAGCAATGTACAACGTGCATTAAAACAACAGTCCACAGCCCCAAACCCATTTAAAACCCAAGACTGCTGGGGAAAAGTGCAATTTTAAGTTGGGAAGGGAATTTCACCAAGGGACCCGGGCCCTTTGCGCGGGGAAGCAACTTTATATTTTCTGACATCGCCGTGAATTTGGAAAGGAAACATATGGAAAGCAGATGACACATTTCACAAACTGCCAAGCAGATTTTGCGTGGTTTTAGAGAACGTGTACTCCAGGGAGTGTCCACACAACTTGATGGTCCTGATGGCCAACATTTGTTTTGCATCTTTATGCAGATGAAGCAAGACATGACCATTCGTCTGTCTCCTGTTTCCGTACAGGTGCGCGTTTCTCAGCCGTGCTCGGAGGACAGATGTTGCTTGCAAATGCCTTTTTAAAGGAAGGAAAATAACAGGAGGGAGGGGGAGAGCCCACGGGAGCAGCTCAGAGGCTCGGACTGCTCTCCCTCCCGGAGAGCCCTGCCGGGCAATGCGGATGCACTGGCTGTGGCATCGCTCCTCGGAGCTCGGGGTCTTTACGGGAACTGCTCGCTACACTGCAAACAAAATCAGCTTCTTATTAGTCTCCATAGTGGAATAACAAACTACAGGACTCATAATATCTAGAGACCAGTGGCTACATTTTGATTTCCGAGCTTTTGAAACCTCTGTGCGCAAACAAACTCTTCAAAACAAATGCAAATTTGGCAGTTTATGCAGCAGTGAAAGCCACTTGGGGGGATTAAAGGCTGATGTACTATCAGCTGAGGAAATGAGTAGCCCTGAAACACAGAAATAGAGCTCCAACATTTGTATATTGATCCTCTAAAAACTAGTGCTGAAAGTAGATTCTGAAGGACACCAATTCCTTCGTTTTTAAGCCTTTTTTTTTTAATTTTAAGTAGGAGGAAGCTGAAGAGATTTAACTGCCTGCATGTTGTGAATCCGATTTTCACAAGCAGACCCTGAGTTTTAGAAGCACAGCCTGTAGCACACAAGCTCCCTGTGACACTGTTGATATGTACCAATACCAAATCTACCGAAGCCAATGGGAGTCTTCCAGGCCCCGTCAAAAATTAAGTATTTTATTTACATTTTGCTGCTTGCTTTAGAGGACTGATTCACTACACAATGTGATGCATTTGCAGATATTCCTCCATCTCTGCATCCTTAAGTGATGGAGTTGTCTGAATCCTGAGTGTTTGTTCTTTACTAAGGATGGCTCGCCTGCACATCAGGATGAGAACTTGTAGCTGCCAGTAAGCTCAAAAACATAATTGCAGAAACTACAGAAAAACTTAGGCTACAGCAACCTGAACCCCATTCAAATTAGCCTGTCTCCTTTGAGACAGCCTGCCAGCCTAGCAAGAATAAAAAACAACTTTCCCTTCTGTACATTGTGCTGCAGAATACTGTTATCTCCGAGACATTTTGTTCACTTCTTGAGAAGGCCTTATCAGGGAGGCACAGTATGTTAGAAAGCCCAAATAACCGTGCTCCCAAAATGTGTGTGCATGTGTGTGGGTATATACCCACTGGCAGGACAGAAATAGATTTAAAAACACTTCCAACACAGCCAAAAAAAGCTGGAAGATGGCTGGTAATTATATGTACATTACAAGTAGACTACACATGGGGGGTGTTAAAGCATTCATATAAATTATACCAATCAGCACAGAAAGGAGGAAAAGAAACACTGAGGCTATCAAATATGACACTTCTATAACTGATACACATGAGTCCTAAATCATGGCAAAACAGTGCCTTAGGAAACAATGACTAAAATGTCTTCTGAAAATGAGTTCCATCTATAGCTCTGCTGCCTCTCTAAATGCATGTGATCATCTTAATGATTTATTTTGAGGACACAGGATAAATCAGAGAGCCAAAAGACCCCCTGGAATGTGAATACATGGGGAGATTCTTCTTCTGGAGGAAAAAAGGTATTGCCAAAGAACTGGGGTACCACGTATTGTAAAGATTTTTTAATTGTGTGGTTAAATGTGGAGCTTCAACAGCTTCTGGGGTGTGATAAGAAAATGGGTTTGGCGAAATTTTCCCCCTCAAAGCAGAGCACAGGCTCTACGGTGGTCCTGGAGTGCCTGACCTACATGCCAGCAGAGCCAGCACGACACTGTTTTGTTCAGAAATCTCCAGTCATGGTGCCTTGGGACAAGGGAATTAGAAAAAGAATTAGGATAATCTTTCCAGGCAGAAGATTTAAAGTCTGCTACAGTTATTCTCGATCGATCCCCAAAAGATTGCCAAGAAGTGTGTATCTTAAAACTGCTGCTAATTAGGAGGTTTTAAGACACTGTTATAAAACACCTTCTGCTTGGCTTGTAAGGGAAACCATTTAGACTTGTAGTATAGAGAACAAAACAGTCATAAAATGTTATTTGTAGCTTCTATTATATTACCATTACACTATATTATCACCAGCATAGTTACATACCTAACATAAAACCATTTAATGAAATGTTTGAACTTTCAGGAGACCTACTGGTAACCTTCTTATTTTTAGCAATGGGGCTGACATTTGTTGTTTGCTGCAATACAAACAATAATAATTACACATTGAGATGTTAATGGGGACAAAAACTAATATTTAGTGCTGCTGTCTGTTCATGACCACTCACACAAATACAGAGTCCAGGATTAGTAATTTAAGAGGGCTTTGTCGTGGTTTCTTGGGTATATAATTTATTTACTTCATTATTATTTTTGTCCTGCATGGGATTTTGAAGTTTAGACTAGAAGCAGTGACAGACAAGCAGACAGGCTGCTCAAATGAAACAGGCTGCTCTACAAACTGGAGAACTCAATGTTCTTTTCATTCCTGTAGGAATGGAACAACATTTGAAAAGTTTTCATCATCAATTTGCGCTCTGTGCAGTGTGGCTGTTCTAAAACATGTATTTGGAATATGCTACATCTAAATGCAGGCCATGATGTTGTCTGAACATTGATTTCATTAGCCTGTAAGGATGGCTAATCTTGCCTGGCCAAACCGCATGACCTTTAACTATTTCTTAAGTGGGAGCTACAGAAAGCCCGTCCCAGACAATTACTTGAGATGTCAGTAAGAAAGGTGAAAGAATAATGAAAGTGTTTCCTATTTTTTTCATGCTTTTTCTCCTCCTTTTTGTTATTTGCACTTTCCTCCTTGCTATTTGCCTGGATCTCACTGGTGAGCCACAACTCTGCTTTTCAGTGTTGGTAACCAGACTCAAGTTCTGTGGGATGGTTACAGTCTTTGGTATTCGCACTGAAAAACACCACAAACCACAACCAGATGTGAAAAACCAGTCAGAAATAATTGTTGCCCCAATAATTGATTTTTGTGGGATGATTTATTCTTTTTCCTGTTTGTTTGCTTGCAATGGCTCACGGAAAAAGCTTTCTTAAGACTCCTGTAAACGGGGAACATCACTGCAGGGTTAGGTAAACACAGTTACGCCCAACCACGAGGCAATTATGACATCCCATTTCCAGTGAGTGAAGAGGTGCAGGCAGCAGGTCTGACTTGACTTTCCATTTGAAAGCTCAGCTGCTCTGATGTCTTTATGTCTCTTCTTTTTTTTTACATGTTTTCTCATGATAATTTAGGATTAGCAGCTTTGAGAATCAAATCAGAGAACAAAGTTTCTTGAGCCTAAATTTAATTCTGACTTGGTTCTGATCCAATGCTTTTGTACACTCACCAACTGTGCCATACAACATCACTGAGAAAAGGATCACTGAGTGATCTTTCAGGTCCTGCAGATTTTTTTCTTGTTGAAAAGTGGAAAAAAAAGAAAGAATTATGTGGCCTCAGCACATTTCAAAATATTTGACTAAGAGTTTAATATTACAGGATTTATCTCTTAGATCCACTAAAGCGATTGTGTCTTAATACTGAATCCCTGAAAACACCTGGTATATGAGAGGGATTGGGTCAACTCTTGGTCATGAGAGAGCAGAGAGACTGACAATAGCATGTCAATTACTGCAGCATGCCTGTGACTTACAGCTGTGCCAGCTTTGCTTTAGAAACCACTGGAGTACAAAAAGGAAAGAAAAAGACCATTAACACTAAGGGGAAAAAAAAAGCACACACAGAGAGCTGTTAGTCAACTCAAATGCAACAATCTACTGATCAGCCATAAATTCTGGGGCAAACCTCTCCTCCACCCTGAGCCAATCCACGGGCATGTCTGACCCCCTCCATGGCTATTTCCTGCTATCTCTCCCAGGGGTGATGTTTGCATTAGAACTGTCACTGCAGGCAACAGCTTATTCCACTTTCCCAGTGAAATACTCCTTGAGGAGTGTCTGTGTGCAAATAATGAGGGTGCAGTAAATTCCCACCCCATCTCACCACACGCTCCCATTTGATCCCTGTTAAGCTTTTACACACAACACAGAAAATACCCAGAACAGCCACCCCCTCTCCTGGGAGAAATGACCAGGCTGCTACAAGATGTGGACAAAGCTGCTCCCCTCAATGTCTGCCCAGGTGTTCAGCTGTGCCAGATCCTCTGCACACCCCCGAGAGCACCATCCTGTGTCCAAGCTCCCTGGGGCCCTGCACTGCTACATGTCAGCTGGGGATGGGTTATGACAAACGTGACACAACTTGATTTTGGGGCAGCTGGAGTGAGGAGGGAGATCCAAGCAGGAGCTGGGAGTCTACCTAGAGGAACCTATTTCAAGTTGGATCAAGGTTAACCCCATTCCCAGTGCTCAGGCACTGTGGCTCTTATCATGGTAGAGAAGGAGGGAAAGCAGCAGAGCCTGCTGGATGTGGTAGCAGGGGACAGTGCTGTGTATTAGGGGGAGGCCAGAGGAGAGAAATGGTGAAATTCAGAGGGAACACTGGCTTTCTGTGAAAAGGATTAATGTAAGAAAGCCATGGGTTTAAAATAGCCTAATTGACCCAAGCATAATGCAGTTCACAGTCACATGGTGAAAGTCAGGCAGTATTTGAATGCCTCCTCATCATTTAATATAACATTTCTGCTAATAGAATATTTAAATCCTATTTTATCAAAATCTCATCACTCAAGTGTAGGAGCCTTTTCCATTGCTGGAGCATACAGTGTTATAAATTCATGAAGGTCGTAATTATGAGCAGCTTCAACACTGCAAATGTGTTTGGCAAAGATATTATGCCCTTTCTAAACAAGATTTGAACGACTACAGCCCACATTCAGAGGTACAGGGTTTTGCTTTCCATGTGCCTTGCAAGAAGCAGACTGTTCCCCTTTCTCCAAGATTCCCGCTTGGACAGAAATGTCCCATGGCCAGGAGGTCACCCCAAAACCACCACTGCCACCTCCCCCAACAAGCAGGCACAGAGGAACAATCCTCCTCTCTCACAAAACAGGAGAAGTAGCACATTGAAATCCTTATTTAATTCAGCCATTTCACATCTGAATAATTAGTCAGGCAGGAGATCATTTCCCAGGATACAAGGACTGATTACCTGTAAGTGCAACTCCAGCGTCCCCAGACCAGCACTGTGGGGGACTTGGTGGCCACAGCACAATCCCAGCAAGCTTTCCTCTCTCTCAGGAGGTAACACTTTTTTATCCCACTTTTCTTTCTTTGATAGGGAAACAGCTTCTCCGCCCAGGTCTAAACTGAGGATGTTGCTCCAGGATTACCGCTGAGCTCTTGATGTTTCAGGCAGAGCCCAGGTCTGAGGTGACCTTGGTGTTCCTGGGTCCCTTCCTGGCACTGCCTGTTCAGCTGAACCCCTCTCTGTGGTGCTGGGATTGTTCAAGGCTCAGGTCCAAGCTGGACATCTGAGCGCTGTCCACAACACTGCAAAACACAGCACTTGGTACAGATTCCACACAGGCCAGGTTTGCTGGAGCTGGTGATAATGCCAAGTGCACACAATCCATGTTTCCCTCTCTGGAACACCTGGGCAATCTAAAAAAGATCCACTTTGGGCAGCTGAGCTGCTCTGTATTTGCACTATGAGTGAGGAGATGAAATTCCTGCGGCAGTTTTACACAGGGCTGGCTCTGAGCAAAGGCTGCGGTGTGGGGAAGTGGTTTGGGAGGCTGTGACAAAATCAACTCCACTCCCTCTGGCCTCATTCAGGGATTTCTAAGCCCCGGAAAACCAGCCTGGCTGCTGTCACTGCTACCCTAACAGAGACTGAAAAAACAGAATTGCAAAATGATAGTGCCAAAGCCCAGGACAACCACTTCCATGCACATCCATCTCTCTCTGCAGGGACACAGCTCAGCGCCTCCTGGGCTCTCCATCCTCATCCCAGCTCCATCCTCCCTCCTGTGGTGGGAGCAACCAGCCACTTGAATCCATCCACAGTCTTGGGAAGCCCTGAGCTGGCTCTGGTTTACTATTCTCCTTACAGGAATTAGAAGGAATTTGTTTGGGGGAAAAAAAAAAAAGCTTAAGAGATTAATTCTTTAGCCAAATCTAAAATTATTTTCCAATAGGATGAATTCTCCTTCCATGGGGGAAACTGACCAAGAGGTTGAAGTCATGTGCATGAAAAACCAAATGGAAATAAGTGGCAGAGTTTAATCAAGATTAAGATGATACGTTTTTACAGCCTTGTGCACTTTAATCTGTGCAGGAATAAAAAGTGGCCATGTGGTTATCCATGCTCTCCCTTTGCTCTCTGTGACCCTTCACTCCACTGGTGTGCATCACAAACAACAACACTTCATTTCATGCTCAGGCAACCAAGTTCATCCACCAGCTACACCCTCCTATATGTGGGGGTACACAAGGACAAAAATTACAAGTCCACATGGTAGCTGAGAAGTTAATGTCTACTGTTTAGCATTCCACAGCACACTAACACATCTTCATAACCTATTTATTTTACCAAATGTTCCCTTATGTTCAATAAGAGCATAGTTTTTATACAGCCCCAATAGCAAATTGCAATGATTTTCTAATTCTACAACTGCTCTAAGACTACTGAAATCAGTAGCAATGTTCAGATGGTTCTAACTGGATATTATTTGATATGAATTGTCTTATGAATATCAGAAAGGACTGTTTTTATTTGAAAAGGCTCATTGCTAAATAAACTAGATATATTCATACCTAGTAAGATTGTCACGGTACAGCATTAGGGGAGAACACCCTTTTCATTCAGATCTTAACTTCTGCATACAAGTGTCAGGTCTGTAACTTTTCTATTTCTACCATCAATGGTAAAATCTGTCATGAAGCACAATGAAAAAAACACATTTAAGATAAGAAGATCTGCAGAAGCAAAAGGCAGCATACATAAAAGCTACTGCACTAGGTTTTTTCTTCATGGTCATGACTTCGAGGTTGCTTTCCAGCAGGATATATCCTTAAAAGCCTTTTGTTCACATTCTTTATTCTCTTCTTACTCGCAAACACTTAACAAGAATCAAAGCCAACCAGACACACAAAGAAATAGCCAAAATGCTCAGATGCAAATAAAGGCTTGAGATATGTATTTTTTAATAATCAAAGCAAGCTTCTTGGGTCTGAAGTAAAAAGTTCTAGAAGAAAAAAAACCTAAACCTTTGGTATCTAGCTATGAATGTTGGGCAAGGGAGCACAGGCTGACAAGTAAATATTGAATTATACAGAGCCTTTTGTTAATATTTATGTTCATGCTCCAGATAATCTAATAGAATTGATCAGATCTGCCCTTTAAGACAAAAATATGAACATACTTTTCACAACTCGTTTCTCTGCTGAAAGGTGAGGTTTAGTGAAATGAAAATATTCCACAGTTACAGCATCTTGCTTACAGGAAAGTGTCCACAGTTTTGAGCTCTTTAGTCACTTCTTGCCAGAGAGAAAATTCAATCTAAGAAAAAAATCCCTGAACAACTTGACTTTTTGATTGAAAAAATGAATACTGGCACCCAGCTTGGCTTCCCCAAACTAAAATAATTTGAAGTGGTTTGTTATCTTCCCTATGTGAAGCAAACACAAATTCAGAAGCCTGGGAAACTCTTGCTGGAGCAGAACCAAGGATGGAGAGATGCAACAACAGCCTGGTCCTGGGAAAAGGTGGCTGGATCAGGACACAGAGAACAGGGTCAGCCTTCAGAAGGGGCTGTGCACAATGACCATGGCACATCCTGAGGGGATATCTGAACCACCTGTGCTGAGACTGGGAGTGCTCTTGCCACAGCCACACCCCCAAAGATGGATGGAAAACTGAGTGGTGGGATAAAATGATCCAGGAGGGACTTGGAAAGGCAGACAAGGTCTCCATTTAACCCTTTCTTTGTAAGCCACTACCTCCAGCCAGCACCAAGCACAACCACCAGAATTTGATTGTATTATTTAAGCGGCTTTTGGAAGGCTTTTATATTTATAAATGTACCAGAAGAGAATTCCAAAGAAGGAAGTGGAAGTTGTTAAACTAACAAGACAAAAACCAACATAACCCACTGAGCCTTAGAAGCTGAAATCAATCGAAGCCTTTCCATTGACTTCAGTGAGTGCTGGATCAGGATTTAAAGAGATTACAATTCTGAAGTTCATCTCTGTTGCAGTTCAGACTTTTTCTTTTGTTTCACATCACATTAAAGATTCAGCATCTCTCTTCCTAATGCTCTGAAATATAGTATGATCTATAAGAGAACAGAAAACAGAACTAAAGGGGGGAAAAAACCCTCCCACACCTCATTAAGATCTAAAGTTTGTCCTTAATGTGTGTATGAACTCAGAATGAGTGTCTAAATGGAGACATTTTTTTCTGCTACAGGGTAAAGTGATTATAAATGTCTCTGTGCAAAAGCTTAGTGGTATTTTATGCAGCTGGCACTGCAGAGTTTGAAACAAATCCAAGAAAACAGATTGTATCTTTAAGGTTAGAAATCAAACTTTCCCTTGCTGGAGTGCACATTTGCTGGTAATGGGCTGGGCTCTGACACCAGCAGCTATGCAAACAGGAGCTCTGCCACTTCCAAGTGTGTTGCTGTCTGTATTCCCTATGGCCTCTGCATCTATTCATTCCACTCCCAAACCATCATTAAATGGACATTATAAAGTCATTTTTTGTGGTTTTCTGCTTTGTGTACTTACCATTTTTTTTCCTCTAATACCCATTCAGAAGTGTGCCAGACTTCTTTTCCTTAAGCTTTTTAACCTACATTCTCCTATAGACCTGAAAACAGCGGCAGTGCCTTTGTCAATCAGCAAAAGCAGCAGCTTCAGTTTACAGGTAGAAATACCCCAAGCTGCTAAACCTCAGTTACAATAAACCTCATGCAAGAATAGAGATAGCCTCATCCACAGGCTGCAATTCTTTCCAGACTTTGGAGGTGTTTCAATGCCAAGCACGTATTTTGCATATGTTCTTTCAAAATGATTGAATTGACTCTCAAAAGCTTAAGAAACCCTATATAACCATGTAATGACATCCCACTTTGCCTCCACAGCTAAACCCTGCTCTCGCTCCGTGAGACGGGGCTGCTCTGCAGGACTGCTGGGAACAGCAGGAGCAGGCTGGCTGGATTCCTGGGGTAGAGCAGCCCCAGGGGCAAGGAGATTGCTCTCCACCCCTCAAGCAATCTGTGCTCAAACCGTTTGGTGATGTGTAGGTTAAAAACAGCCTCTCGAGGTTCATTTGACTCCCCCGCAGTGGTGGGAGCCACAAAGCAGCCTGCTCTGCATGATGAACTACCCAACGAGTGGCAGCTGTGTTCTAATTTAGCTCCCGACTAGTCCTAATGAATAACCTCATGTACAGCACAGGCCGCAGAGAAAGGATTTGTCTCCTATTCCTAGCTAGAGGCAGATGAGGAAAAATCCTATTTTTGGCTACAATTGCCGTTTGATCTTCCACAAGCAGCCCTGCTTCTAATAAAACTCCACTCACCCGTGCTCAGTGGGGACACCGCGGTGAAGAGCGGAGGGCATGGAAGACGCAGGCTTGGAGAATGGCAAATGAGTCTGCGAACCAGCTGGATTTATGACCCACAGTTTGATCCAAAGTGGTTTGTGGCCAGTAATTCCTGCAGATACTGTACAGGGCTGGCTTTCAGCTCGCTCCGTGCTACTCCTGCAGATGAGGGGAATCTGTTCTTTCCAATGTCTGTGATCGCTGCCGGGAAACTTTGGCTGTGCTGTCACCTCAGCTCTAGAACCTGATCAGGTGTACCCAGCACGGGTACAAAGCACATCTTCTGCCTTGGCACACAGAGCAGGGAGAGATTACACTCTTGCAGCACGCTGCTATTAGTATTCCTTACATATCTGTAAACGTCTGGGTTCAGGGAGTGTGTCAGTTTAACACACAGCCCCGTGACTAATTTCACTGGAGCAGCTCGGTGATTACAGTCTGACTCAGCACGGGTACCAGAGCAGCTGCACAGAACCCATGGGATGCCCTCACGGGAACATCCGTGTGGGGTACTGACCTCAGCACATCACCTACTCCAACACAAAACCAGCTCCATAAATTTTCCCTGGAAAAGCAGATTACCCTAAAAGTTTACCCGCTTGGCCTATGACGCGGGGAAGGTGAGAGCAAATACACTGTATCTCCCTGCTGGCGTAATTCAGACCTGCAATCTCTTGTCACAGATACCTGCTCAAACATGACCTTGATGCGGTTCCTGGCAGCTCTGTGCCACTAATAACTGATAGACAAACAGGCATATTTACTTGATGTTTACCTTTCTCTTTACCTCCCTGTGCACAGGCTGATGCTCAGAACCAGGCTCCCCGATTAGTTCTGCTCACCGCAGTAACCCTGTGGCCCTCGTTAAAGGAAAGCTTTTTGAGAAACTGTATCCATCCCATTTTCTATCATCAGTCCTTTGTGAAAACTGGATTGAAAGCACCTTGGTGGTAAATTTACCTCTCCCAGAGGTAAAATGCAAAGAGCAGAGAATGATGCTCACCAGTGGAGAGAGGAAGTGATTAAAGGACAGAGCAGGAGAACAGAGGATGAAATGCTGGCTCTAACAGCAGATGCTGAGGATAAATATTGAAATTCTTAATTTTCAAAGAAGTGCCTTTGTTTTGTTTTCTGCTTCAAGTAAATCTAGATCCCTAGTCCCAAAAGCCACAGCATGAATTAGCCTGATGTCACTCAGCAATCAAAGACAGTACCCTACTTACTGATGGTGGGAACTGCACTGATCCTCCAAATATACTTCAAATATCTGGATCTTCCTGTCATATTTACTATTTGCATAAAATGACATTCTCCTTTAAAAAAAAAGGAAAGAGTTGTGGGGGGTAGAAAGATTAAAGGCAGTCTGTCAGTCTGCCTGTGCCTGGTTTGTATTCTCACTCGAGTGTATAAGTAATGCCTTTGATTGCTTCCACGATGGGGCTGGTGTCACCATGGCATTTGAATCACAGCGCTTTCTCTTTGTATTGCTTCTGTCAGTCAGGAACAATAAAGAACTTTTTTGTTAAAGCCTTTAATTTCACGTAGTAATTACCTATTTGATCAGACAAAAGGTGCTGTGAATGAAAGTCATTTACTTGTTTGATGTGACTGAGACTGAGTGTCACTACAGCTGCGAGACTGTCAGAGAAAACACTAGTGGCTGATTAGATAAGCAGTCCTGCCTGGAAAAAAAAGGGTGAAAATGGAATGGGGGAAGAAAAGTCAAGTTCTACCTCATTTAAATACAAGGAAAATGAGAAATCCCTCAGAAAATAATTAATGTAATTATCAGAAGATGCAACTTCTCTACAGCTTCACTGAGGTCAACTTTCCAGCTACTGGGTTAAACACCCTCCTCACTCCCTCCACTCCATCAGCCAAGGCCAGCTTACAAAGAAACCAAGGATCTGCTTGGCACTTGCTGAACACCTGCTGCTGTTCATGTGCACATTCACACTGCAGCAGGAATTACGCTACAAGGGCACGAAGAAGCATCAGCTGCTCTGCCAATCTACTGCTATTCAGATGAAGGTTTGTGTTTGAAATCTGAGATGTTGTCACCTTGCCCAGATGAGCCTTCAGGCACCTTCTGGGGCACAGAAGGAAAAGGAGTGCCAGGACACAGTGGGGACGGCTTCAGCTTGTGGAGTCCTGCTGGATTCCCCCAAAGAATTATAACAAAAATGTGAAAATCTGTGAGGCTTAGCTGGATGCTCAGCCAGACCACAGCCTTGAGAACCTCCCTCCCAGTTTCAGTTGTGGCTCTAGCACAGACCCAACCACAGACAGGAGAGGGACTCAGACCTTGCCTTCAGATCTAATGCCCTACCCCACCCACAGTCGTTTGCCTCCCAGGGTCCATGCTGGGCTTGGGTCTCATCTCTCTGCACAATAATCAGGATTTTATGGAGAGAAGGACATTTTCTGGATGTGAAACAGATGAAATAGAACCTGCAGGATGAATTCACTCTTCTGATCATCTTGACTTCATGCCAGCAAAATATTCATTGCACGTCAGCTGAATCATGTCTTTCCCTTTTGTACACAGAAATATGCACGAGGCAGGTGGCTCCAGCTCCCAAAAAGCTTTTCCTTCCCTCCCCTTTCTTCTTCTCACCCTCCATGAAAGCAGCAAACAAGGGAACTGCAATTTCCAGCGGTTCCTTACTGGTAAGGGGGATGCAGGAGCAGGCTGAAATGCAGGCTCTCGTCTCTGCTCACTGCTGGCCTCTCTGCACTAGCTGGTTAGAGCTCCACATGTTTAAAACATTAACTGGAAATATTTTATTCTGTTGGATAACGTATCAAACAACATTGCAATGAAACTTTCAAGGGCCTAGAAACTGCCTGGAGGTACTTGAGAGGTCTTGTGGACTCCTTCAGCAGCACAGCCCAAAAAAGCCCAGGATGGGTTTTTTCCTCCATAAGTGGAGGTCACTCATGTAGCACGGAGGCTGAATGCCTTAATTTGTCTTTCTACACTCTCAAACAAGGCAGAAGGTAGAAGACAAAAGGGAAGCCCTCAGCTGGCTGACAGTCTAATAACTTTTAGTGCATCCTCAACATGCAAGCCTACTAGAGTGATGTATGCCACGCTGTGGGAAGGCTGGAGCCCCTCTGGAAGAGTCCTTGTAGCCTCTGGCAGCAGGAGGACGTGTCCTCAGCACTTCACATGGAGAGGGGAACCTGTGCCTGCCCCTGCCCTGCCTCTGGCCAGCGCTGCTCGATGAACTCCTCTGTCTTGGCTGATCTGGGGTGTCCCCTGCCTTGTCTCCACGCCTCACTCTTGGGGCAGGGGCTCTGCTGAATGAAGGGGTTCCTGCACAGGGGTTCCTGTTTCTCCTCAGACCACACGTTCCCAGCCATAGCTGGGAATTGCTTTTGAGGAGCTGCTGCTGCATCATCTCCTGAGGAATGGCTCTAGCACTACAGACACTCTCACAAAGGCAAAGCCAACACTGCAGGGGCAACAGTTCCCTAAAAAAGCAAATAGACTATTTCCCTTTACAGGCTGCTCTCAAAATCTAATTTCACAGCATGATCAGTTACTGCATTGGAATGACCTGCTTTCTTATTCAAATAAAATGAACATATTAGCAAATAATACTCATAAAATTCACTGGACAACACAATGGGAAGAACTACAATGCATGAAGAACTAGGTTACAGAAGCTACATCACCGCTTGAGTTAGATGCAATATGTATTAACCCGGAGAGCCTGTATATAGAATTAAAGAAACCATCTAATTTTAAAGTAATATTTTATTCAATGCATCCCTCAGTGCATGTAACTGCTAAATGAAATGCATTGCATGCTCTACAAACACATCATCACCTTGTAAATGAAATACTCATGATATTAAAACTGATATAACATTTATTAAAACCATTATGCAAAGAACAAGGCTGGGTAGTTGAACTGCTGAAGGCAAGTGCCGGCTCTGGCCTCGCAGACGTGCACACGCTAAGCAGCCTGTGGCTCCAAAACACTAATCAGAGATGTCTTTTCTAAAGGTGAGAGTTCATTCAGCTAGAAAGAAATCCACATCTTCCCTGAGAAGAGTAAGGAAACATGCTGGAGTCTTTGGCAGAGCCATGCAGGAGGTGGGGGGCCACAGGCTTTATGAAAAATGTCACTGCCCCAGTGCAGGGCACCAAGGTGTCTGCTCTGTTCCACATGAGGTCACTGTAAGAGCATGTTAAACCCTTCACAAAGCTGAGCTATTTGGTTTGATATTGTTTCTTCCTTCTAGTCTAACTGTAAAGTTCAACAGTAACATATTTTGGGATCAGACCATGACCTGTTTTCTCAGGATGGCAGAGGTTGAAGCACAGGGAGGATTTGGTGTCTCGCCCTTACAGCTCTGCTGTGATGGCCTAGGGATGCTACAAGCCCCAGACTGAAAAGCAAAGCAGTCACCGATTTGAGAGTCACAAAGTGGATATGGAGGGGCTGAGCAGAGGCTGTGTGCCAAAGAGAAGCTGTGCTAAACCAGCAGGGAGATGCCACCTTCTCCAGAGCCAGTTTGTGTGTCTCTGGACTCTCCTTCTGCTCCCTTGCAGACTTTTCTTGCTGCTGATTCTCTCCGTGCATTTTCAAGACAGTGGAAAAGTTTTTCAATGCAGCCACCTTTACCATCTTCTCCTTTTCAAAATCAAGCATTGCACTACTAATTAATCTGTAGGGGATAGGTCTGACTGATTTAAAAGCACAGATCTATTGTGAATACTTGAAGAATATTTTTAAAGGAAAGTCTCAGAAATTCACTTTAGCCTACGACATTCTAGCCTATGACATTTTTAGCTTTGCACAAAGGATGCCTCTCTGCAGAGCCCTGGCAGTTCAGCCGAGTTACACATTATAAAATCCCTCTATTTGTCACTGCCTTCAAGCCTCTTCAAAACGAATCCTGGTTAGGATATGTGAATGCAAAATGCTCTTGTTTCCTAGTGAAACGCTTTGAAACGCGCTGTAGGAGAAGCTTGATTTTACCCTTCCACAGGCACAAAGAGGAGTTCTTGCCTTTAAATGTTCTCTCCTGAAAGAAGAATTCACACAAACCACACAGAGCTCAGGCTGCCAAAAAGGGAAATACAAACTCTTCTCCATCCCTTTCAACAAATCTCAGCATAGAACAGAATGAAATGAAGCATACATTCAGCAAAAAGGGATTAAAGGAAAGATGAGGGGAAAATCCTTTTAAATACTAATATTCACTGAAATTAATCTCCAATCACATCACAACAGAGACAGGCCCTCAACAAAAAGAAAGAAAAAACCCACCTAAATATTCTCCATGATGGTAGGCCTCTTTCTCCAACCAGTGTTACAGGAATCTGTACTTACATACCTACACAAACTTATTACCCCAGTGCAAGCTGTGATTTTGCTACATAGGTACCATGTGCTGTGCTCCACATCTGGGGATGGTAAACCTGGCGTCTCCACATTTATTATAAACTTTTTAGAGATCTAACAGGGCTGCAGTCTGGGCTAGTTTTTTAATTCTAAGCATGACTGAGCAACAGAACTTAAACAGCTCATTTGAAAACCCCAGTTTAAACTTATGCACTGCGTGCACGAACGTATTAAATTTTTTTTGACTTTCAAATATTTGAGCATTGGGAAATTACACTGTAGAAAATGTGCCTGGACTGACTTTTTCACTGGCACCATCATTATCTGCTCCCTTTCATGAGTCCCACGCAATGCCCTGAAATGCCGGGGACTTTCTGGTCAGACATTTCTAATCTGATCAAGAGAGCACTGTGACATTTCATATGGCAACACACTGATAAAAGCTCTCTGACACTTCATTATGTAAACAGGTATAGCTGCTAATTAATGAATTACAGTGGAGAAAGAAACTGTTGGCAAAGATGGAAACTTGGCCCAAAATCTCCCCCGAGTAATGCTCAATCAAGTGAACTAAGCCCTATTAACGCTCGCTGGCAGGTGCAGCTTTAGCACCTGCTGAAGAAAGTGGATTTTTTGCAATATTCACATTTTTTCTCCTCCCATTTTCCACTTACTAAGAATTCTCAAGACGGTTTTGCTTTGCTGCCACGCAGCTGATATTCCGTATGTACAACAGCTCCCCACATCAGGCATGGAAACAAGGAGCTGGGGGTCAAACTGTCACTCTCTGAAAGGGACACGTGGTGCCACCTTCCCGTCACCTCCTGCCACCCGCGCACGGCAACGCGCTCAAAACACAGCGGAGCCGCGAAGCCAACAAGCTGTTCAGACACGGCTTGGCTGCAGAGGAGTCTTGGGGAAATTAAAGACTGCTTGGATTCCTGTAGAGTTTTCGCCGTTTCCACGCAGGAGGGAGCAGGACAAATTTAGGAGGCCGTACGGAAAGCTTTGGACGGCGGCAGGGAATACATGTGTCTGAGCAGTGGTGAACTGTTGGAAAGCAAAGCACGAAAACTGAAACCATGCTGGTCCGAATAAGGAAAAATTACTGTCTCTTAATCATACTCCAGGCTGCCTGGTTTTTATGGGATGCTATTCCCATTTAGTTTAGTGGTACTGTTATACACATGATGAGGATTTCAGAAGTGCAATTAAAGCTTTATCATCAACATAAAACCCAGCACAGTTTGCCCAGTACTAGACTTAAAAAACACTAAGTACTGTACTCTAACCAAGAGGAAAGTGGTTATATTTTCACTACATATAGCTTGGAAACCCAGGGTTGAATGAATATGAGAATTACAAACCAATATTCCAGAAGCACCGCTGAACTGTATTCTAAATAAAAGCTATTCAGAAAGTGGGATTTTTCTTTATCTGCAGAAAATTAATGAAGAACAAAACCTACATAAATATTAAGAATCTTAACTTTGCCAAAATACAGTCACCTTTTGAAAACTAGGACCTTTGTTGATTATGAGAAGTATAATACTACTGATAACATTATGGAATGTGAACACTCAAAGTAAGTTTCAGTTTGGCTGGATGTTATTTTTAAAACTAGATTTTGTAGAAATATCTATCAGCTCAAGTTACCACCAGCAACATCTTAACAACCTCAAAGCAAATGCAAAAAACCTAAGGTGGAGGGATTACTTGGGGGATTTGGGAGAGTCTGCTCAGTTCTCAAATATACCCTGGATTTCCTTTCTGACTTTTGCGGAGTGATTTAGGCTCCCCCGGCATCAGCAGCATTTGTGCCTGCGACTCCGCTGTGAACTGAAGCCTGCTAAATATCTGACGAGAAAATCCAGGTAGCTAGAGCTGTAGATTCAGCCACATTTCCATTTGTAACTGAGAACTGGAGCCAGAGGAAGAGAAGCTGGACCTTAACCTTGCTGGGTAATTTACTGCTTAATTTCTATCAGTTTCTTGTTTTAGACTTTACCAGGTGTCAGAAATAATTGGTTTTGTGTACTTGTGGTAAGAATGCGCTACGCACCGTTTACTATCCGAGTGCAGTTAACAGCAGCTTGGATTTATACAACATTTTCACATATCTAACTAAAGCAGATAACTCAGCAGGACAGCGAGCCAACCTATCCATTACAAACCAAATAAATCAGTCCCTAAGTCCAGACTTCAAAAAGCGGAATGGTAGATGCTCCACGAAAATCTCTGTAGGCTGAGGTTTCCACAGAGCAGGAGCTGAGCAGCTCCACGGCTGCATCCTTGGGCAACACATCATGGTCCTTGCCCAGCACAGATTAATGAACAGCAGGAATGGAAATGCTAATAATTAAGAAAAGGTTAAAATGTTCACACTGTGTGAGAATGATGCATAAAAAGGAGACAACCGCTAAAAATCACTGCAGCCATGAAGAATTTTTTTTTCCAGAAACTAAATTCCAACTGGGAATATATTAAGAAGAAAGAAATTCTCAGGGTAGAAAACCAATGTAAAACAGCAAGTGAAAACCAGTCACTGTTTCTGTGGAATGGAGGCAGTATCCACACTACAAACTAAAGCTCCATTCTGAACCAAAAGCCATTTGAAAAACAAATTTAGGGAAACATCCAGACAAGACAAATCCCAAAATCACTATAAAAATCAGACATTTTTCCATATGAACAGTTTGTGTTCAAAGCAGCATTTGTCCCTTAAAACTCTACTAATGTAGCTGTGATTCAGAGCAAGAAACTGAGCCAAATTTTCCAGGCAGGTGTTCAGTCCCACTAGTTATTCCAGCAAATCCTCAGACAGAGCCTGTGCCGCCCTCTGCCTCGCAGAGATGCCTCCCATGAGATCTGTACTGGTGAACCAGTCCCATCCTCTCTCAGCACACCAGATGTATGATTTACACACACCATTAGTTCAAATCTATCACATATATATAAATATACATATACATTTTTAGGGGTGGGGTTTGTTTTATCTTTAGAATTCAGGACACAGTGACACACTAAGAGAGACCACTGCCTGAGAATTGTACCAGACCTCCCATCTCCACATTGTTCCATCCTCCAAAATTTGACAGTCACATCCTGCTATCCATGAACTGTTTTTAGCAACAAAATGTAAGGAAGCAACTTCCTGTAACTAGAAGAAAAGTAGCACAAGGAAGAGTGATGGCCCTTCTTCAAACAGGGACATTGAGATTTTATCATTGTCTTTTGCTGACTATTGCTTTCATACACTTGTCTGAGATTACAAGCTTAGCCTAAGATTTTATTTTTACACACACACTTGCATAACAATTTCCACTTGCATAACAATTATTATTTGCAAACCACTAGCCCTGAACACAGAAAACAGCATATAAAGACTTTTCCTTAAAGATAATACAAGCATTGCACCAGAGAAAACCTAATAGGAGAACAGGCCCTGTAGAACATGGGTTATCCCCACCTGTACAAGAGATCCTGTCAGCAACTGGTTTTGTAATCACCACAGATTCATTTTCCATTTGCTTACTGCAATTATGCTATTGAAACCTGCAGGTCTGGGTTTTTTTCCTTTCCCTTACTCTAAACAGAATTCATTTTTAATGTCTATTGCAGAAGGCCAATATGATATAAAAACCCCAAACATTTCCCTACTCATGCACTCTTATTCATAATATCACATCAAATTGCTGAAGTAGTACCATATGGCGCTTGAGCACCAAGCCAGAACAAGTTGTTCAGCTTGTCATAATCTCAAAAGCTGCATAAAACTTAAATAATTTCTCTATGAAGTGGAAGATCTTCGGGTTTAATATAACTCATCAGAAATGGATTCTGAATTTTCCTCCTATTATTTCCCATGTTTTCTCTGATTCACATTCCATTTTCCAGTGCAAGCTATCAGTATAAGTGGCTACAACTATGGGGCTGAAAGGCTTTAAAAGCATCCTGTCCATCCTTTCTTCTTGATCATTCATCATCAAACTGAATGGATAAAGAGCTTTCTCAATCAGACAGACATATAATTATAAATAAAAAAAGCTCAATCAGAAAGACTGAATGGAAAAGATTAATGAAATCTCCCACACTTTGATTCAGCCCTTAAAGCAACACCCTTGGTTGTGAAATGTCCACACTTCCACCCACACTGTCCTGTAGGAGAACACAGCAGCCTTTCAAAAAAACTGGAGTGGTGACATTTAACCGGCACACAAATCCATGGAGAGACAATGGTGGGAATGCTCCAGGTTTCACCACAGATTGCTCTGTATTTACATTCTCAGTTTCTGGAGACAGCACAAGTCTAGGTGTTTGTGGGTTTTTTATTTTTTTTTTTAAATATTTCCAACTGAGGAAAAAAAGGTTTGAAACTGAAGGTACAAGAGCTAGAGACAGACAAGACTTCAGCCAACCTCACAGTTTTCAGGGATTGTGACTGACTCCTGATCCCAAATGGCTGAGCAGCAGTGCAGGGACCACCTGAGATAAAGGAAACACATGGAAAGATCTCCCTGGGAACACACTACAGCAAAAAAGAAAATGTGAAAGCAAGACCCCAAAAGGTGGAACAGGAGACAAGAACTGGAAACATGAAGACACAAAGAAGGGAGGTATGTAGGCTGCAGTATTGCCCTGGAGGGGAGGGCATTATGGAACTCCTCCAATGGAAGGCTTATTTTAGCAGCTGCTTAATCAACTGAAGAACAAAAAGGAGAGCACTACATCAAGGAGAATTTCCTATCCCTTCCTAGCATATATGTTCAAGCCTCGTTCCCATATGGGATTAGGACAGGCAGGAACTGGAGGCTGGCACAGGCAGTACAGAGACAGATACTACACAGCCTTTTGCTTAAGAGTAAGACAGAATGGGGATATGTCTTCTGGAGTGATCATGGATTGGGAGTTTCCAGAAAAACATTTCTGCAATGGTTACATATGTGATTGTTCTTTTTCTTCTTAGCTATATGGAGGAAAAAGTGACTTGTCACCAGCCCAAAGGGAAAAGCACTTGGCTGCATGGAGGAAGACAGGATGTGTTGCATCTGTGGCTTCACAGAAGGAAAGGAACAGCTCTTCAAAAAAGGCAAGAAGCACAGAGAATATCTAAGATAAACAAGTGAAAGGAATCAGTCCCACTTCTCTGGTGAAAAGATGATGTCACAGTTCCCAGGCCCTCCACACTACACAGGCAGTATCAGCTCAGAAGGGGCAGCAGCAGCAGCCTGGTGTCCCTGCCGTGGTGGCCCTGGGCATGTGGCAGGACCTGCTAAGGCACCCAGCTATCCCTCAGACCTTGAGGGAATCTCTGCCAACAAGGACGAATTCTTCGCTGTGCCTGATCATCCTCTGCACACTGCCGGAGGAAGAAATGGAGCTTCTCCAAGAACTAACAGTATTTTGGGTACAAAAAGGAAACAGACTGAAATATTGTACATGGGCTGCTTTGATGTGACTTGGTGGAGGTTTTCTATCAGCAGAGCCCCAAGGGAATATTCCAAGCAGTCCATAGGAATAGAGAGCAGGCCTTGCTGGGGGTCTGACTGGCACCAAGAGCTCGGGTGACACAACATTTTGGGTTGATTAAATGCTGAAAGCACCTTATCCCAGAGAAGGGGAAAAAAAGGAAATTAAAAAGCTGTGGTGTGGAATTAGCATCTCCTTTCCAATGACACTACCTTTTTGCTAATACTTAGTTTCTGGAAGAACGATTTTGATGGAGCCAAGGCAGGCAGGACTTCAGAGCAGGATGATGAGAGAGAAGATGACCTGTGAGTGACAGCACCCATCAACCTGGGCCACAAAAATCTCCCCCATCAGCATTAACTCCCCAAATGCCCGATGCAGAGTTAGAGCACAGATGCAAAGGGAACCTCAAGTTTTCCTTAGTTTAGGATCATACCATTCAGCATTTACCCCCTTCCTTCAACAACATCCACACTCAGTGCTCAGTACTTATGAATACCCTCTATCCAATTAATACCCCATTAAGCCGCCCGCCCGCGGTGACTTTATCCTCAGACCACTCTATGGCAGCTTTTAACTCCATAATACCCCGGCATTATTTCCACATTAGACTACAAGGGTTTGATCCAAAGCTCATGGAGGTTAATGAGGGCTCATTAAACTTTGAATTGAGCCCTAACTGCTCAGCAAACACGGAGTGAAGTGAAACAGTACGTGTCAGATGAGATGACAGAGGGTGTAGTAAACTTTAAGGCGAAATATTGAATGCTGATGGTGACAAAGGCAGGCAATAGCAGGGAATGTGTGAGAAAGCAGCCGTGGGAGAGAATTATGATTGTGTTACACTCGATACCAAGTGGGACAGATTTGTGCCTATATAAATAGATATGCCTGGTCTGACTCTGATGTGATTTTTGTCATCATATGGTTAGACATAGCATAATATTGACACTATGGCTTTCCTTCAGATTTTAGTTCTGAATTTCAGCTGGAGAGTATGATACTAAAGACTTGAAATCAGTATGACTCCTTCCCTAATTACTGATTAATCAAGAGCTAAGGTTGCCTACATAAAGATTCATGGGGAGAAGGAGGAAGTCTCATTAAGAACAAGAGGTTAAAAAAAAAGGAAGGGAGGGGGACATTTAACAACTGAATGGATACAGAACGAGGAGAAAAAGAGCTGATTTCCTAATAGCATGTTATACCTGAATGTTAAATTTTGTATTCAAGTCTAATTAAAAAATTAAATGTTTTAATGCTTGCAGATACCACGGGTTATGGTTCAAAAGGAAGTACGGAAAGTTGTTGGGTTGTTTTTTTCCAGTGCCTTCAGAAATACATATATGTTGTGTCATTCTGTCCCTTAGGTGCTCAAAAGACACAGCAGCTGTTTCATAAATTCTGAATTGCCTTTTCCTTTAGCATACAAAAACCTGTGCCATAAACATAACACTGTCTGAAAAATATTCGGTAAACCCAGACAGTTGTTTGAAATGCTTCCTCCGATATTTAAATTCCTCTCTTAAGAGGAGTTTCCCTGCAAAAACAGATGCTAACGAATAGTGCTTTTGCCATTGAGCTGAATGGGAACACTTTGGTGCAGCATTTTCCTTTTTTCCATGGAGACATTACAGGGTGCATTTCCCATGACTGAAAGAAAACTGCCACCTTGCTTCTCAATTCTTTGCTTTCAAATAATAAATAACTGCTATAATCTTCCATAAAAGACTTGTGCTCTGATAATGTCTGATTCTTCTACTGTAATTTCTTTTTGTTAGAGGCAGTTGAATGCCATTTACTGGTAAGTAAATTGTGTCATCACTTCACTGCAAACCACACCACTGAAAATGTAAGCTGGCCAAACATTTATTTTTGTTTTCCAACTCACACAAATCCCTTCCGAGGGCCTGGATTAACTAGCAACACTTTTAAGTGCAGATCCTTAATCTTAGTTTCCTTTCCTCTCTCTACTAATATAATCCCTTCCAGTGATGTTATTTCAGAAATAACTCCAAATAACTCACAGTGTGGTCAGAAACTCTGCCTTTTAGCTGCTGTACCTTTCTTCAGTGACTTGGAAATATGGAAAATTGGCCATTCCCACTGAATTTTTCATAGTCCTGCAGTAATGGGGGCACTGCAGCTCTGCCTTTTCCACAGAGGAGTTTAACTAGCACAGGGGCACGTGCACTGCAAGTTCCACTAAAGGTTCAAACTACGGGCTCCATGTCCAATCTTTTCATAACAAATGGCATGGCTTTCATTTTTTAGACAGAAAAAACAAGCCCACATAGCTTTTCTTCTTCCTTAAACTGTCCCCTTTTTAACAACAAGAAAATGAGCTTCTTTGCCGAAATAAATGTTACAGCTCACAAAGCCTCGAAGCACAAATCAAACAAATAAGGCAACTGCAAAACAGCCCAAAAGGGCTACAAACACAAGCACAGATGCAAAACCCTCCTCAGGTCATGATGTTTTGATTAAAATGAGCAGAGATCACAACTGGAAGGAGTCAGGAAGGCAACTGTCCCAGCGATGCCACCAGCACTACAGCATTTAGGGGTCTGTTAATAGTTCCATGAGAAACTTTCAGGTTTAGGAGTTTACAACTTGAGTCACAGAGGATAAGTCCTGGTTTCCAAAACCTGATTCCCAAAGGGGAATTACTGAGGTAAAACTTTGCAAGGTGAGGGCATGGACAGGTGGTTTGTTATGAGAAGGGTGCATACATGGCATAACTTGTTTTTGGCTCTATTTATATACCTATATATCTACATACACACACATCTCAGAAACTGTGCAGACCTGAGGCAGGGGAACACTAGGTGAAACTTTTCTAAGACATGATCCTGGTGGAGTAACAGCCTGTGCTGAGCCATCATCCCCCTGCTGCCACCTCCCCACTTAGCCTCCTGATGCCCAGGAGCAGAGCAGGGATGAGGCACAACCCCAGAACAGTCACAGCAGGGTCGGTGAACCTTCCAGCAACGTGAAACACCACCACAAGCAACACCAAACCCTCTCTTCACTCTTTTGCTGGCTTACTCTCTTCCACACAGGACACCTGAGCTTTGGCCAAGTCCTTGGCTGTCCCCTCCAGCCACCTCTAGCCGAGCCCTGCACCATGCTCCAAGAGTCATTCACCTTCAGGTCCTTCACCAGCACATATCCCTCATCCTTCACAAAGCGTAAACAGCTCCTGTTCTCCTCAGAGCCTTTTCCCCACAAACCCACAGTCAGGATCAGCTGCAGTCAAATGCACCTCATCTGTCCATGGAGAGGAGGACAAAACCTCCCTCACCTGTGGCCAGGCCCTGTCCCTTCTCCCAGGTGAGCTCACCTGCCCAGCAGCTGCAGGGGCTCTTAGGGGATGCATGAGTTGGTTTATGGAGGGGAAAGAATTCAGCTCTCTTTACGCAGTGCCAAAAATATGCAACCAAGGTCTACTGGGTGGCTTTTCAGGGCAGGTTCTGGTGTCTACTAAGAATAAAAAGACATATGCAAAGGCTGATGTGTGCGCACATCTGAAAGTGTGCTCTCTGTACACTACCAGTACACTCAGAGAAGTGTAATTAAAATTGGGAATCTAATAAAAACTATAAACATGGTCAAAGAGGTTAGTACTGCACAGTGCTGGATACATTAATCCAGTAAGGCGTTATTAATGTCCTTAGTTTCCAGTCACCAAATAAATTCTGAAGAGCCACCGGAGTTACTTAAAGGCTCAAATTTAGGCACATACTTAAAATCTCTGCTGAACAAGGGCCAAAATGTTCAGTACCACCATCTGCAGATATCCAAATTGCCTTGGGCAAAATGTTTCCCTTAATATAATCCAAGGTTTTGTTTGTTTGCTTTTTAAGTTGTCTAACTGTTCAGATAGGCGGAAAATGTCCTTTAAATTAAGGAAATTAGCAACAAATATGAATGTTATTATAAATATGGTAATTATTAAAAATATGGTAAGAATTGTGGGAAAGGACAAACTGCAAAGAAATGGCGCCTTTAATGAAACTACTGCATATCCACTCTTTGCTGCCCCATCATGCAGCCATGGCTTACATCTTTCATCAGCCTGCTTTAGAGACACCTGAGAAAGGATTTGGACGGTGACACCTTTATTGCTGAAAATCTCAGCTGTTATAAATAAAACAATTAACCACAGCAGCTTAAAATTAGCCCAAGAGTAAATTCTCTGACATCTGTAGTTCCAGGGTGCTGTATTTAATTCTTCATTGGTGCAGACTATCAAGAACATATGCAATAGTAAGGAAATAAAAAGTGTAGATTTTTTTTTTTTTCCTATCTCATCCCAGCCTGCTACAGTGAATTTCAGCAACAGCCTAGCTGTCAAGGTTATATCTGCACCATCATTCTGCAAATCCAAACTCACACCCACACAGCACCACTCTGTCTTCGGGACTCCATTTCAACTCATCAAGGCAGCCAAGTCCCACAGTCACCTAATGTGGGTGATGAGTGTTAAAGAATGAACTCCTGCAGCAAAGAGGCAGATTGCGAGTTCTTTGTCTGCTCCTGTCTCAGCTTTTTTCATTATTAGTGTTTTACTTTGGAAAAGGCATGAGCAAAACCAAAGCTCTTTTCTAAGCAAATTAACCCACTGTTTTTGTGTACACTGCCTTTACAGATTTCCAATAGCTTTCACGAGCTGTGTGCATTAGCTCTGACTGTGCCTTCCTGCCTTTGCCTGTTCACGTAATGACAGCCAGCCCGAGCGGCTATTACAGTTAGCTCACTTTCTGGAGGGGATGGGAGGTAATGATATGTTGCAATATGTGCAATGGGGTATTATAGCTAAATACTCTTTGGAGTGACTGATGAACTCTTTTGCAGTATGCTTGGTATGACAATTCGAAGGGTAGTTACCCTTCTGTGCTTCCTGAATCTCTTGCTCCTGATGTGAAGCTGGAGCTAAAAGGTGTGGGCTGGATGGGGGTGGTGGAGGAATTGGTTGAGAGCCAGCAGAGAGCAGAGAAGCACCTTTGCATGGCTGTGAAAACAGACCTGCACGCTAACAGAGCCGATGCACAGCTGTAGCAGTGAACTCAGACATGGAGTAACGTGACTGAATACAACCATCAGCAAAAAATTTCTGACTACTCCATTAAAACCCGAGTCCATTGTGAGATTCTTCAAATAACCCAAGGACAGGCCCCGATGCCGATAACTGCAGAGTGCTGCCCATGGCCATGGCAACAGCTCTGGGGTCTCAAACAAAGCCACTCAGCTTCCCTGCCTCAGCCTCCTATCTGTGAGAGAAAGACTATCCTCAGTGATGCAAGCAGGCTGAAAAGGTCAGATCCTGCACAGAAAAATACCTAGGCAAAGGCTATATGGATCACAGCTGGACTTAAGGATCTTAAAGGTCTTTCCCAACCTAAACAATTCTATCATTCCATGTCTCTCACTTACAATTTGTATTTAACCAGCAGTCATTGGTAGTAGGGTCCCAAATCCCTGCTAGAATATCCCACCCCACTGCCTCAGGGGATGTTGAGTGACTGCAAAACAGTTTGAAACATCAACCACAAGGTCAGACCACAGGTCTGTTGTCCCAGTCTCCTCCCAGTCTGATGTGCTGTACCCCAAATTAATGACTTGAAGTTAATCAGAAATATTATCAATGATTTTTGAGACTTCTGAAGTGGCACGCTGATACTTCCTGATCAGTGGGAGCAGTCTCACTGCTGCCAATGGCTTCTGAGAATCTCAGTTTTTATGTAGTGTGGGAAATTAAAAATGGTTCCATTTCCTTCATGGAACTGGGATGCTATACTCAAAGGAGATTTATCACTCCCAATCACATGGCATTTTATGATTAAGTGGGGCATTTTTCCACCCACGTTACTATTCCCAAAGCATCCTGGAAAATGGCAAAAACTCGAGGGCAGCTTTTTTAGCTGAACTGGGCAATAGGAGTCCTTGATATCTGTCTGCAAAGTGTCAATCACCTTTAAATCCCAACCTCACTTACGACGGTTCTCCTTGAGTAAGTGACAAGGCCAGTCTGGCAAAATGAAATTCTTCAGTAATACATTGACAAACTCAGAACCACAGAGCACCAAATTCCCCTCAGTCTGGATTTGAATGCATAAGTAAATAAGGCTCTTGCATTTATTTCTGCTAGAAGATTGTATTATTCCTTTCTGCAATTATGGAAAAATGCAGAGCACAGGCAAGATTTAGTGTCTGAGTTTTTGCTGCAAGACTTATGTCGGTAGAAAGGCGTTTGTGCTCTTGGGAATCAAAGTGAGATTCACCCATTTGTGGCAGGTGTTTTAAGCACTCAGCCTAACAATCTACCCACGCATGGCACTACAGCAATTCAACGACTAAATTAAATCTCTGAATATTAAATTAATGATGGAAATCTAAAATATTAATATATTCTAATTGAATATTCTCCGATAAATTATCTAGGCATTCTCAGCAATTTGATTTTACTTTCATTTCTTAAGGAACTTTCAGCTGCATAAATACAGCTATTAAAGCAATTCAAAAAGGGAACATTTTCTGCTCAGACAAGAGAACTCTAAACACAAAGAATCTAAAAATTTCTTTCATATGATTGATTAAATCATAGAGCCCAAGACAGCTGAATCATTAAATGACTGCTTTCCTTCAGTCCCTCTGGCTTTAGCAAGGACAATATAAATTCCCTATGGGTCTGAATACAAGGAAATACAATATGTATAATTACAGTATAGGCTTGAATGCTGTTGTAAGAGAATTTTAAATGGAGCATTTATGCTGTAGCTGCACTTTTCAATCCATAATGCTGGATGTGCGCGTGCATGGAAAGCCCATAAAGCACTGGGCATCTGCTTCCTTCGACCTAGATTCCCAAATGGCACAGGCTGGGGTAGCCCCACCAGCTCTGGCAGAGATGTGTGATTTGCATCAGGATCTGTCCTTCTCTTTCTGTGAATGCTGGAAACTGAGAAAGGCATCATCAGGGAGAATGCAAACAAAGGGATGTCCTTTGAGGAGCACATATAGCGTGGAATATATTTAGGAACTTCTTTCAGACTGCAGGTTTTAAAGGAATTTCAAGTGGACATGTCAAGAAAGTAGTGCTGTGAGATATTTCCCTTTCTCCACTCATTCTGCGAGTCACGTGCGAGTCCTGGTTTGGTAACTCACACACACACACAGAGGAGAGATCAATACCAGAGCCAAGACTGTGGCAACACGAACGTTTAATAAACCGTTTTCCTGCTCATCTTTCTCTCTTTGGTGTCAGGTTGGTTTGTGGTGTGAAACTGCAGTCAAGAGCCAAGAGCTGTGGCAATCTACATCCTCGAACCACCTTTCAAAGAAAGGCTGTACCTCTCACAACCTGCACAACGTCCCATTTCCTCTCCACCCTCTGGGCTTGCTCCTTCTTATCTCGGTCTGACTCTCACAGTAAAGACCAAATCCCCTCATTGCTGAATTTCAGCTGATGATGCTCTCAGGGCATCACAAAGGTGATGTGCACTGAGAGCCAGAACTAACCATTTTTTTCTTTGAGTGTGTGTGTGGTTGGTAAGGCAAAAGAAACACCTGCTCCTGTGGAGAACAAGGAAGATCTAGGTCTATTTGTAATCAAGGCTGTCTGTGTGTCTCTCAGGAAAAGTAAGGTCTGATGTCCTTTGGGAAGCATTTGCAAGGCCTTTTCTCAACAAACCTTCTCTCACCACAGACAGATGCCATCTGTCTTGCAGCTGGGAGCTAATGGATTCTGCACTGCCAATTTCACAGCAGTGAGCAACGCTGTGATAGAGGAGGCAAGAGGGATTTCCTACAATAAAACTATTTAAAACAGTGCAAAGGCACACGCTGAAACAGCCACGAGGAGCAAAGGAGATGGCAGCACTAAAGGCTGGTGGTCCAAGCTGGCAGGGATTTCACAGCTCAGTGTGCCTCGTGTGTCTCCAGCACCAGGATTTCAGGCTTTGGGAGCGATGTCTCACCCATTTCCTGCACCAGGGTGGGCTGTGGCTCACAGCTGGAGAGTGTGCTATCAACTTTTGTTCATATTAAATATTCAATGTCACTGGATAGCTTGAGATGTACTAAACCCACCCATGAGTCCAGCAGAGGGTTTTACAGTGCATCCAGAGGAGCTCTCTGCTCCCTAAATGTGCCCTGCGCCGCTGGAAACCTGACCCGACAACGACACCTCCAGTGAGCAGCAACACAAGAGTCTTCAGGTACATTATATTCTGCCAACTTTCCAAGCCACTTCATGACTTTCTGATTAAATTTACATAAAATTCATCCTTCCCTCTTATTCCCTGTTACACACATCAGGTTATTTCTAGTATTCTTGTGGCTGAGATCACCAGCCCTCGGATACGGGAGCCCATGCTGTGCCTGTAGCATGCAATCAAGGCAGTTTGTGAGAGCACCAAGATCCTGTCTTGGTCATCCTCAGGGGATTTTCATGCTGGTGTAATGAGAACAAGTTGTTTATTATAAGAGACCTAACAGGAAAATAATACGTATTTCAGTTCCATGTTTAATGAAGGCAAGCCGGAAAAATTAGGGTCAACGAAGTGCAAGATGGGAGGTTCTAAGAGCTCTGGAAAGGTCCTGGACATGAACTGAAAGTCTGGAGCCCTCACAAAGGAGAACAAAGCTGCAGTGATTGATAGAGGAGCCCATTATCTAAGCATGTCAAAGATGACCAAAGGCCAGTTCTGCACAAGACTTGGTTCTTTAAATGAATTATTTTCATGCAGCCCATTGAGATGGACCAAGACTTGCCTTGAAAACTGAGTCAAGATTCCCATTAGAAGCAGCTGGAGACTGGCTTGTGGATCCAAAACTGAGATTCTTTTTGAAGTTCAAAAGAGGATGATATACAAGATAAGCTAATAGATAATTAGATAATAGATAATTAAGAATTAGCTACGCGTGTAACTAAAAAGGATGAGTCAGTGAGAAAATAGACAGTGCTCAGCAAGAGTGCAACTATTTAATATATTATCTTAGCTGATCAGTGTGCCTGCATGAGTCATTTGCTTGGAAAAGGAGGGGGATTTCATATTGTTTTTGTATTTTTAATAGGCATTTTTATGGACTTCAGTTATAATAATGAGAGTACCTGACAATTAGTAATGAAATTAGCCTCACTACAGTGAAATATTTCACAGCATGTACAATATGATTCCTAGTACAAAGGTGGAAGTGAAGCAGAAGGAAATGAAACCCAAGATTTTAATAAATGTTTCCAAAATAAATAAGCATATATCAATAAATTTTGATAACTGTTTTCTCAGCTCAAAGACAAAAGCAGAATTTACAAAACATTCTTTTTGTACTAACAAATTATTTTTAGCTTATAAATGTCAGATGTTTATTTAAACTCTTCGAAGAGTAAGTAAATCCTTTCAGCAGCCAAAACTAATTAGAAATTCCTATTATTTTTTCAGCTATTATTTTTCTGAAACACATTTCCTAGTTAGTGTGGTTGATGTATATGAACAGACATGGATGTTCCTCTGAAAGAAAAAACCCTGTAATTAACAGAAGGATTTTTCTGGCAGGGATAATGTTTCTTTTTTCTTTTTTTTTCTCTAAAAACTTTTTCATTTAACGTATTTTATCAGAATGAAATGGTTTAATGAGCAGAGAATTCTAGTTGATCCCAGCTGAACCAGATAGGGCTGCCTTTCGAGGTATGTGGCTCCCATCAAGCTGCATTCACCTTTGCTATGATTTAAACTTCATTCAGGCACAGCCTTGCTAAAAATACTGACAAGTAACTAATCAACTTCCATAAAATGGAATTTTTTACCTTCACAATAGGAAGCAGGAGTAGGAGGGAACCCAAAAGATTTGCCTATGCATTTCAAATTAGTCTGACCTATAAAAACGCAAACAGCAAGTGGTTCTATGAAAATGTACTTCTGGTAGGGTTTTTTGGTTTTTTAATTTTGAAATTTTTCATGTCATCCCTTCCTCTCCTTGGAGGAAGCCAAAACTAAAGACAGCACTATGGAGGGACTGGTTTCCATTAGTTATACCTACAAAATGCAAGCTCAGGCAGGGCTTTCTGGACCAAAAAGAGTTCAGTGTCCAAGAATGAGAGGTAGGTTTCAAGGTTTTATATAAAATAGCAGAGAAAACTGTGACAGACCTGCTCCTGTACAAATGGGATCTGAGCTGCAACTTCACATGTGCACTTCTGGTTCCAGTTTGTGAGCAGATGGACACAAAAATATTCAGTGCCCAGTGAGCAAAAGCATGGGAAATCAGATCAAAACTGTTACCTAGATCTAGGAGACAACAGAATGCTCCAGGGCAATCTGAAGATTATGTGGATGGAAATAATCAGATAGTGCTGGTCTTTGAAGACGTTGATTTGTCCTATTCTGGATAATTAAAGAGCAAAGTCTAACGGAGGGAGCTGTAACTCCTGATAGGAATCACCCAAGCTTCACATTCAGGCGCCAGCAAAAGGGCCAGATGCTGCAGAGGAGCAGAAAACTCAACCCAAGCCTGAAACATCAGGGGTCTCACGCTTAATCAAGTTGCACTCTTTGTATGATCTTCCCTGTCATTATGATGCTTTCCGTATGTCAGGTGAAGAGGAAAACAGCCCTTTGTAAGCCAGTTTGGTTTTTTTTATTTCCCACCCCATTTTTACTTCATTTTCAGTGTTTCCTCTAGCATCTCTATTCAAAAACTGCAATGGAATATATTGCTGAAAATCTGGGAGTTCTGCATTTCCATAAGCCAGGTTATCTTTCCAAGGTTACTGGTACTCTAAGTGATGAATATAAATTCTTCTGTACCTATATAAAATTTATTATTTGTCATTTCCATTAATATTAGAATTTTGCATAGTTATGTCCTTCTGTTTCATCTCCAGACTGTAGGGTAAAAAGTGCCACAGAGATTTCAGTCCTTATAAATCAACAAATTTGCCATGGTAAGCTGGTGCCAAGTTGTCCTCTCGCTGTCTAGTCAAAAATCAAAAAAACCCAGTAGGGAATAGAAGAGAGCACAAGTTCATTTTGCAAGTACTACCCTTATATTTCACAGGAATTCAAGATTTAATCTAAATTATTAATTTAGAAAGGCATTTTTGACACATCAGGTTATTCTCCTCTTTAGACATTTCTTCAGCTTAATAGGACAACACATTAATGGGTCATTCCATACCCAGCACTGCTGACCACACAAAGGCTCCTTGGCTTCCCTCCCTGTTTTTCCAGGGCAGACAGAAAAACATTTGCCACCTCGTACTTTTTTAGTCCTTATTGCACTTCCCTAATTGCACAGAGAAATGACACCAACAATCCAAGCTTATCCAATCCTTGGTGAATTGGGAACCATGCCCCTTCCTTCCTCCCAGACACAGGCTGTGCACAAGAGTATCAATGTGAAACAGGTAATGATGCAGCCCATGAGAATCCAGGCACTGCTTCCAGAGGACTAAATGAACTTCTTGAGAAGGGATGCCAAGGACACAGCACTGCTACTCAAAATAACTTCCGAAATTTTATAATTGTTGCCATTTTCTTCCGAGGGAAGAGCTGCAAATGTCTGCCAAGGAGATTTTTTTTTTTTTTTTTTACAGCTAATCATTCAACTGCTCCAAAAAACTGAAACCAGCACCCACAAGAGGAATAGCAACACGTATTTGTATTTCACTAACACTTATCAACAGCAACAATAAATCAACCAAATGTCTCTGTAAAACACTCCTTTTCCCTTCCTTTTCTTTTCCTGTCATCCCATAATCATCACAAAAAACCACATGGGTAAACTTGATCTCAGAGATTATCCTCGTGAAGAAAGAAAGTAGCAACACAGGGAGGCTGCGGGATCCATCTGCAGCGGCGGCAGGCAGCCAACCTCCCCCGGGCCGCCGCGCATCTGTACCGGGACGGGCGCGGGAGGGAGGGAAGGGCAGCGAAGGATGCAGCACCCTCGTCGCTGGGTGCCATCGAGCCCAGCTTTTACACCTGCAGCCGTTTTTTGGATGAGAGCGTGGGCAAAGTGCCATCCTGGCAGCAGCGCCAGTGTGTCGGGAGGGACTGGCTGGAAGGAGGCGATTAGGCTGCCGTCAGCTGGGGAGGGAAACTGGGGCGAGGCGCTTTGGAGCAGCATGGAAAAGGAAACCATTCCTCCAGGAGGGAGGGAGAGCAGAGAGCCCGTGCTTTGAGCCAGGCTTCACCAGACCCGCTACAAGATCACCATTGTCATTAGCGCTATTACCACTGTTCCTTATTTTCACTCACCCGAACCAGCTGCTGCGGGAAGGGCCCTCTGGAGTTTTCCGGCACGTTGATGGGTGGGATGACCCAGTCCCGCTTCTGCCGCCGCAGCCCGTTGGCGCTCTGGTGCTGCCTCCATGGGAGCAGGGTGTCACTCTGCTGCTGCACCAGCTCTCCGGGCAGTGCCTTCCTTCCTTTGGGCTGTTTTGGAAACAAGAAAGCAAGGCCGGTTAGCTTCTTCCTTGCTTCTTAGGGCCTGTCCCAACAGTGGTGTAAATGGTCATGTGGAACAAAGACACAACGTGCTTTATGGGCAGCTCTGCTGCCACTTCGTTTTCACAGAACCACAGAAATACAGAATCAGCTAGGTTGGAAAAGACCTTGGAGATCATTAAGTCCAACCTGTGGCCTCACACCACCTTATTAACTAAGCCATTCACAAGTATAAGGAGCTGTCACTCCCAAGTCAAGACGCCTCCCAGAATGTGTCCTCTTCATTACACCAGCTGCAAGGGGATGCAGCAGAACACTGGAGTAAAGAAGTTGCTGCAAATTTCCTATAAGTACAATTTACCAGAACACAAAAAATGGGAGAGGATTCCTTTAGAGCTCATGTCATGAGTCCAGATTTATAGTCTGGTATAGACTAGGGCTAGAAGAACCTGCAGTCTGTGGTTCTGCAAAAGTATTCTGCCACACCAATCCAATCCCAGCCAGAGGGAGAGTCAGCCCCATGGCTGCAAAGGTGCATTAGTTCAGATTCTTAGTGCTTCATAACAAATAATCTTTTTATGAGAGCTGGGTTTTGAACACAAATCCCAAAATACACACCCCACACTGCCTCGGAAGTGTAATGCATCTCAGGCACAGTAAATTTTCATTATTTGGTATGACTTTGAGTCCCTCTTTGTGGTACTTTTTTTAAACTATGGATTCTCTGCGTAGCATACTTTGGTGTTGGAAATGTCACAGTGCTAGGGATAAAAATGGAAATGGTGGGACCATGGTTTTGACTTACAGCGACTGGCTCACTATTAGAAAATTTATGCCTTATAGAATGATGAATCAATGAAATGTAGATTTGGGAATGCTCTTCAGAGGTTATGCAGTCCCAATACTTAAATACTCTGCGGTCTTCTAGGATTCCAGCAATTACTTCTGAAAGTCTGCAGAAAAGATAACTAGCAAGGGCTTTTGTTACCATATGGTGACCTGCACTCCCACCAGAAAATATTTAAACTTTCATAAATCACAAAGACTGCAAGAGACATTCTCTTCATTTGAGGTAAGATCCAGTGGGAATACTGATCTCTGAATTACACGATTTTCAGCTTTTTTTCTCAAAAAAATCCCCTCTCACCCCAAAACCAATGCCCCAATATACAAGAACACTGCAGGAAAAGCTATGAAAGCATTTTCTGAGGCTCCTGCCATTTTAAGCCACATTCACTGTTTGTCTTACTCCAATCATAAAAACCCAAACACCCTCCAAGAAGTTATCTGTAGGCACTGATTTCAGTGAGAATCATTGCTTCAGAGCCTCTAGTTTGATGTAAATCCATCTATTAGCACATTTCAATTCCTGATTGGGAGGTGAAGAAACAGGCAGTCACCTCAGGACTATACAGTATACATAAACTGAACAGTGTATGAAAGTTACACTGAGATGTGGCTCCAGAGCTCTGTGGATCTTCTCCACAAAGGCTGGAGATGCTGAGAGCTGGGCACAGCAGCAAGGAGCCCATTCTCACTGCTTGATCGTGGCTCTGATCCCTGTTACCTGTGGAGGGCAGACATCCGCTGGCTACAAGGACTGGAAGCATTTGTGCCAAAATGCAGCTATTTTTACTGCAAACCTTAAAAACAAGCCTGTTCCAGAGCTGAATTTTCACAGAACAGACAAATATGGTCTTTTCAGTCACACGCAGAGGCACATTCCTCAGGTCCTGTCTCACGCTCGTGATGTGGGTTGTGTTCACCTAAGTGCTGTTTACACACCTTCAACGAGATCACAGCACCATGTTCAATATTTAGATGTTGCTCTTAAAATGCTCACTGAAGTGTGTAATGAACAAAGAAACAGAATCATGGTGTGGCAGTGTGAGACTTTCTCGGGATAGTCAGGATGTTGGCAGGCGCTGCTGACCTCCTCCTTCCTATGGGATGCAATATGCTACATCCAATAGAGGTTTCATTTTAAAAGGGTTTTATTGCCAGAAAGGTATCTTTTCTGAACACTGATGAAAACAATGTTATCTAAAGTAGACACCCAGAAATGCATGACAACATGAAATAGGACTATGAGACATGAGCCACAGAAAAGTGGATATCCCCTATTTTTTTTTAATTGGCTTGTGATTCCCAAATGGGAATCCTTTGAGAGCAGGTATTTGGATCAGTTTATATAATTGGCAAGTGAGCATGGGGACAGATTATGAAAGGATGGTCAAATAATTTGTGCTCTGCTGAGTTTACACAGTGGAATGAGTCTGAACTAAAGACAGACTTGAGAATTAACACGAATCCCAGAGCTCCGTGTATACTGAAATAATTAGTGTCAGCTCAGCAAGGCAATACCAGCCTTTTTAGTCTGTATGAAATACTTGCTGGCAGGTGACTAGACAGTGACTAGCTTGCTTGTCACTCTTGATGATGTTTTCCTATATTAGAATAAATCATCAACATGACTCTGAATTTGATATGTAGAATTTCAAAAGCATCTTGCAACAACATTTTTTTTTTTCTTTTTTTAAACAACAGCTCTTTTTTATCTTCATTTGTTGACAATGCATTCTCATGACCTTAATTTCTCTGGTGTTGTTTAAATATGTTGTACATGTTTTCTGCTGTTTAAAAGCTGCGAGACAAATGCAGTAACAAAGTCTGGTGAGTATAAATGCCAGAACTATTCAGATCTCTGACTGAAACATCCAAGAACGTATCTGGAATAACAGCATCATCTAACTGTGAGCCCCAGAAAACTCTCCTGTGTTTTCGAGTTTACAAGAATCTAAAGTTCAGCTCAAAAGCAGAATGTGACACCAAATTCAATTAATTCTAAAATACAGCTTCCAATTCTGGTTTTGCTGAAAAACAGTTTTTACTGAGATTACAACTGCTCCTTCTCTCATGGCCTCACTGGCCATATGCTTTCCAGAATCTCAGAAACATTTTCGAAAGATAAAATATTCCTCTATCTTTTGTAGTGCCACCACCAGAACACAAACTGACCATATTCCTTCACGAAATCAAGTCAAGCACCTCTAGTGCTGCTGCTTTAGGGTGGTTTCCCTCCCGTCGTTTTTGTGACTCTCTTACATACGGCACAAGGGTGATGGTGTGCAGCACAAGGGAAGGCAAGGCATGGAACACGTGCCCAGTGGAAAGTGAAATCCACTTTCCATTCCAAAAATTACACGGTGATATTTATCGCTTGTTACAACAGGATAAAACTGCAAACACAGAACATGTGAGCACAGTCTTTGCTAATACAAAGATAATTAAAGGAGGATATAAAATAGTCAGATAATTCAGTAATTATGCCTGTCTATCACTTTAGGACACTGATAAGCTAGGGAAATACAGCTGAGCCAAAACAGATGAAAACCTTCAAGATCAAGGGGAAAAAGTAATTACAAAGTGTGGGATGAAGAAAAACAACGGGAGAAGAGCCCATGCTGGGATGTAAACTTGTTAGGGGAGGTTGGATTCAGTAGGATGTAATGCCTTAGTATTTGTATTGGGGCTGAATCTTTCAGAGCTTGCTGATGAAGCTGAGCAGTCCTGTGCTGGCTGCATTATTTAAAGCCCAAATTCTGCAAGCCTGGGATTGACACTTGGCTCTGAATTATCCCATGTCTCTTCCAGTGGGCTTCTGGCCCATAACTGTGACACACATGGACAACACCAGTGCTGGCAAATCATAACGTATGCATTGCATCTTCTGCTGATAAATGCTTCTTTGGAACGTGCAACTCTAGTATTTGTTACGAGCAGTTGTAGGGCAGGGGAAGAGCCTCTCAGAGACCATCCTCCCTGCATTTGATAAGGCAGTCCTGCTGAAGAGCTGAGGATTCACTGCAGCACACTGTGACAGAATCTGCCCTGCAATTCCCCCCTTGTCACTTTTTTGGTTTGAGTTTTTTTTGGCTATTAGCTGAAATCAATTAAAAACATATTGAAGTCAATCAGAAACCTTTCACTGAGATGGCAGATCAAGCTCTCAGAAAGCAATGTGAAGTTGGAGGAGGTGCAGCCTCACCTATAAGGATCATGAGAAGAACTTTCTCCTCCCAGGCTGCTTCACAGAAGGTGTAGGGATGTCTTGGAGTCCATGTCAGCAGCTTCAGTGGCCTCTGCCAGGAGCCATTTCCAGTCCCTTTTCAGTCTGGAATTGCCTTTACGGATGGGGAACACAACCTGCTGCATTCGGAAGAGGACACAGTGCTAAACCCCAAAGAGACTGTCAGACTTCAAAACCAGATTTAGGACACCTTGCTCCAAACTGATGAGGCTGTAGGGTGCTTCAACTAACTCCATTTACACCATGATGTTGAGAGCTCAGGGACATTCCTTGCCCGCACTTGGCACTGAGAATAAAGGATAAGTTGGAAAAGCCATCTAGCGAGTCTATAAGCTCCTGTCAGTGTTGGCCTTGGACTTGTCAGCCTTTCATTTGTTGGGAGACTCAGACTAAACCCAACCTCTGCTCGTAAAAGAGGTCAAGAAATAATCCCCTGAAAGAACAGGACACGTGGGATGCCAGCAGCCCCTCCAGCCCTATCCTGCTCGTGACAAGACGGCTACGAGCCGCTGACTTTTCACTAGTCCACAAATAAAACCAGTGAGTGTGAAGAAACACCAGCTTTCACCTTCCGCTACACTTAGCAGTAGCCAGTCTCGCCAGCTGGCTTGTCTCCCCTCCCAGCCAACCTGCCTTTGATATCCGTCAGCCTCTGGCTACGGAGACATCTGGAAGTTATTATCCAGCAGAGCGTATCACAAACCCATTTACATAATATAATATCATATTTTGTGTTCCTGCTTAGCTGAGCATTTTGGATCACTCCAATGTTTGGGTAAATAAGCCACCATTCCCTGCATATAAATAACAAGTGAGTCTTAGGGTACGTTTGGTGGAGATTAATAATTTCATAGGGCTCAACCCGAAAAATGCAACGCTCCAGATTCAGCAGTAAAATATATTATTCTTGTACTTGCAATAAAAAGTACCTGCAATTGAAGTAGAGGAAATAAAGCCTTTATTTCCCAGGTATCAAAATTATTTATGATTTAACCTGTTTTATTTATATGTCAGTCTTATTATTTTCATAGGATCTTTAGCACTTCACACTACACATTTTTCAGAAAAGAAATAATACTTGGGTTGCTTTGTTTCTATGTCACTCGTAGGGTTTAACTGAGGCAACGTGTTTTTAATATATTTTTATCAATACAAGGGGATACAAAGCCTTTGTCTTTAGTCTGTTGCTCAAACGTATTTCCTTTCATCTCCTATATCAATATACATTTTGAAAACTGGTACCGTTTTCTACCAGGGAAAAAAATAACCTCTTAAAAAATATTTAATCTGAAGCATTTTTGCTTGTTTCCATGGTAGCTGCAGAAAGGACAGGAGAAAATTACATTTACCAAACAGAAAATAAGACAATGAAAATAGAGCTTAGTTCTTTAACAAAGGCAACATGAGAGCGCTGCAAAATAAACATTTGCATGAATTCTGTTCTAAGGAAATAACATTTTGCTGACATCAGGGATGGCAGTGGAGGACGAATGAACCCTTTTTTCCCAAAATGCACCATTTCTCCAGTTTTTGATCTTTCAGTATAGAAAGATATTCCATTTTGTGTTCTCATACAGTAGAATGAAAGGGTTGCAGAACAAACAGCAAATTTATTTATTTTACGGTAATTGATTCCTTTTTTATTTAGGTCACTGCTGAATTTGCTGAAGTTGGAGACAAGAAAAAAGTAGTTTTAAAAAGATCAGACTTTTTATTTTAGACTTTAATTTATTATAGTTGTGCTATGTGAAGCTATTATTCAGGAACTGCATAGGTAAGGAATCCATAATCTGTTTTTCTCCTTACCCACCCTCTAGAACTCTGCGATGACTGTCTGTATTAGCTTTATTTACTAATAGTTGTAAGCTGTGGTAAATTTAATCAAAGATAGCTTCATGTCACATCCCATTACCATCATGGCATAAATTGCCATTTGTGAATGATTTGTGTCAAAGAGCTCTGAAAACTATTGTTTTAGCAGCAAGATGTTCCAACATGCACAGCTCTTCAGCAGGGGCATTAAATTAATGTGTTTGCAGAGAAGCCACTAATTGACAATGAGATGGGATTTTGGCAGTACACTTCCACTTTAAAGATAATGAACAGTGTTCAGATACAGAGAAGAACCCCCTCTGCTCCTAAAACTATACAAGTAATTTCTGTTATAAACAGGGATAGAGGGAACCAATCCTGACAGGATATTTCCAGCACCCAAGCAAGCTGTTTGATCATCACGACTTCCAAAAGCAAACAGTGGAATTGCAGCGTTTGTGACCTTTATCAAATCTGGCTATGTACAGTCAAGAATGTTATGTTTGGTTAGGAACTCATTAAACAAAATTACCTCTCTATTTATAGAAACCATACAAGTACAGTATAAAACATTTTAATTAAATCAGCTAGTTATGCAAAAATTCATTATTTTTTGTTTTTATCAGCTAGCAGTGGGGCTGCATAGAGCAGTTCACATTAGAGTCAATTAGTAAGAAAAATTGTCAGATTTGGCAAGTGCATGAGCTTCCAGAACACATCAGCTGACAGAGAAGAAAAAGTTTGACTAAAAGCTAACCAAGTTACTGCCCTCAGAGGAGGAGAATGAGCCACGTAACACACACAAATGCATCAGCCATGCCAAAACCCCTTGTTCCCAAGGAGTCAGTGTCAAAGCTCTACATGCCATGTTCCTTGAGAGCTGAAAAATGAGGCATGCATGCAAATTTAAGGTTGTTAGGTATCTGGCTGGCTTTGCAGGCTTTGGAAAATTTTACCCGATAGAACTAATAAACTGTGATCAGCGTGACCGAGGAATCAAAATGTTCCTTGGTATTGCAGGGCTGCAAAGCAAGAAAAAAGCTGAAGAAGAGTAGCAGGTAAAACCAGGGAATTTTTAAATAGGGAGAACACGACACACTGGCTTGTGGGTCAGGCAGGAGAAGATCCTTTCTTTGCAAAAGGTGCAGCAGGGCCCTTTGCAGGTAACTGTAATTAAATGCTGAGTCAGAGATGCATCAGCTCTGGGTAACCCATGAGGTTACCACAGAAGGCTCTTGTTTAAAAAACCCAAGAAATACATGTTATTCTCTATGATCAGAAAACCTAACAAGGTTGGTGAGGGCCCCATGGCCACAGGCTGCAGCTAATGCCCCTGGGGCCAGAACGGGGCTTTTCGGGTGCCTGCAGACCAGGCTGGGACAGGAAGTGTTGATTTTCCAGTAGAATTTAATTGAAATTCAGGAATCTCCTGAACTCACCCACACCTTCTGTCAGGTAAGTTTTCACCAATTTAAGCTGAAATGTAGCCCAGTCACCAGAGCACTTCAATAGGCTTCGCTTTTGTGCTGCAGAGGCAGGACGGGCACGGGCAGCGCGCTCACTTTGTTACTGAGCAGACACAAAATGCCCACGGGATCTCTAAGGGATGGGAGTTTCAGCTGGGAAGGAGAGACAGAGCTGTGCTCAGACTTATTCTGTGGTACCACACGGATGATTAGAGGCACCTCCTGGCCAGTGCACTGCTGGCAGGGTTTCAAATGATCTTCCTCTTCCATTCTCTGGAAGAATCGTGTATCAAAGCAGGTACATTAGAAATCCATCTTCCTTTGGTGGAATCTTTCATGGCTCCCACAGGTTTCCAGCACCTGTGATACTCTCCTTGTCATTGTCAGGCTTTGAATATTGCAAGAGCCTTCAATGGACAGAAGAAGATGACATCATCCACAAAGAACAGCTCTTGATGTACTTTTCCTCCTCAGTTTAAGGCTTGAACATCTTATCCCAACAAGAAAACTTCTGATGAGGTTGTTTCCTTGCAAAACTCCCCACATCAACTTGACCTTTTCACACTCCCTTTGTAAGATCTAATCTCACAGTACTTCTCAGGTAGGATTGTTTAAGAAACATCTAAATTACTGTTGTACTCTACCTTCTAGTGTTTACAAAGAGACACTTCTGTCTTCAAGTTAATGTCATTCTCATAATTTGGAGAAGCCATACACAATGGCTTCAAAACCACAAGTACTTCTCAAGAGCAGGGCTATTAAATCACAAAATACTCATACTTGTCACCTGTAGCTTGGGAATAAAGGTGGTAGATCTTGTCACATACTGTACAGTGAAAACCACTGTTGCAGCTTGGAATTACCTCTCCCATCCTGCCCCAAATCTTGAGAAAAATGTAGGAAATATCTGGGCTAGCAAGCTGAGTTCTTCCCCCACAGTAAAACTACTAACAAATAATTGAGAACATGGATCCAAACCACATTTCTTTTGCTTCTAAAACTCAGACTACTACAAGTGCTCTTCATCACAGAAAGAACCAGGAGCAAGTCTACCCCTTAAAAAGCCTGTGAAAAATTTTAATCTCATTTTATTTTTCTAAAGCCATGAGGTTCAAAAGATACATGAATTAAAATAATCATAATGAATTAAATGTAACAATACTCCTCCTCTTCATAATGTTTGCAAGTAAAAAGATCACAAGAGATTTAAAAGATCACAGGCGCTGCTGCTACTTTAGCACAAAGCAAAGTAATTCAGTCTGGTACTTCTCCTCAGTGCTAGCGTGAGAACTTGCCCTTTCAAGCTATCCTTTGGTTATTTCAAGAGGCTCTTGAGAAAAGACTGTTCTTCTTTTTTTTCTCCAATTCCAGAGTGCACCTAAGAAACGCTCAAATTTGACCATGAGGACACACATTCAATTTATCTCCATTTGCAAGACGAAACTTAAGGCTGAGTTTAAATGCTTTGCTGGGTGGGGACGGTGTTTGAGATCCCACTCCTTGCCAGGCTCTCAGGCCACCCTGCCCTGCTGGACACCCATCCCTGGCTCCTCTCCTCCAGATGGACGTGCCACAGGGTCACTACCTCATCCAACAATCCAGGACCTGGCCTCCAGAGGCTGGGAGGAACCAGAACCCTCCTTCACACTGAGCTTGTTTCTACCAATCTGTCTCAGCTTGCTGGGCTAAAAGAAAGATCCTGGACACCTAAAGCCCCTAAAAAAAAGTTTATTTTAGTGGGCATGCCTGTATGAAGCAATTTTTGTCTGTACTCAAACTCATGTTTACAAGCAGCTGTCAACAGATTATCACAGCCATGAAGGTATTGAAGGTATTTTTAGGATATCCAGTCCAAAATACGGTTTTTGAAGTGGCAGTCAGACATCAGCAGTTACCAACAAAGAACATGAAATGGGAGGTCAAAAGCTTTGATCTGGCAAGGGCAAGGCACACATCACAGGCAGGAGCACGCAGCAGTCCAAGGGGTTTGTTTTATCAGAAAAAACTTACTTCCGTGTGGGCAGTTCAATCCTTAGGACTTCTTTTTGTTTGAAGGAAGACAGATCTGGAGTGAATTTCACTTACAGATGGTCTTTAGAGCCTGACCCTTGGTATGATGCTGACTGCTTAAGAACTAAATGCAGCAAGTGCAGTGCTTGGAAACTTCCCGTAGTGGGCTGATTTTCCAAGGCAATGAGCACCTGTGTGTCATATCTGATCCTGGCTCCAGCACAAGGCAATGGGATTCAGCACACCTGAAAATCAGGCCAGGGAAGTTCACGTGTTTTCACAACCACCACTCTCCCCTCCTGAAATGATTACATGTGAGATGTTCAAATTCACTTAAGCATGAGGTCAGGCAAGTTCAGCAGATGCATCTGCATTAGACTTGCACAATTATCATGAGCAGTCTCACTGTTAACAATTATATGATACTAATTTATTAGTCATCCTCTTTCTCATCTTTTCCACTGATCTGATTTGTTAAAACCCCAAATAATGTCTCACAAGTTATCTGAAGGAAACAGAAATCTCTGTATGTACCCTCCCTGACAGATAAATCCAGGTCTTGCTTCACTGATGAGCTATAGAAATAAAAATTATTCCAGCTGCCATTTTGCTGGATTTAGTTACTGCCTTGGATCTCTCACAGAGGTAGTGAAAGAAGACAGTGTCAGTGTAATGACCCAGTACTTAAAATATGCATCAGTATCATCAGAAAAAGGCAGGATGACAACTAAAACCTCATTTTTCAGCCCTTCTCTAGGGATAAAACAGGTTTGATGGGGCAAACCCCCATCACCCTGATGCCATAGATAACATCTCAGTGCAGGAAAAAGAAGGAAGAAAGGAAGGGAACACATTTTTCATGTTTCCTCCAGGTGCACCCGCTCCAGAGCATCAGGGAGACCGGAGTCATTGGAAGCACAGCTCTGTTTTTCAACTCTGATTTTCTTCTCTCAAGGGAAGGCTCCCCAGCCTTGTGCAGAGCATCCTGGCTGCACAATAACCCAGGTCATCAATGAGAGCAGTGCTGAATAAGCCTTTCCTTGCCCACAGACCTTTGTGCTTGTGATCAGCAATAAAAGGCTGTACTTGGAATTTAAAACCTCAGCCAGGTAAAATACCACAGATGATTATTTAAAGGCTTTAAATAAAAGAAACCCTCTGTCTGTAAGAATCAGCTTTTCACATTCACATTGTATGGCTGTGGACTCATAGCTGGGTTATGAAAGCAGCCCAAAATAAGATGAGACATAATAAAACGCAAGCTGGGCTTAAGCAAGAATTGATTTCTGACAGCAGTTCTCATTGTTTTAAACACTAGCTGCAGACCTCAAATATTTCCAAGTTTAATTGCACAATTCCCAGTGATTTAACATTACAAAAATTTACATATTTCCATGCTCAGAATCTGGAAAGCTCAAACAACAAGAAACTTTGGTTGACATAAACATGATTCAAAGAAAACAGTATTTTTATTTTCCAAACTAAGTCACTGGCAGCAGATGACTGACATCCTACATGTGCTGAATATATCCTGTACTTCTACGCTCCTCTGCTGTGAATTCCTTTCTATGATGTATTTCTACGATCTGGATTTTAACTTTTGAGGTGAGAACTACAGAAAAATAGATGGCTAAATAAATACACAAGAAAATCTGCCAGATGTGCCTTAGACACATGAAAGGACTGCAGATTAAAGAAAACAATCGATATAAATGAGAGGGTCACAATTTCAGATGGGATGAGCCAACACAGGGAGTGGAGGAAGTTGATTTTCAAGGAATCATGAGGAGGAGCTTGGACTGATGGACACAGAGGGCAGGGGTGGGGTGTGCAGGACAAATGGTACAATATTTCTACTCCTGCACTTGGAAGGAGTTGAGTTTCTGTAACTAAAAAACAGGACACTCTGAAGACTGCAGTCCTCAGCAATGTCACTGTTCACAAACATAATCTTCATTTTTAGACTTTTGGTTGAATCAATATCCAATTTTTCAAAATAATAGCATGCACTCTTAGAAAAGAAGATACTACACAGCTAATTCCAGATAAGTAAAGCCTGGCTTTACTTTGTTTTCTTCTGGAGCATTATCCCACTCAAGTTCATCTGTCACAAATGCTGACACAAGCCACAAAGACTTTATATTATTTCATAAAACAGCATCTTTTATCTTTTCTTTTTTATTTTTGCTTTTCTTCTCTTTTCTCTTTTGTTTTCTCTTTTCTTTTCTTTTTCCTTCTTCCCAAACTTCACCCACAGCCTAGATTGATACTTTCAATTGGAAGAACAGGCAGCCAGACAAGAACAGTAGAAGAAACTTTATCTTAAGTATTTATTGTTATGCTGGAATATCACTCAGTTTCCTCTGGGGTAATTCAGCACTCTTGTGGGAAATATGTGACTTCATTTGCATTTTCTAATTGAATTGCTATCAGGTTTCCTGCAAGACTGAACAAAAAAGTTCCTCGAGTTACTAACATCACTTGTATTAACCAGAAAAAAAAGTTTACATTCAAGTGTTTTCTGGGGAGGAGGGGAAATACATGCTTCATGTATCATAAAATACATTTTTAAAGTATTTGCCTTCTTTTCTATCATTTCATCCTACTAGCATGACACTTTAATGTAGTAGTTAGAACTCTTTCATTACAGTGGTTTTCACTGAAAACTGGCAGGTTTGCCCAGGTTATTCAGCCATCTAAAGCAATCAGCACATTTATAAGGCTGACACTGGGAAAGAGGGGAAATTGTCACTGTACTGGGTCCTTCCCCATTAAAATGTCAGGTTGCATCAAGAGCAATGCTCAGCTGGGGCATCTGGGGCACAGGTATGGACACCAAACCTTCTGATTTTGCAGTGAAAGCACACAAGGGGAGGACTGTCCCAACAAGAAATGATTTGCTGCCTTGGAAGCCCTTGGCCACCACCAAAGCGCTCTCAGCCTGTTACACAGATTTTCAGTCTTACACATCCTGACAAGAAAGGATCACGGACACAAAGGATCATTTATTGATGGATTAATCCTCTGTGCTCTCCTGGAAAGCAGCCCCCTGCCCCCACTGTGCAGTCAGGCTCACTCCTGGCCCCCCAAACCTCAGCCAGCATCCCAAAAACATAGACTTCTCCCATAACATTTATTCTGTATTATAACCTCCACAGTAAAAAATATCTAATAATGGCCATTCCAGGAGGGCTGGTTTTGATGCAGCTTTAATCCCTGGATAATCATGAATTAAATTCTGATTTATCCTTTCAGAGGGGGTTCTGAGGGGCACCAAGCCCCCCATCATGAGGGGCTGCTCTCGCTGAGGGCCATTGCTCATGGAGAGGAGGAGGAACAAGGCAAAAGGACTTTATTTGTGCTGTAGGTGCCAACAAACAGTGATCAGCAGGTGCAGTAACCGAATTTCACGCCAATTATTTATAATGTCTGGGAACTGTTCAGCATTTTTGCAAAATCAGTCACAAATTTACAAAGTAAAATGGAAATGAATGGATGCACCAGGAGAAAACTGGTCTCTCTCCCTCTCTCAGGTCACCTCCTTTCTCTCCCATATTTGCCATCTCTATAGCCTGAATATAACAAAACAGTCTGAAATGTCTTTAAAAAAATATATATATAGTTCTGCTTGAGTCATATTATACTACACGAAACCAAATGCGAAATCTGCTTCTAGTAAAAGCCATAAAACATATAAGGGTCATGGCCTGAAACATATTGAACTGGATATTGTAAGGTTTGGGGTTCTTTTTTCAGCACAAACACTATTATTTTTTATAATAATCTCATAATCATATTTATTTCTTTAGTAAACAAAGGATTACTTTGCTTGCAAAAACCACAGGCATTTAAATAAAACACAAGTCAGATGCCTGCTATAGGGACCCACAATAACACTGCTTATGACCTTGTCATTAGTCTTGTTTTCCGTATTTTTCCAGCCTCAAACTACATACTAATAAGGCTTTTAGAAAGGAGGGATATGAATTTTAAGAAGCTTAGCTCTCTGTTTTCAACCAGAGTTCAGATTACATTAACATTAGATGAATTTCCAACCAAATATTCTACTAAAACAGAAATGTGTGCTTATTCAGATTTTTTTTTCTGCTACACTGAGAAGAAATTTAAAGCGGTATATAAGACATCTTACTTTGTTCCTTCAATATTTAATTACTTTTAGAAGGAAGCAGTTATTTCTTTGGTTAGAAATGGCAAATAGAGTTGACATAACACACAGGGCTTAATTACATCTTGCACAAGCCCAAGCCTTGCTGAAGAGCAGCAGAAGTGCATTTATATGACTCTAAGACCTGCAAAACCTTAGGGGTCAGCCCACTGGGCAAGTGAGAGATTTTAGTCTGTCCAAGTCTTTTCCTTTTTGTCTCACATGTGGTGAAAATTCTCCCAAAGAGCACAGTCACATGGTGGAATTCTAACAATTTGACACAGAAAGTCTCTCCCTCTTTCCCCATCCTGTCCTGCACTCTCTGTCCAAGCACTGCAGACAGGAGGAAAGGAGAGGCTGGTCTTGCTGTCTGGACCATTACTGCCATGCATTAATCCAAGTTACAGCCACAGCCAAGAGACCCCACCTGTCCCTGAAGGAGCCATGGCTGCTCCCAGGACTCACACCTTCATCCTTCCTCTGCAGGTCTTCAAGATCCAGCAATAAATCAAGGTCTTGAACCAATTCCCTGCCAAATCCTGCCCAAATGTCACCACCCAACCAGCCCAGCATTGCGTTGTTTGAGTCAGCACCAGATGAGACAAGTGCATTTACTCCGTGTAGTAAAGGACCTTCAGCCCAGACTAACACTGAAAATGAAAAGGTGAACTGCTGCTGCCAAAAATGATACGGACGAGGCAGGAAAGTGACAGCAACACCAGGGGTAGACCAGGAGAAATGTGTTTGATGGAGCAGCCCCCAAATCCAGTGGCTCCGTGCAGCCCACCACCGCGTTTCACTGAAGGAACGCTGCTCTCAGACCGCCGCGCAGGGACAGAGCCCTCCTGCTTTTCAGCTGAGTGCATGGAACTTAAGCAGAAAGAAACCATCTGTACCCTTCTGACTGAAACGCTGGCTCTGGCTTTTCTCTGTCGGGGTGGGCGAGGGAAGATGCTGGCACTGAGCAGAGGGGACGTTTGGCACCGCAGTGCCAGGCTGCGCTTCGCTGCCTGCGCCGCGCGCGAGCACGCGTCCCTTATCAGGCAGCAGCAACGCTCCCTGTCCTTGCGAGGGAAGGAACAAGCCCAAATCTCCCCTCTGGAAGCTGCAGGGCCGTGCAGATTGCTCGCAAGAGTAACTGTGAAAACCAGAGAGATGAGCAGCAGGGCAGAGCTGCCAGTGCGTGACTCCAGGCCTGCGCTGTCACAAAAGGAATCTGAACTTATAGCCATCCACAAGATGGTTGACTTTGAGTCTGCACCCTTCATCTGCTGGTTTTAGTAGGAGGCAAGAGAGATTATCAGCAGTGAGGTGCAAACATGATGCACATAACCTGCAGTGTATAACAGACAAGTGGTCACTTTAAAAATACAGAAGTATGACCTTAGAGAACACTTCCCTCACTGGTGACCTGAAAGCATTTCTGTCAGAGAGGTTCAAGGATCATTTGCAAGGAATTTGATGCTGCTCATGGTATCTCCTACTCGGACACTTCCTTATGAAGCAGGGACCAGGCGACACGAACGCTCTGACGCCGCGTGAACCATCCGATGGTTTGGGGCAAAGGAAGAACAAAGTAGGAAAAAGAGCTTTGAAAAACTCTTACCTTGTGTCCGTTGTGTTGGGACTTCTCTGCCACCAGAAACCTGACCATGGCCTGCCATCTGCCCAGGGTCTGGGGGTCCCAGGCGGTAACCACCAGGATCAGCTGCTTGGAGGGCACCTGCAGGTGGTGGGCAGCGTACAGGGTCCCGTCCGCCCTCACCTTGAAGTCCAGGCTGTTGGTTTCATACCGCACGCCCTTGTTACCGGCACAGTTATTAAATTTTACTAGAACAGAGAGGAAGAGAGGGGAGAAATGTGTGAGATTGGCGTGATAAGGAAAGCAATCAAATACGAGTTTCAGACATTTAATTTTCACTGATGTCTTCTATATCTCTAATAACCATCAAGGAAATGATTTAACTGTTTCTTCGACCTTTCAGGAGTGCTCTTGTGCTTTATCTCTGTTCCCCAGGGAAGAAGTTGTAAGCCATTTTTAAAGTATTTGATACAGTTTCATTAGATCTCAAACACAGCTGTTCCCCATTTCTACAAGTGGATTTCTCCCTTGTCGCCATTATCTTTTAAATTCAACTGGAGTCTATTACCCACGCTGTGGGTATTTTTTTTCAGGAAATGTTCTCCATTTCCCTAACCCTTCAATAACCTACTTACCAGATAGCCTATTTGCACATTCTTAACTGAAATTCAAAAGCCCATAACAATTCCATTATCAGAAATATAAAAACAACAACAAAAAAATTAAACACAGAAATAAAAGTTTAAACCATTATGGAGCATGCATCCGCTGCTGGAACTGCAACCCCCATCCTGAGCTGCATTCCCACCCTGGCCAACCCGTCACATGTTACAGCTACTGCAAAAAGGAACTGTAAAACTGTGCTTCATAAACCATATCGTGTCATTTGAAAGCCTACTTTGTCAGATCAAAGCTCCCCAGTCACTGATATTTTTATTTTCGCCTTTTTTTTGGTCAGAGTCTTTCACAGTCTAGTTTGAAAACTATTTTTATTGGTATTATGAAACATGTCACATACATTAGACCAGAAAAAAACCAACCCTATTATATGACAGAATTGACAAATCTGATAGAAATTGAACCTGCAGCTAATAACACAGGAAACAAAACACTTTCTGCCGTTCGAGTAATCCACGGGGCGGAACACACGTGGTGAAGGAAAACATATTGTACCCGTAAAAACATCTCAAGTGAGTGAGAATGGATGCACAGCGCTCCAGCTCGGATTGTTAGGCGGGTTCTCATGCTGAGATGCTCCAGCCTGCCCCGAGATGAGGGGAACCTGCTGGGCCAGCTCTGCTGGGCTTCAGCAGGCACTTAATTCCTGCAGAAGAAGGGCTGGGCCAGATGGATCCTACCTAGACTGGCTGCGGTGGGAGAAGGGATGCAGGGCACTCCAGGAGGAGCTTCTGGGACAGCTGTACCCCAACTGTCCCTTTCCCCCTGTACCAACCACAGCTCTGCAGTGCTGCTCTGAGCTGAATCAAGGACTAATTTGTATCTAAATATTGAAAAAAAAACCAACAACGGCACAGGTGAAAGAAAAAAGCAGCCAGGAAATGGCTCAACCCATCTGGCTATCAAAGCCCCTGGCTGCATCAAAGTACAGAGAAATAAGGAGCAGACTGTGGCAGAGGAAGGGAAAATCCTTCCCCTCCTTCAGCAAACTGCACCCCTCAATAACTGGGGTGCTGTGGTCTGTCACAACTGTGCATCTGCAGAGGCTTTCTGTGCTGTGTATTTATTTAGACCACATTGGTACATTTTTATGTGTGTGGTGGGAAGTGTTACCAAATGCTGCAGCAATGGCTGGGCACAAACAGCGAATGTCACACACTGATTTATAAAAAATAAGATGGATAAAGTTATCTAGTATATAAAAAACCTGCAAGCCCTGGATGAGGTAAGCACACACACGGTTTGGCAGCACCTACAAGAACCGGGACAATCTCTGAGACCTGTGAGGGGAGGTACCCCGGACCTCTGGGACCACCCTGCTGGGAGACCACCTTCATCTCTCTGGAATTTCTGCAAATCTCCCCTGCATTCACAGCTACAATACATACGTGTGAACATATCAAGTGCATCTTCACTTCTAAATGTTATTTATTTTCAGCTCGACACCACGGGCACTGTTAGAAACGTGGCACATCAGCTGCTGTATTGCTGCACCCCTCTGCTGTGTAACAGCCACACAGAACTCAAGTTCCATCCCTACTCCCCAAGTACCCACGTATCATATACTGAGAGACATTTAAAGAAGAGAGAAAGGAGTGATAATGACTGCACTTTAAAAAACTCAGAGCTTACTTTGATTTTATTGAGATTAAAAGAAAGCCCTACAGTGTACCAGTAGTCTGGGAGAAAAAAAACCCCAAACCCTTTCTATATGTGTATGTAGTGATTTCAGTATTCAAAGTACTTAAACATCTGCTTAAGACCCGGCTCGTGGCTCCAAGATGCTGCTCTGGTGTCATATGTCACTGTGTCGACTTTTATGCTCCTTTATCTAAAAATGGCTACCTCGTAGACAAAGTCCCTCTGTGACTTGCTAATTACTTCCATTAGTTTAAAACAAACTTGACTAGAGACAGAGAAAATCCTGAGAGAAATCGTCTGATTTTTTTTTTTTTTAAACAAGCACCGTCTCTGCTCCACATTGCTCCTCTCAGGTAGCACAGGTGGGTGAATGCTCAGCAAGGGATTAGCACAACCAGCTCCTCTTCTAAGAGCCTTTAGGAACTGCAAGAAAGGCTTCAAGGACACAAAGATTCCACAGTTTTCAGTCACCCTGCACAGCAGCAACGGGCCCTAGCTCACCTGGGTGGCTCTGCAGGAGATTTCAGCCACACAGGGATGACCCTGCTCGGCTCTGTCAGGCAGAAGAGCTGCTCTGGCTCCAGGCACTGTTCATACACAGCATAGGAAACACACTAGAAATGCAGGAGAGCTGAGCTGCTCCCACTTCCATCACAGGGAAGGGCACAGCTTAGTGGTGGGGTTGGCAGTGCTGGGTGAACAGTCAGACCCAATGATCTTGGAGGTGTTTTCTAACCTAAATGATTCTGTGATTAGAAATCCTAAATTATCCTCTTTGCTGCCCTTTGAAAACAAGACCTTGGGATGTTACATGGCTCCTGAGCTGCACTGTTTTTTATATATATTCATATATATATATACACACAATGATCCACATAATCCAGAAATCTCATTTAGATATATTTATATATAAAATACTTTCCCCAAATATATGTGTATAGGTTTAGGGGGAAAAAAAAAATCAAGCTATTGTTCTGTGAAAAATAGCATAGCTCAAGGAAAGGAAATCTCATCCATATTTTCAAATCCCACCTCTTACCTCTATTCTTTGCTCTTGTGGAGACAGAAATTAAAATTTCATTCAATGGCAGACAACTTCTGGTTTTTTTTTCCCTTTTTCTCCTTTAGAAATCTCCAAGTCTATGTAATTTGCAGTTGATGCAACTCTTGACTTTCAAATAATGCAATAAATAAATAAACAAACACTGGCTGTGTTTACTAGACTTAGAACTCTCTGTGGACACAAATCAATCTTTCTTTGACCAGTCTGAAGCCTAAAGAACACTGCATGAATTTAACATTCAAAAGCTGCAGCATCAGTAATTAGGATTTTGGATAAACAGCAGAGTCACACATCTATCATTTTTACAGGATGGTAAAAAAACCCCAACTTTTTAAAAAATACGCTGGAAAAATGTTCAGTGATGCTTATCGAAAGCTTATGCTGAAAACAGCATCTAATGCCTGATGAAAGGAAAACCAAGAAGGCACCCTCATTAGCAGGCTTTTAGGTTTAACCCTTTACCCTCATCATTTTTAATTGCTTCTCTATGAAAGGAGGAAGTACAACAATTTGATAAGCTGAAGCAGGTACTGAGTGATGGGCAGAGAAGCTGCAGGAGTCTGCAGCAAACTGCTGGGCATCTGAGGAAAAAAAAAAGGTATTTTACTTCAAAAAAGACACAGGGTGAAAAAAAAATTCAACAAGTTTTGCATTGTTCCCTTTTATTATTTAGCTTGTTAGGCTGGCTGGACAGAGTCAAATGATCAAGCCAGGATCTTGAAAGATGTAGGAATACACTGAACTTCTTGCCCCCCAAATGTCTGAGAGAAATACTGAATTTAATAGGACTATAAATGGTATAAACCAAAGAATTCACTTTTAGCCTTATCCTTCTGGATTTTCCTTTAAGTTCTCCTAGTCCATTAAAAAGTGCCCCCTCTGGCAAGCTGCATAGGGCTGGAAAAGCAGGAGGGATAATACTCGTTTATTAGGATAAACCCCCTGGCAGGACATCATCCCACAGTTCAGGATATGGGTCCCTTCAGGACTCTGTTTTTCACCATGGTTTTGAGGATTATCACTGCAAAAGATGTTTCTTTCATGATGAACTTTAAAGCAGCAAACACACAGAACTATTTGCAGCAGGATCCATCTGCTTTTCAAGTTGTGTCTCTTGACCAGCTCCCTTACACCCTGTGCACTGTGATAAACCTAAGCTGCCAAATCCACCCCTCACACCCCTTCTGTGAACATCATTAAGGTGAGGACGGCTTAACTGCAACCTTTGGGAATTTCTGATGTCTGGGTAACCTGCGGAGTCCTCAGGATGCACAGAAATGTCCCTCTTGTGTGATCATGAGCAAATCACTTGTATTCCTGCCCTGGCACTTCTGGCCCAACGCTCCCAAATGTCTGCACTGATCCATCTCCTCCGGCTTCTGCAGGGGGTTCAGTCCTGGCCAGCATTCCCTGCATGTCACTGCACCAGAAATTAAAAAATCCCAAACATATCCTGTGTGGAGAGGCTCCTGTTGCCTAAGAACAGGCATGGAACCATTCAGTTAACCACAACAATGCACAGGCACATTACAGCCTCGCAAAGTGATTTCTCCATTAAGTGCTAATGTGAAGCAGAGCGTGCTGTGCCTTGTTGGGAAGCTGCATTTATTTGGCAAAGTAAGTACGCAGCATAAACTTTTACGTGGCCACATTTTTGAGGCATCCTTCTTTATGTTCGTGCAATCCCTCTGCAATTCCGTGAGAAAACTGTTTTATAGCAGTGGGAACCAACTGCAGCTGAGTGAGTTCCCCATGGCCACTCTGGAAACCAGGAGCAAAGCTGGGATCTGAGTCCTGAAATTCAAACAGCCAGGCCACTGCCTCCATCGCCCAGGTACAAGCAAAGAAGACAGAAAAATTAGAAAGATGTACTTTGAAAAAGCAGAGACAGATCCTTCTCCCTACAAACTACTGGGCATTTCCAAATTAGTGCAGCGTGAAAAATTTAAGGGATGTCACACAAATTATTGCAATTGTTGTGTGAAATGGAGTCCCATGAGCACATGTGTGTGCATGGTGGAATTATTCTGGGATTGAAATATCTTGTCTACAAAAGGCAAATGTGGAGGCAAGAGGATTTGAATAGAATTATAGAGTCATGAAGGTTGGAGGAGACCTCTGAGATCACTAAGTCCAGCCAGTAACCTAACCCTGCCAGGTCCACTCCCAAACCATGTCCCCAGGTGCCACACCTCCATGTTATCCGAGCACTTCCAGGGATGGTGGTTCCATCACTTCACCGTGTTCTACTGCTTGACAACCCTTTCAATGAAGAAATTTTTTCTCATATCCAACCTATTCCTCCCCTGGTGCAACTCGAGGCCGTTCCCTCTTGTCCTATCTTGTCCTGTTTCGTTTCTCTCTATTAAAAGGATGGATGTGTCCAGGTACCACGGGCATTTTGACCATTCAGAGATGGCGTTTCAGTGTTCTGTGGAAATTAAAACTGACTTGAGCCATCACGCTTACACACAATGCTACACCTAAGCCTGGACTCCTGTTTCTATCCCACTCCCACTTACAGTAAATCCCACACTATCACACAATACACAGCCAGATTTGCTTCCTGCAGTTCATTAAACGCTCAGAGCCCTTCTCCTTCTCGACAAGAAAAACAACACATATATAGGAAAAAATGATGGCTGTAAAACCTGATGGAGACAATGTGTAATTTTCATCCTCCCATTACTAATTTTATAGGTTACATTTTCCACCATGTCCCCATAAAAGATAGTGCACTAATAAACTCTTAGTGTCTTTATTTAATATTTATAGCACCGTGGGAGAACCAAACTCTACTGGTAAAAGGTAAAAACAGCTATTCAAACAGCTGCTTCAAAGACTAATAAACACATCCCTAGTGATTGAGTTTAAGAGCATATAGTTTAAAAAAATGCTTTGATACAAAAAAGTGTAGGAAATAAACAGAGGATGTTGGTTGGTATATGAATGTATATAAAAATGTGCATGCTCACACCCTCAGCTTCACAAAGCATTGATTATTCATTAAGTGTTCTTGGAGTAAAAAACAAATATAATGAATGAGTTTGGAGAATTAATGAACTATCCCACAGTCTATCATCTGCTGAAAACATTTAGCATGATTTAGCATGTCCTTAATGTTATTTTCTTGCAATTACTGGCACAGAAATCTGCGGCAATTCCACCCATTTCCCAAATCTCAGGTCAATGTGAAACATTACATCCAATTTTCCAGTGCATTATTTACGATCTCTGAGCTATGACTGCTAATATTTGCCTTACTGAAACAATAGTAAATTACCATAACAATTTACCATATGTAATTATGTTAAACAAAATCTATCTTTATTTATCTTCTTGTAGTGTTCAGTTACAGCGAATCCTCCTATTCAGAATATGAACAGTACAACATCCATGACATTCCCAACCCATGACATGCTTGTTGGAAATGACTCCATGTGCCACTCAACTGGTGTCACCTCGGACCCAGCAAACGAGCAGCACGAGCAGCAATCTGCCTCCAGCAGCAACTCAGATAGATTTCAAAAGGGACACAGAAGTGTTTTTTGTTTAAAGGCACATTTTGAATTTTCCCTCTTTAAGTGCCAAAGTTCAACCCCCTCCACGATCAGATTATCCATGTGGGTTTTAGGCACACACCAGTGAATTCCTGACTACCTCATGTTCATCTGCAGCTGTTTTGCTTCCACAAAGCCAGGACTGTAGGTTTTATGGGGAAAATGGCAAGACTTCTTTGTGCACAAGTAATTTATTTTAAAAATATAAAATACTTCTGTGGGCTTGATGGGACTACATGGAAAAGTCATCTTTTCATTTCCAGAGCCACCTAAATGCTTTCAACACCTTTTCCAGCTTTATATTAACTTTTATCAGCTCTTGCTTGCACAGAATTTCTGTTTCCATGGCCAGAGAAAAAGAAAGGGAACAATACATTTCAACAGACAAATCGGGATCCTTTAGAAAGTCACTCTTGTCACGTGTGCAGTCAGCCAGTTGCAATGAGGAGTCAAGAGTACATTAAAAAAAAATCTAAATCCCATTCAAACAAAACAAAAATCTAAATCCCAGACACTGAGTGCCTCCTTCATATTCCCACCCGTGCCATTTTTCATTTACTGGAAGCCAATTCAACTAAAATACATGTTTTTAAGGAAGGAAAAAATGAAGAAGTATATTTCACTTTTGGTTTGGAATTGGAGGGGAGTACAGACCCCTGGAGAGAAGGACTATAGAACATGATAGAAAAGATGAATCACTCTGGCAACAGCCAGCCAGCCATTAATTTTCAGCAAGCCAGGAGTTGGTCCAATTAAGCCAGGCTCCTTTCTCTACATTAACATGCTTTACTCAGTTTTTTTCTGAAGCTAAAACATCAGCTCAAGACCCCAAAGGCTCTTCTATTTAGGATCAATCAATCTACCTTGCTGCACTGTAAAACATACACTGTCAGCTCCGAGGCGAGCTCAAAAAAAGAGCAATGGTAGAAAAATTTGATAAATCGACATGTTCTGGCAGTTAGTAGAGGGATTCTTCCTACACTGCAACTTATTTTTATCTGATTAGAAACAAGTATTAGTAAAGGGAATATTCCCCTCTATTCTCTTCCTGGTATTTAGCATTGGTTTAAAAGGAGCCTTTTTATCCCTGATTTTCTACATTAAAGCCAGAAGATTCCTGCCACAAAGGCACAGAGATACCACCCAGATTTCAAAGGGCAGCGAGTTTGAATTGGGTTTGCAGGATGTGGACTCACATTCAAGCATTTTCTTCAGCACAGAAACATGAACCTGCATCTATTGGTGCTCATGTTAAAGAAATTTTTCACTGTTTCCCACATTTTCATGCTCAGGGCTTTACTGTGAGTATGTAACCTCACCTCTGGGCTTCTAGCACCTGCTCTGGTAAGGATTGCTTTATTTGGGATTTCACTGCCCATTTGAGATCCACTCACTCTCCCTGAGCCTTACTGAGGCATCTCAGGAATAGTTAATTAATACATGAGCCAGGGACTGATGACAGAGGTAAGAAGGACACTTACAAGGTCTGAAGTTCTCTGCTGGGATAACTCAGAGGATTGCCCTTTTCTTTGGTAAATGCCACAGCAACTCTGCTGTTGGTTTCCATGTTGTTCTCAGCATCTATGGATAAAAACCTTTCCTAGCAGTTTCAGCATGACAGTCCCCCTCTGTTTCTAACAGCAAAGCAGACAGAAAGCCACTGGGATGTGCAGCTGATGTTCCAACTTCAGATTAAAAGGGTAATAAAGAGAAGCCTGGTTTGGGCAATCCTGCACCACACTTTGTGGCAGATGCTGAGTTTTTACAGGCAACCATTTTTGTTCTTTGCTCTCTAAATTCCCTGTGTCTGTAGGATAGTACTGAGATTCACTACGGCACTAATGAGATCATTTTGCAATTAAAGGCTAAGTAGAAACAAACCTCTCACCACTCTACAGGCGAGTTTGGGTTCTCTGATTAAGCAGCAGTAAATAAACCTGTTTCACTCTTGGTCCTGGTGCACACCAGAGATTAACTCTCCAAACAAGATGGACTGATTGACCCCATGGATTAATCAATTGAGTTTCCCAGCTTCAGATCAAAGTGCAAGTTGTGGGAGTTACCTGCAGTAGGATATGTTCTAATTATTATTACCGGCACAGAGTGCATAAATCCCAGGGCGCTTTATTTGGAGGTTTTACTCTTAGCACTAATGATCTCCACAACGCTCTCATGTTTGTCAAACTACCTATGTGGGAAAAGACTTTAAACACCACTATGCATTTCTCGAGGAAGAACTGCAGGTTTTATGGAAGCTTGGTGTGATAATTACAAAGGGTGGAGCCTGTGTAATGGTAGGGCGATCTCTAGGTTGTAACAGCTGCTCTCCCATCACACCTGTGGGCAGCAGCATCCCTGGAGGGAGCTGTTGGGAGGCTGGGACTGCATTGGAGACAGACCCCATGTGAGGCATGGAGCCCTCCTGGGCAGAGCAGAGAGCTCGGCCCTGCTGGTATCAGGAACATCCCCACACTGGGAGCAGTGGTGGGAAGTGGGCAAGGACACAGCTCCTACACAGCCACCCCCGCCAGCTCCCACCTGCCCCACTGACAGCAACCTGCTGGCCTCGGGGGGTTTTCCTCTCTGTCACAGAACTCTTTTCAACTTGCCAGAAGTGTATTTGGAAGACATGGGGAGCTGTAGGAAGATTTTTAGCGAGGAAAAAAAAAAGTGAACAGAGGCCATTTGCAGCCTAGGAAAAGAAGTTGAAAAGAGGTGCTCCAACTGCAGCTGTGTCAGACAGCCTCGGGCTCCTCTCTGCTCAGACTCTTCAAACAAACTCTCAACACCTAGAAACAGAGGCTGCCCATGTCGGGGGAAAAAAAAAAAATCAGACACACCAGTAAAGACACTGAACTCCTTACGGACTTGACTTGTGTGTAAACACTGACAACTTTGGGGCTGAGTGTTCTCATCTTCCTCAGCCTGGCTCAGGTGTGAACGCACGCTGATCCTGGGAGTCAGATCCCAATGCAATAAATGAATAGATGTTTCAGGCAAGAATATTAGAAATGGAAGACTTTGTTACCTGGAAGAGTCAAGGCAAGGTAGCTATATTTAACTTGCAGCTGCTGTGCACCTCTGCTCTTCTGCCTGCACAAAAAGCAGCAGCAGTCCTTTACCGTCAGCTATAACCTACACAAGTCTGCAGGTTTCAAGAGAAATTAGTATTACGTAGAATAAAGCACTGTTTGGTACCTGGTGGGCTCAAGTGCTTTGACATTTGGACAAATTCAGCGAGTTTTATTTACAGATGGAGGCTCTGGGCTCTGTTTCTGGCACTTGATCAGAGGGAGCAGGAGGAGAACAAGTGGCCTTGATGCCCAAGCTGCACTTGTGGGGGTAACAAACTCTGGCCAGTGTCAGAGCTGCTGGGCTGCAGAGAGCCAGAGGATCCTGCCCCGGGGCTGGGCTCCAGTGTCCACTGACTCCCCAGGGAATTCACCCACAGAGCAGGAAATTAACTGGAAAAGCAGAACCACAATAAAACACAGATCCAGGCAGTCTGGTGGTGGTCATCACTGACCCAAACAGAACCTCCTGGCCTCTGCAGCCACCCTGGAACATGTCCTGACCACAGCATCCCTGCAGCTGCAGAGCTTGGCTGCTGCTGCTGCCACTGATGGAGTCACAGGGATGAGGTTTACTGTAACCTTCCCTTTCCTCTTTTTACATTTATCTCCTCTGCCCCTTCTTACTACAGTGGTGTCCAAAAGAAAGGCTGTCCCCTCACCTGAAGAACAACCTCAGGATTAAACTAGCAACCTTAAATTTTTGCAGGGCTCAGGCCCTTCAATTAAAACCAAGAGAGACTGAAGCCAGTAAATTAGAGAACGTGACAAATGCAGCACAAAGCACTGAAGATCCCAGAAGGTATAAAATTTAGTGTTAAAGTAAAGAAACAATAGGGAAGTCCAAGACATTTCAGAGTGTAGTGAATCAAATTAAATTGCCTGAAATTCCACATGGAATACATTTGACAAATTTCTTTCCCCCTCTTCAGCTTTCTGTTTGAGATGAACTGTCGTCTGGCAGCTTCAAACGTCTGGCACAGCTTCAGCTTCAGTTTGCTGGGGCTGAATCCAAACAGGAACCTGAACTTTACCAGTTCTGCTCTTTTTGTAAACATACTTGCTGTGGCTGCCAAATGCTTTCCAAAAGCACACAAAACCCAGAATCCAAAAGGAAAATATTGTCTTGCCGCAATACAATTTGCATTTTACCACCTATGGGCAGCACCCTGCGTGTGGAGCCCGCGGTCGGGCAGAGCCCACCTTGCCCCGCATTCCTCCCGTATTTTGAAAGGGAATGGTGAGTTGGGAGCTAATGTGGGAGGGATGAGTCTCCCATGCACCCAGTACAAGCCCAGCTCCAGCCCTGGCACTGCCAGTGACACTTCTCCCTCCAGGGCTGCAGGGGCAGATAATAATAATAATAATAATAATAACAACAACAACAACAACAATAACAACAGTACAACAATTAGCAGTAGGATTCCTCAGACGTGCTGGGTAAGACAAGCAGTAAAATGTCATTAAACACGTGTCACTGATAGCGAAAGCTGGTTTAGATTCCCCCAGTGAGTAGTCTCAGAACAAATTCATTTTAAGGTAGGGAACTTCAGCAGCGGAAGAGACGGATATAAAGAGGGTTATGATCAAATTGCTCCTGAGAGCAGATAGCATCAGCCTGGATATATCAGATTTTTTTTTTCACTTTGCTTTTAAAACATACTTGGTTTTGCAAAATGCTTACAACACACACTGCTCTGACACAGGATGTGATTCTTCAGCAGCATTCCACTACCTGCACAGATCCCCTCTTTCTTTCTCCCTTTAAAACCTTCTAAAACAGCCAAGCTCCATAAACTATCCAACTGCAGACAGCTGAACCGAGCCCACCTTTAGGCTGGACAGCAGCAAATGACGGAAGTGTCTGAGTTCTGGCACAAGACACAAAGGCAAACAGCTGCTGCTAGAAAATCATATTTTACTGTCCACAAAGTCTCAGCCTCACCTCTGAGAGCCACGTGGAGTTCCACCACTGCCCAAAATAGACAACATCTGGTTCATACAAACTCTGATTTATTGCTTGTCTTCACTCCCCTTGGGTTTTAATTATGAGTAGATCTTGTAACTATTATATTTGTATTTGTTTTATCCATCTAGATATTTTTCTACACTATTAACTACAAACTAAAAGCTCTTTCTAAAAATAGTACAAAAACATACTTGAAATATGCATACGGCCTTTATTAAGGAAATCCCTATAATGAATTTTTAGATGAAGTAAAAGCACCACTGAAACCACTGATTAGCAGGCAAGCCTGCACCTGATTTCATGAACAGTATGAGATTAAGAAGTTTCTTTTCATAACAATAAAATCCTAAAGAAAATAAGAGTACAAAACTAACTGCTGCTCTTAATGCAGTGTGGTGGCAGGTAAAAATCCCTCATTACTGCACCACTCTGACTGCCCCCAGGGCCTCTTTGGGGGTGTTGAGCCAGTTCCAGTGGTCAGGTGTCCTCATTTTAAAGCATCTCCATGGAGTGGCACTTCCTCAGCAGATGGGACAGATCCCCTGGGTAAGAGTAACACAGTCAGGAATGCAATTGTTGGAAGCCTTCCTACTGAGACTTTCTTTGGCTAAATTTTCTGTTGGTTTTTTTGTTGTTGGTGGTTTTTTTTTTGTTTGTTTTTTTTTGTTTGTTTGTTTGTTTTTTGTTTTTTTTTTTTCCTGACAAAACTCTTGATCTTTCTGGGAATAAGTTGATTTAGAAATGACTTTTTAATTTCTACAGTTGAACAACTACCCCCACAACAGAACGTACAATGCAATAAATAAATACCACTTGCAAACTTCAGATTTCTCTGCCTCCGCATCATCCATCAAAACCAATTCTGTAAAAAAATTTTAAAAAGGATGTGACAAACCCAACCAACCTTTCTTCCCATCTTAAAAGAAGGCTGGAAACTATTTCTGGAAATGTCCTAATGTTTCTATTGAATGACTGAGTCTTCTGAAAACGTTCAGTGGTCCTACACAGACCCTCCACGAGGACCAGCAGATCTCATCTCTGCCAGCCTAACACACCCACGGGGCAGCTCAGGTCCAAGCATTTAGGCAGAATCCTGTCCTACTCATGGCACAGAAGTTTTGGGAATATGATGAAAACCAGAAACTGCCCCAGATGTCTGAACTGCTGAAATTGGAAGGCAAAAAGGGCCAATAGCTGCGATTTCCCTCCCCCAGTGTCAGCACAGAGCGCGACTCGTGCTGAACCATCTGCAGACCAACAAAGCCTCCAGGTAGAGCGATAGGAATGCAAAAAATATCTTGGCTCTGTATCTGTTGTTTAATTAAAAAGTTTTGCATGTAAACAGATACCTTCTCTTCTTCCAAATCCGCACTGACATCCACTACTCATCAGTCTGAGGTGACTGCTAGAGGAAACATGATCAAAAAAATACCGTATTCCATGGAAGTGATCTCAGAACTGAGAAAGGGCTGTCTGGTCCCCTTTCACACCAGCTCCATTGTGAGAGCTTTAAGCTGAAAACAAAAAGTCAGGCCATTTGAAGACATAAAAATCAGTTATGTGGGCTGTAATTTTATTTTTTATTTATTGACTGATGGGTTGAAAAAGAAACATCGTCTGGCTGGTATCTTTTAAAGGTTAAACAAATGTGATGAATGGTATCAAAGGAAGCCCTACCAAACTTCAATCCTCAGTTCTTTTATGAACTACTCAGATATCAAGGCTGGGTTTGATGGGGGTTTTTGAGCAAGCTGGTCCGGGAGGTGGCTGCTCAGGGCAGTGGGATTAGAATGAGGTGATCTTGAAAATGCCTGTGCAGATGTGAAGGGCACAGCTGGCACCAACCCCACGAGGACATTGCACTGGCTCTTGTGTCCTGTTCCCAACACAGGGAGCAGCACTTCAACACTTTGCAGTCATACATTTGCAGTTTTTTCCAGAGCAGGCCTCAGTAAGGACTGTCAGCTGCCACTGTCAGTGATGTCTAGCTCAGTGTGAACACTTCGTTAGGAACGCGATGAGATTACACCCTCAGGTTTATTCTAAATACTAAAATAAATCTTCTTACAGAACAAGTATGCACTCATCTGTACTGCAGTGCTATGACCACAAGTTTTAATTTTTACTATTTAATTATTCATCCTGGATCAGGTCTCAATTTAAGCTAATATGCAAAGATGAGGGAGAATGGGCACTTGTTTATCTCAGTTTTTTTCCAATTAATTCAAGTTGTTCAGTAATCACATTACTTTTCTACAACGTGATAAGGAAGGAAAAAAACAACCAGCAACCATCCAAAGAACAAAAAAAGATTCCCTTTATACAAAAAGCAGGATATTCTACAAAATTTACTTGCATGAATAGACTCCAATAAACCAATTAAAATACTCATTTGTAGGGATGGCTCATATTATTGACTCAGCCTACAAGGGAAATTTTTCTTCTTTTTTGCCTTTAATGTCTACAATATTACCAGTGAATTGACCTAATAACAGATTATATGATGGAGACTGGCACAAGTTTCCTGAAATTGTCCTGGAAACATGAAATTGTCCTAAATTTCCCTCTTGTTCCATGAAGGCAGTGGCAATAAATGGTCCATCAAGCAGCAATTTCATGTCTATGAGCTGGTGCTATACCTGAATTAATCAAAACCAAAGCTTTCAACACCCCAAATGTCTGCTGAAATTAACCATCTACTGCCTTTTTTCAATAGAAAACTTGGGAAAAGTTGAAGTAAGAAACAAAAAAAATAGTATTCAGTCGATAATTCACAGAGTTTTAATGGTATTTCTGACCTTTAAAACAAAAAGCACGAACAGCCCACCCAGACCATTGGGCAAATAGAAGAAGTAACAAGAAAAGCCAGCAAAGAGAAGAGAAACTACCCAAGAGGAATCCTCTGCAGCTCCAATACGACAACATTTCTACTCTGCAAAAAATAAAATGCCATCAAAACTTCACCAGCCACTCTCAACCCATCTCACAATCAGATCATTACATGGAGGAGGGACAGACACTGAGCTCCAGTGAACCCCAGCCAGCCACACCAATCCTGATCTGTATCTGTTACCTAGCTGTTTTTCTGAATGTCTATAAAAAAATCAAGCAAAAATGAGCAAATCTTTCTGTTGAACCTGCCTGCCACAGGCAAGTCCTTTGTCTCTGCAGGTCTCTCCCTGTGGATGCACCTCCCAAAACACCGTGCACATTGATCCCATGTGGTGAAGATGAGGTGATGGAAGCGCCCCAGGAGCCTCCAGCAGTGCACAGGGATGGAGGCTGGGGTGCAGGCTGGGATAGGCACCATGCTGATGGGCTCCCTCCGTGTGCCTGTGGCCAGGACACCTCCCTGGCACCCACCTGCAGCTCCCTTGGCTTGAAAACAACTCCTTTCCTCCAGCACCGAAGGGACTGAAGCTGTGAAATGGAAAGGTACAGGGGAGCAATGCAGCCATCTGGGCAAGATCCACCCTACCAGCAGCTTCAGAATGAAAAATACAGGCTGTCTTGTTTAAAACGCTGTCCTGTGCTCAGGCAGCCGGCTGGGTACCTGTGCCACACAACGCCCCTGTGGAGGTGGATATTACATGTTCTCTCCCTACCCTGTTATTTCTGGCTGCTTAAGCAGCAAAGGACCAATATCCTGTTCAGCTCTGCTCAGTTGGTGCAGGAGAAATCACTGAGAGATGGCTCTGCCCCTCGCTTCCCACACCTCATCCCGGCGTGGCGCCACTGGTTTTTGGCAGTGATTGATGACTGGTACCAAGGCCCTGTTACCAGGAACCAAATGGGTTTTTCTTCATGAGCTGCCCGTTATCACACAAACTTTATGAGCTTTTGGGGTAGAAAGCTTATCCTCTGGAACAGACGTTCCCGTCTAAAACACCTCCTCCTTTCTCCTGTGGTTTTCTGGCCTTTTATCTTTACTGGAAAGCTGGTGTACAGGCTAGAGACATCGGAGGCTCTCGGTTCTGGAAAAGCCAGTCATGGAAACCTGAGAAATGAAAAGCCAACACTCCCACCAGCATACTAACTGGTTTAAGACTACAGTTAATGGCTTGTCAATCATCATTTCACATTAAATTTCATTTACATTTAAGTCACAGTGGACTGAGCAGTGGTGTACATATCCATCAACCAGTTTCCAGTGCCCACCAGTAATTATCAGCCTCTGTTCACCTTGTGGGGGTGTTTTCCAAATCCAGATTGACATGCACCAGGCAGACTGGCTCTCCAGACAGTGTTTCCACAAAAACTAATTCGCACCTGAAACCCAGCACAGACAGCCATTCCTTCAGTGACGATTTAGTTCCTTTCCAAAAGTCACCTCTCTGTCTCTGGGCACAAGAAAAACACTCCGGTTTTGATGTGAAAGGGAGCTTCAAAATAAGCAGTGCCAAGTACCTCAGACAAGGCAGGAAATCACTAAAGGATTAATGAATTTTATTCACCTGCTACTCAGCACCCCACAGAAGAGCCACAGAAAGTGCTTGTGCCCTCTCCAGCCTCTCATCCCAGTGCTTGGTGGTGACTGTTTTGAAAATCTTGGTACCACTGGGCATTATCCATTGTCTGGATTTCAAGTCCGTATTTAAAGGGGAGACTGAAGGATGAAGGTCCTGGGCTGCCCTAAATCATACTTGGTATGGACTCACATCACTTGACAAACAAAGCATCAGTTCATCTTTTGAAACTCTATCTGCTCTACCAGGGAACAGGGAAGAGCCAACCCAGTCCTGGCCAACTTAGGGCCACTCTAAATCGTGAGCATCCAAGAGGACTCACAGGCAACTACACTGCAGCCTCCTAAGCAGGGTTTATCTCCTTTAGTTTGGAATTTGGGCAGTTTTTCTGGCACTGTTCATCTGGCAAATGAGGGCCAAAAGATGATCAAGTCTACAAAGAATACTCCAGGATAAGCAAAGGACAAAGCAGTAACTCTGTTGTTACATCCTGCTTGCTCCAAGCCTTAACACTGAAACTACACAGTATTTAGTGATTTATTCTGCTTAGTTCTAGCTAGATTGCTAAAACATTCTCTTCTGTCTTAGCAGCAAGGCAGGGTTTGGGTACACAAGGTCAAATCATGCCTGTTTACGCCACCTTTTAATTTAGCTGGTTTGAACTGAAAGGTTTGCTCTAGAGATGAATTACTCCTTAAGAGGTTTCTTTAAAGCAACAGATTTTAAATAATTTTGAAAAGCTTAAGGCCTCCTAATACATGTGACTACTTTGCTGTGCTTCTGTCCTGGAAAAAAAAAATTATTGAAGCAAAAACGCTGTTTCTTCTAGTAATGAACAGTAAAAGCCTGTCTGCTTGTCTGGGGGAAAAACCAGTGATTAGATTGTGAATGTGTGTTACTTCCAAATGTAAAGCTATTTTGCTTGAGACAATATTAAGATGCTAAGATGCAATGTTTGATCATTAATTTTGGCTAACACTACACATTAGTGTTGCTGCAGTCTCAGATTTTTTCTTTCTCCCCTGGTTTTAGACAGCCTTAATCATGCTTACAGCCGATCCTAATTGCTGAATCCTGTCACTCTCCACCTTCTCTAAAACGCTCGGGGCAAAAGAAGTAGTGAAGATTAATGACAGACGTGTAATTAGAAGAAAATGTAAAGATCTTGTGTTAATAATTCAGAAATAATTTGATAAATATGAAATCCTGAAAAGCTCTTGGAGTAAAAGATGATGGAACGAGTGCTGTGGCACAAGGCTGAGCACATTTGTATGTGCCACACTCCTTGCCACGGGAAGGAGGGAGCTCACGCCCGAGCGTGTGGGAATGCAAGGGAGGCTTCAGGAACATAATGGGATTCAGCATGGAAGACCATCTGTTTTAATTGAGCAAGCTTATTCGTGCAATGCTTTGCTCCACTAATCTTGTTTAGATTAATGTTAATGTTCTATTAAAAGGTAGTTTATCATCCCACAATACTGAGTTAAAGGGATCCCACCCATGGCAATGTTCTCAGCTCTCGTGGAGGCACAGAGCTCCCTCATTACCAGGCTATTGATCATTTACAGCACAACTAGGAGGCTGGGAACCTTGGCTAGAAATAACCAGAGGTGTTTTGTCCAGTGAGGGTAAAGGCAAGATAAACAGCTCTTATTTAATTAATTTAAAATACCATAGACCACGGTCTGCAAAATAATTCTCAATTATGCCTTTGGATAACTACAGGAATGATAGTTCAGCTAAAAACACCTTTCAGGCTGTAACAGAGAAGTGTCAAACTGGGATGGGTTTCTCTCAGTTTCTTTTCTTCCTGTGACACGTCTTCTCACCATAACCCTTGGTCTCTCCTTGGTGTTTGCTTTTAATGAGAAAGCAGGAAGCTGAGTGCTAGCTGGAAGCACACCTATCATTAAAAATGCAGACACAGGGCAAGACAAAAATGTGTAGCAAATCACCTTTTGTATATGGATCTCAAAATCCCAAGTTGTAGGAAGCATTATTATATCCTGAAGTTTAGTTGGTTGTTTTTTTTCAAATATGACAGAATCTGAAAACGAGCTCTTGCATCCCTCATGGGTGGACAATAATGCACCTATGTTTTGGTTATTATTTTTAGAGGTTTTATTTTCTAAAACGAAATCATGTGCCAGCCAAGAAATGAATCATTTCATCATTGTTTTGGGGTTGGGTGCTGGAAGAGCAAAATGTATTACAATCTACCTATATTTAAAATGTTTATTTTGTACAGCTCCTACTTTTCTGGTGTCTGTAACTGCAGCTGCTCAATATCACTGCAGCACAAATCAAGAAATAAAAGAAGCAACAACTGCAGCCCCTACCCTCCTCCCCAAATTTCAAGTATGGCTTGAAAGAGTCCACTTAAAATTTTTATTTCCTAAGGGAACATTTTATAATTACATTTTGGACATATGAACAAGGAAGATGAAGGATACCAAGAGAAGATGAAATACATTTGAAGAAATTCTTCACATGCCATTCTAAAAACAATAATCTCACAAAGCAATAATTCAAGGGAGATTTCCTCCCTGAACACCCAAACATGTCAGTCATTAATTGCAACTCAGAAAAGCTATTCTGTGATACAAAAGCATCACCATTCCTTCTCTGCAAAACTGGGAACCTGAGAAGGGGAAAAGCTTAATGCTTCATCCAAGAAATTCCATCTGATAAACTGCAAAACACTGCAAGCAACATGAGCTGCTTGTTCTCACACTGGCTGTAGGGATGTCGGCAGTTCCCCACTTTAGCCTGGGGTAGGTTTTAAGTCTCTCAGTAAAACTAAGCCTGAAATTAGCCCATGCACTGACTTTGAAAATCCCACCTGAGCAGGCTCCCAAGTACATGAATTATGTCAGACACAAAGGCAATGTCTCATTAAAAGAACCACACTCTGAGATGAAGCCCTCTCTGATTGGTGTACTCCGGTGAAAACAGGACTGGCTGAGGACACGCATACGAGCCACAATTTTTCATGGGAATGTTGGAAGAGACTTAAATGAAGACCTTAATTTGCAGAGTGGAATTGTTAATGTTTCCCTTGGAAAGACAAGACGCATTTCTACCTCTAATGAGCGATATCCATCCATAGCTAACGAGCCACACAACCTCCGAGCGAGCGCTGACAACTTCACATGGGAGGCACACGAGCCAGAGATTACACTGGAAAAGTTGATAGTGCTCAGGGTTAGAAATCACTGATTTCCTGACTACTCGTCAAGCACCCATTCAACGCTCCAGGCTGTGTCCAACAGAAATTACAAGTGACAAAATAAAATTAAAATACTCAGACATCTCTGCCCCCATCTGTTTTCAACATTTTTTTTGTCCTTTCCAAACAGCCTCCTGTGTTCAGCTCCATCTCCCCAGCCTGGCTGTGCCCCACAGAACCATCCCCTCTGTAGAACAACTCTGGACCGGGGATGCAAGGGGTTTGCCTCACAAGTGCCTTGTTTTTAGGGCATTTGCCACATTTTGGGGGGCAAATGTTCTGGAATAGAATGGAGAGCAGCTGGGATCTGTGTTGCACAAGGCCCTGCATGCAGTTACAAGGCTGCCTCCAAGCACTGACCTCAAGGGAAGGGAAGAAGTAAGAAGGCTGGGGCAGAATGAAATTGCATGGGAAGTGTGACAGTGCAACACCCAAAAAGTCACAGACAGCAGACAATTCCATACTCTATTAGTATTCCATCATCAGCTGTATCCAACATTTATGTGTTCCATCACTTTTATCTTGAAGTTACACTGTGCAGTGCAGGCTGGGCGTGGACCTGCCTGTCCTGCTGGGCTCTGTGGGAGAGGAGATATCACACAATCCGTGTAAAACCTACCTTTGCCCCTTCCCTGAGATTCCCTGGCTACTTCCCACATTTCTGTGTACAGAGGGGAGGGAAAGATTCTCCACCAGCATCCTTTGGGGTCACTCCCCTCCAGTGACAACACTGAATGAGGTGCCTGTGGGTGGAGCAGGCAAGTGCCTGCACTGACATAAAAGGCACTAACCTAAAAACCTCCTTTGGTCAATAATGCAAAGCAGAACATGACTGGCACTTTTTTCCCTAAGAAACACATTCAGGAACCTGTGCCTAAGCTGCACGGGCTGTTAGCCAAGGCTCTGTATCTACACATGACAAATTATGAATTCATCCATTGTTTGAAAGTTTTGAATTCACTGTTGGTGGTAAACTTTTTACTAGAACACACAGATGGTCCTGCCTGATCTTGTTAATGAAAAACTCTCACACAGCTACAAAAACAGACGTGATCATCTGTTTTTCAACATTCTGAAAAAAATCTACAGAGGTGTAAGGTGCTATACAAATGAGAATAATTAGCTTGTGCCATCTGTGGACATTAAAAAAACCCAGTGTGTCTGTATTCCTGTGTTTTATAATGATAAGCATTATGTCTTCAGCAAAGTACATACTTAATAACTTTTCAATTTATTGTGACCTTCTGCTCCAATTTACTTAAGGAACTATAATACTAGCTGTGCCTCACACCTTTTTAACCTTATAATTAGCAAGTAATAAAAAATGCTATTAAAAAGTAATAAGTCTGAAGCTCTCTGACAACTCACTGATTAATTCTTAAGATTTTGAAGTACGTTGGAATGTACTTAGCTAAAACATCAATTTTACCCAGTTTTCAGCCCCGCTAACGAGTGTTGGTGCATGAGCGAGTCTCACAGCTCCCTCACAACTGATGGCAGCAGGAATTGTACCCCTCAGTGTTACGTGGCTTGATGACAGGGTCACACTTCCCAGGTCCTTCTAATCCAAATGTAGTGGTGAGCTGAGCTTTGTCCTTGCACATGCAGTGCTGCTTGTCTGGGCTCTCTGGCAGCACGAGCACAGCACTGCAGCAGCCTGGGAATGGATGCCCTTAGCATCCAGCGAGGAACAGCCAATACAGATGAGTGCCTTAGAGGGAAAACAGGAAAAATTATCAGCATCCAGGACTGGATTTCACCTGATTTTGTACAACATCCCCTGGAGGCATTTAAACATGCTGAGGGTGCAGAACTTCTATCCCTCAGCCTCCATAAAAATGGGAAGTGACTAGGCAGGCTGGTCTTGCAGGCTGTCCTCGCTTGTTTTCACAGCACTCCCACGGCACGGGGAGAGACTGTCATTATTGCTGCAAAAGGGTCATTTGCACACAGAATGAAGAGCAGGTTAAGCAGCACTGCACAAGCTGTCCCCAGGCTGCAGCCTGGCTAAGAAAGAGGAAACCCAGCCAGGAGGGCTGAGAGTGGAGCCCACATTACACAGATGTTTGCTGGACACCAGGACCAGACACGCTCGGAGAAGATGCTCCCCCAAGTTCATTCTCTTCTCTCCCACAGCAGGCACTGGTGTGAAATATCCTCCATGTGCCACTCAGCTCCTCTCTCTGAGGCCTGTACTCTCCAATCAATGGGTTTCACTTCATATTAAGTGAAAGCAAAAAATGTTCAGTGGGCAGCTGCTGATTGCATGGAGTGCTGAGAGCTGGAACGCTGTTGCCTCAGAGCCAAGCAGAGTTTGCACTGCTGCCACTGCCATTCCTAGTGCCCCTCCACTCATGGACTTGTCTTACATTGTTCCCACAGATAAAAAGGCAGCCAGCTTTCAGCCTCCCAGCTGCTAGGAAAACCTGCTACTTTTCTCAACAGCATTTTGTTCACAGAGCTCCAAACCACTCCTGAGCAGTGGGTCAACAAATGCCATGTTCTGTTATTATTTAATGGTTTATCATTACTTTGTTAGATGTTGGTAACAGACCCCAAGGTACAATGCAAGATCCAGGATGTGCCCCAAACAGCCTGACACCTAGAGAAGATTAAAATACAAAACACATCCTGTGCTCACCTTGTAATCCTAGCAGGGACAACTGTAGCTGCACATATACAGATGCACAGTCCTTACTCTCTTATCTGTTACGTGTTTTAATACCTGCAAAACCCCTCTCTCTACTCATATGTGACTTGAAACCAGGACAGGTGAGTGAGGCAAGAGACAGCAGCAATTGAAAGCATTTTTCAATCGAGAAGTCTCCACTCCCAACAAAATTTTGTGGTGTAACTCATTTAACAAAACACCTTGTACTTTCTAGGGTTTTTCTTAATTTGTACTTTCTGATTTGAGCTACTGCAATACTGACTCACTGTCTTTAAAACACTCATAGATTTACCTAGTACAGATGGTTCAGATTAAAAGTGAGACTAGACCATTTTATAACACCAACCCTTTCTTACTAATTTTGTAACTTTCTTAGGGGCATGGGTGAGTTAGTCAGTCTTTGCTCTCAGTCCAAGGACTTGGTGTTTCACCTTTTAAACCTTTCTTCAACTGACCCATTTCCATTTCTATTTCTGAAATACCTCCAATTTTCCCTCCTCTGATGCCATTTATTTATATGGCAATTATCTGATGAAGGTTGGAGAGTACCTGCCTTTACTTTTGCTGTTGTACTAATTTAAGCTGCAGCATCTCCTAATTAATTTATTTAAAAATGTTTTTTCCAGACTCCTATTGGATAGAAAGCAGCATAGCTCTACTCTGAGATGACTTGGAAGAGCCTGCATGCCTTGCTATCTCCTAAGTGCACTCTGAAGTCAAATCAATTCACAAAGCCATGTTCACAAAATGGGAAATGATAAGAAAAGAATGAGTTCTGTTCTACAAATTACCAGCAATTCAGTGCAGTGCTTTAATGTCATTCCTGTTCTTCATGGATGTCACCGAATGCACCAGGCAAGCAAAATGCCCATATGAAATTAAGACACTAAAAGTAAATGTTTGCTCCCATGTTGTAAGGAACCTCATAAACGTCAGAGGTTTTTATTTCATGCACACCACAGCTTGTAGAGACACAGGAAACATTTGGTTCTAATGGGAAACTGATGTTCCTTTCAGCACCGTGGTGCCCATTAGTACCTGTCTGAGCGATGTTCTGCTGCCAGTCTGAGCAGCCCCACACACCAGCTGACCAGGACAGCACAGACACAGCCTTCAGTTCTGCATTGTTTCCAGTGCCAAGGGAAGAGAAATTCACATACTTCTCAAAAACACTGTGTGTAAAGTCTCGTGTCCCTTCATGCTGTTACTCCATCAGTCAGACAAACCCCTACTCACTGTATTCCCACACACAGCCCTGAGCCCCCCAACTTCTCTCCTTCGCCCCCACATCCTTCATTTCATTCCTGTCTGCTCGACAGAAGTGTAACTTGGAATGTACAGACAACTGGGAGGTGATGAGAGATAGGAAACACATTGGGGTACAGTGGGTGACTGCAAGTGGAAGAGAAAAGGAGGCTGAGGCCAGTGATTCATTATTCCTTCACTGCTCCACTCATTCCTGAAATTTTGGGGTGTACCAATTGCACTTAGATGGGCTTGGCAGAGTACAACTACGCTGCACTGTGATTTAAGCTGGATCCTGCCAGCATAACAAGGATATATCACATATTCTCAGTATCTCCTGGTACCAAGCAATGCTGTAAAAGCCCAGTGCAAACACAGCGGGCCAGACTGCCAAGAGAGACCAGCATCTCAGCAGCTCCTGCTGAAACATGGGTTAAAAAAACCTAAGGGCACGGTATCAGAGATGCTCCATTCCTATTACAACACACACAGACAGATGGTCATCCCCCAGTGACTCAAATCTTGCAGTAAACCCGGTAACTCCATCAGGTGATTCAAAGGCGCTTCCACCCTTAAAAATCTGGTTTCAGCTATGAGAGGGCTACAACTGAGCAGCCAACCCCAGGCACCTTTGGAAATGGAGGTTGATCCCTTCTCACAATCCAGGTATTATCCTGGGGAGAAAAGGAGGGGGAAGTGTTCTGGCAGGAGCCCGGCTTGCTCAGAGGCAGGCTCCCCTCTGGAAAAAGGAAAAGCATGCTCAAGTGGGCTGCTGTTCAGTCTTGGAAATGCTAACAAAATTTTTCTGTTTGATTTTCGCCTTTACACCAGTCAAATCAAAATTAAGGGATTTCCGTGTGTGATACTGAACACACACTTTTGCATTAGGGATTTGTGTTTTGTAAATTATACCCTTTAGCCATATCACTAGTCATTAACCTAATTTAAATTTCAATAAGGAGATTCTCCGTTTTTGTCATTAAAATTAACTAGCTCCTCACTGCACAGATACAATCAGGAGGGTGAGGAGAGAGGATATCACCAAGTAAGTCTGGATTAAACCCGTTTTTCATTCTGCAGCTCCTCGTACTCCCCTGCAGTGATACAAAAGCATCTCCCAAGCGACTTCCCCCAGCTGACGGATAAGGTGTCAGAGTATCCCTTTGCAGTGTCTCAAAGGCCACTCGGAGCCTGCTGTTCCTGCTAAGTGCAGTCTGTCGTGTGCTGCCGAGGTTTATACAGACACTCACAAGTGCCTTTCTACACCGTGTTCAAATGCAGGAGGTCATTCCAGGAGTTACCAGTGCCAGCAGCAAAGGCAGTCCCCGGGAACAGCCCTGGTGGCTCACTGTGCCAGCCTGTCGGGAAGCTGTGCTCTCAAGTTCTGTGATGCTCAGAAATTTGCCATCAGAGCACGCAGTGACCCCCCCGGGGGCCGGGGGTGCAGCTGGAGTCAGGTAACGGAGCGGGGAAAAACTTTATCTGCCAGGAGCCAGCGGGACAGGCCTTTGTGAAAAATCAGTAAAGAGATGCTGCCGGATCCAGAAACATGTGAAACAAGAAAAGGCACATGTGTGGGAGGCAGAGTTGGGATGGGAGAGGTGTCCTTGGGGCTTCAGGATGCCCAGCTGAAGCACAGATCCCTCCAGCTCCCGGCAAGGGCACCAGAACACGGAATGTGCTGCAGCTTGGGAAGAACTGAGCATAACAAACCGGGACAGAGAGAGCTCCAGTTCCCCCATCAACCTGTGTCCTGCATTTCCAGACCAGCAGAAGCCAGAGGAATTTCCAGGCTTATTTGCCTCGGAGCATATTTTATTCTTCTGCAATTCCTCCTTCCAGAAGTAGCTCTAGAGCCCGGGGTCAGCAACACCAGCCAGCAGTGACTGATAAAGTGATTGTTGAGAGCAAATATAAAGATAAGACTTCTTCCAGAAAAAAATTCTTCTGTACTAAAGGGCATGCCAGAAGTGAAGTGACTCAGATTTTATAGGTCCTGATGATGTAGGAGAAAATTAACAAGATTGTGTATTTCACAGAAAACAGGTAAGAGAGGAGGCTGAAAAGAAATGTTATTTTAATTGGATTTTTTTGTTCTCTCATTATCTTCAGCACCTCAAAAACGCCTGCAGTACTTAAAATCTTCTGGGACTTAAGAAAGCTCAATTTCTTTGATTCCATTCTCATTTGAAACTTATATGAGCAATATTATTGGTATGTAAGAAAAACCATATGTACAACAGTATGCAAAGAACACCCTACACTAACTGGTGTAGGGTAAACCCACATCACACAACCAGCAACAGATGCAACCCAAGAATTCTAAATTCCAATCAAATGAATCTGAAGATTAATTGCAAAATCCATCAAAGTACTGTGGGGAAAAATAGTAAACTCTACAGAAACATTCAGGGACTTTTGCAAATTCCTGTAGCCTATAATTAGATTTACTGAAAGCCATCAAATCCGAGGCTCCAGTGCAAATATAGACAGTTTCTGTTGTTTTAAGATGCGTACACAGATACATGAAATGTGCCTAATTACCCACAGTTGTTTTGTTTCCCTATTTAATTTCAGCAGCACAAATCCACTCAGCGCTAGAGTTTTGCGTACATTGGAGTAAATAACTGCAAAATCTGAATGTCTACAAAGTTAAAAAGTAAAAGACAAAAATGGAAAATAGTCGTAAGCACCTGATGAAGCTGTTTTGCTGGCCAACTCAAGGTAAGGATTGTGGTGTCTACACCTCTCATAAAATCTATATCCAGATTTATTAAATTCTCATCTTTACTTTTCTCATCACAGAGGAAAGCAAACAAAAGTCCTTAACCCTGCAATTTCACCCAGGTGAAGAGCTTGCACAGAGCCCTTTCCAGGTACTCAGGCTCTGCACCTGCAGCAGGGTCCCTGAAGTCTGCAGAACCAAAATAGGTCACTTCCAGCCACAGGATCTTTGGGAAGTATCACCCGTTTCCCGCAAATCCCCAACCCTCTTTTCTGAGGGAGAGTTCTAAAGGAGATTTTGGAAAGCAAATTCACCTTCCCATATGCACCCACGTTGCACAAGCAGGTTGCCTGAGTGATGAGGAGACAGCAGGGATGCTGCAGTGCAGATCACACCCTGTGCTCCACTCTGTGCTTCCCTATCAAAGAGGAATTCAGCTCATCAGCATCTGCAAAACAGATGCTGAATCTACAGCCAGAGCTACGACAGTGCAAGACTTGCTGCATCTCATATGCAGCCCATGTCTGCATCCATGTGTTGGGATAAATGCATTAGTACCTCTAATGCACAATTATGCATCATTTTAAGACTAAAGTCACAGGATGTTTAAATACACGTGGACACAACAGACAATTTAGGAACGAAATTACAGATGACATTCTTCACCCTTAGCTGCTCTATGCAAAATACTTCCCAAATTTGAAGAAAGAAGACACTAATCTGTTTGGTAGCTGAAGTAATTTTAGAATTAAGCAGAACACTTTTTATTATTGTTGGTACTTGCATGTTTAATTTTAGAAGAGTAAATCATGTAATTGAAGCTTTGACATAAGAAGTGATTATGCTCAAATGCAGCTCTCCATGCTATGATAAAATGTGGAGGGATGATTTCAGAGTTCTGTATTTAAGTAAAAAACTCCATGCACTTTAGAAACACAGAATACTGTATAACAAAGAGATACTGGGGCCACATAATGTAGGCTGAGATGCTCTCAAGCCCCAGAGCAAACCAGGACTGAAAAACTACAAATTACTTTGAGCCATTACAGCCGTAATAAACTTCTTCCACACAAGACCTCTGTCTTCCAAAGGAAGATGACTAAATCTCCTCTCTATTGCCAAACAGGTCTGACAAACAGGCAATTTCTGCTGCTTTCTTTTGCTCATCTTTCCCCCTTATTTAAAAGAATCAGCACTGCTGAGTTGAAGTAAACTGATAGCTCCACAAGATAGTTTTTTATAAAACATTCATAATTTCATATTGTATTAATAGGCTTAACACAATCTCTTAAGACTTTGTTGGAAATTAGACCCTAAGGGAATTAGAAGCCTAACTCACCTTGACTTTCCATTGTATTTTGAGTCTAATTGGCTTTGCATCTTTTGAAAATTCTAGTTTTAATTATTGGTTACATTAGTTCTTAAAGTTACAGCCGAGTAAGGAAAGTGAATGAAAAGCTGCTTCTCTCACTTTCTAGGCAGGGTAACAACCTTGCAAGCACATCATCTGATCCTCTTTTGGAGCAGCACTCCAGTTTCTCCAGGTTGCCAGATGCTTGGAGCCATGACCAGAATGAAGCTAATCCAGTGCTGCTCCAGAGATGCCTGAAGTGTACCAGATTCCCATTTCCCCTACTGCCTACAAACTTCCCTAGGCAGGTGTGACTTCAGATTTGCCACCACCACGCCCCTTCTGCCACACAAAACAGACTGGCATTTATTTATCACTGTTACAGGACACCAGGATCAGTCTGTAATTCACTTTTATCCAATATTGATTTTCTACTCCTTCACCTGACCACAGTTTCGAAAAGAATCAAAATGAGACTGGAATCCCAGAGTAAGGTGCAGGCACATCATAAAAGGTTTTTAAGAAACATGATGTGGTTGCCTCTGTTTTTTTTTTTTTCTTTCAGAAGCAGAAAGCTCTACGTTAAACCATTTCCAAACAGGTGGGATGTAGGCTGAAAGATAGGAAGGTTTTATCACAGGTAAGAAGTGGATATAGGATGTTAATGTGGCTTACACCTGATTTGTTAAACCAAACATTAAGGTAGGGATCGGGCTGCAAAAACTGGTACGGGGATAAAACGTTTTCCCACTTTATCTGCCCAGGGAGAGCCAGGCTGGAGCAGCAGGGGCTGAAAGCTGGTGCTGGGCGAGTCCCCTTTGATGGTGGCTGCCAGTGTGGAATTACAGCTGGCTCCGACGGGCGGGCGGCCAGGCTGGGCTGGAGCTACCTGGCAACTTTGCAGGCAGATTCATTTGCTCATAACATGCTAAGCAGAGAAATAATAGGAATCAACTATACATAAATGAGATGGGTTTTAAGCAAAAAGGAGGAATGAAAAGAAGAATTCACTCAAAGGTGCCTGTGCCTTTGGGTTATTACAGCAAATAGCCAGGGCACATATCCATAAATGCAGCTGGAACCTAATTTCAGTCTTGTTTTAAATAATAGCACATTCACAGATTTCACTGGCATTTCTCCCAATTTACATTCCAGTAAATTGTACCATCTCCATTCCCTGCCTCCCTCCAGGAGCAGAGTTACCACAGGCCTGGGGCTCCAAAAATCCCTGCAGAGGCTGCACTTCTTGGGTCAGTCCTGTCTCCACACCTGGGAAAATGGATGCTTGCCTAAAGCACAGGCTGTGACCCATATGATCCATATGCACCACGGCCCCAGGGCAGAGCTGGTTTCACAGAGGGGAGGAGAGGAAAGAACACATTTGTCCCTAAAGCTGGCCATTTAAAGCAGTCTCTCTGCTGATAGATGGTCTATCTTTTTGTACAAGCAGTGCTACAAGACCAAGGAGAAATGCATGTTAGAAACAATCTCTGTGTATAGATTATTGCTATTATTATTAGCCTCTGAATTAGATTTCATCCTGCAGTGATGCCACCTTAATAAATCTGAAGATTATTTTAAAATGTACACAGTTTGATGGAATGTGTGAGCCCAGAAGAAAAGCACAATGAATCTTCAAGCTGTAATGAAAGCAAGTTAACTTCCTGCCTCTTTCCAGCCTTAACACTACCCATGGCACAACTGATAGCGTGGGGGGCCAGATTTGTTGCCATTACAATACGTATCAGTGCAGGAGGACATCAGCTTTTGAATGCTACATATATTTTCTGAATCTGAGCCTCTCCACATTCTCTTATTCCCCTAATTTCTTTGGCTGGGCCATGTGCTCCTCTGCTGGCAGCCTGAGTAACCTTTGTGGAAGTGTGGAACAGTCAGTCAGCTAACAGGGAAAATAGTGAGCAGGCCAAAGTGTGTCCCAGATGACCACATTTCACATTAAAATCCAAATACCTCACTCTTATGTATTGCAGTGAGGACATGCAAAATGGAGGTTATAAATACAGTCATTTTCCAATATTCTGTGAAATGTAAAATCTTCTGGCCATACTTTCAGAATATGACATTTTAAATAGCAATCCTCCTTCCAGAGGCGTCTGATTTCCACACTCACTGAAATGAGGCCTTTCACATTTGCATTTCCTATTGGGAATTTTCCCACTGGGTGCTTCTGTCACCAACTTGCAGGTAAAAAGGGAACATTACATATTTAATTTGTTCTGGGTAACGATTTGAGGAGTTAAAATGAAGACTTGACTGTCTGTGTCAGAGAACTGTCCCTAAACTGTGTGCCAGAAACAAACAATATCCTTTGTCCCACTCTCACACTGCGCAGTGCTGGGTGAGGGGAGCTGTTACCTGGGGGATGGCTCGAAGGTAGAGCAAAGGGTCAGTCCTGTCCTACTGAGCACAAAATTAAGAGAACAGACTGCAGATGGGCAGGGAGGGATGGGTAAGGGAAGAGGCTTGAAAAAGAGGATATATTTTATCAGTATGTCTTTTTTTTCCCTTAGCTCTTATAAAATGACAATATAAAAGAGCTTTTTTTTGCCAATCCTAAACTCCACATTTTCATGTTCTCTAGATTTTCACTGCATATTTATGTACTGGTTTCCATGTCTGCCTGGTTACTTTGCCTCTAAACTTACAATAGCACAGATCTCCTGAGAGAATAAACTGCATTGATCCTAAAATATACAGTTATGAATATAGTTTTTAGCAATATTGGCATCAGAGAACATCTGTTTACTTTGAGTTAATCAAGATTAATATTTTATCTTCTGTCTGGCTAAAACACCCACCTATGCGAAGCAATTTGCTTCAGCTGTAAGGATGAAATCTTTAAGCAACATAATATTAAGCACATACCAAATTTCTGACAGGGTTGTACTAGGGTAATAGATGATGAAGACTGAGTGCTTTGCTTCATAGCCAATCCCATCCCAACATCCTGAAATAAATCGGGATCTAAGAAAGGCACTCACAGCCATACAGGGGATGCTTACACAGACAGACAGCGTGGCTTCATGGACACCTTCCAGTGATGTGAAGGAAGTCATATTTGGAACTTTTCTTCCAACTCTCTGTTTTAACAGTAAATATGGCACAAGGCAGCTGAGGGCAGACAGGGAACTCTCGTGGCCTCACTGACCCATTTTCTCTCAAGCAGTCTCTGCCAGGCCTATGGAGAATTCCATTAATTCCTCCAGGCAGGTACCCATCATTAATATGGGCAGTCTGGAGGTACGGTTTCAAAGGCTGAAATTCCTGCTCTCGGAAAACACGTCTGTTTTGATCCTTCTATGCAGCCAACCAGTAAAAATGTTGCACATATTTTCTGCACCTATCCAAAGAAATTTATCTTTCACACCCTACTTCATGCCATATGTTGGAAGCTGAAAGAATGAAGGATTTAGCTGTCAGTCTCTGAAGGCAGTACAGGCCCTCTTCCAACTGCACACAGCGTCAGATCTCAAAGTATGACATTTCACTTTAGCTTCTGTCAGCACTATCTGCAGTGTATCACTGGTGCACTGTTGAAAATATTCTTGATAGGCAGCTCATATGCGCTGGATAAAGTGCTCATTAATCTTGCCTTTAAAGAACTGAGAAGTTGGGTGGTAAATCCTTAAGAGAACGCGCCCGGCTCCCGCACGCAGCGGATGTTCCCGCTGTATTTCCCAGCCAGCAAAGGGAGCCTTCAAAAAGCCGCTTCTGAAGCGGTTTCAGCTCCGTTTGTTTGCTTTAGGTACGTCGTTTTCCCTCACAGAAAATCTCCTTCCTCCCGGTGGGTTCTGTGTTCAGGAGCGATGCTGCGGAGCGCCGGCCCCGCTGGGCACCCGCCGGGGAAGGCTTTTGCCACCCCCACATCCCCCTGCAGTGGTGGCACCTGTGGCTGGTCACCAGCCCCAGGGTACAACCCCGGCTCACAACAAACAGAAATAATCCTCTCGCCGGCACAGCGGAGGTACCTTTTGAAAGAACACTTTTGAACGGCCTCGAGAAATGCGTGCATGGGGTGATTTCACAACTGCTCTTCCCCCCCATGCTTAAATACTTTGGTGTTTAACAGGAACTGTTCAGTCTGCAAGAACCTGGTTCTCTGACAAATATTTTAAAAATGCTTCCACAAAACAGGGACACTTCATGAAACATTTAATGAAAATATGGATTTTTGCTTGTTTTTAATCCCTTCCCTATTAATAAAAGATTGGGTTTTTTAAAGATTCACTATTTATTTTTCTCCCTCTGCAACCTAATACAGCAGAAGCAGGCAGTAGGTGAGGCATTTGCCAACAGCAACAAGAAAACAATAAAATGAAACAGAATAATACCCTGCCCCCCCCAGCTTCCCTGGGCAGAAAATGTATGATATGAAATTTATTTTGACAAGGGACTATCAATCACTTCCTCCAATTTGTTATTACTGCTGAACTATTTTATGCTTATATTGGCGCTCATATAAGAGAGTCTGGCTTCATAGTGCAACACACTAAATAGCTGGAAAGCTGCATTTCATAATAAAGCCAAACCCATGTTTTGGATGAAATCTTCCAGTCTTCCAGCTTAATTCTATCAGGAATAAAAAGCCAAAGAAGAAAACAAAATCTCAAAGAGACCAACCACTCTCTCTCAAGACAGACTTATACTGTCAGTGATACCCATAATAAAATAATTGAGTGTCACTTATTTTAGCATTATTCATCATTTCACTCTGCAAATACCCCTACTCTAGGTAGCTATGCTGGTTAAATCCTGGCAGGCCCACTCACCAATCACTACACAGTCACATAAACCTGCAATGATCAGCCACAGCAGAGCCTCCTGAAGTCTCAAAATCTCTTAATTTCAAACCAGGCTGGAAGGAAAGTGGCTGCACCAATTCTGAGTCTACCTGAGGTCCCGCAGGAGAGATGTTCCGTGATTCATTCACAGAGAAGTATGAATGAATCAAAGAACTTATCCCGAAATGTTCCTCAGACTCCATTTGTGCTTGTGAAACAGCAGCATCCCACTCTCAGTAATGCCCATGCCTTTTTTTCCCCATGATAAAGCAAGTTTTGGTCTACATTTGGCTCTCTGCACTTATTAACATGCAAAAATATCTACGTCATGATTTCATATGAATGGAAAACCCTAAACCACGTACACTGTACTAGGGGACCTCTCTCAGCACTAGCATTCAGCCACAACCTCTCACAGCTTGGTGTTAACTCCCTTCTGCCAATACCTTAACGCATGTACCCTTCACAACCCATCTGCTTTGGAGAAATCTGGCCAAGGAGGAGCTCTGGCAGCGCCTGTGAGCTGTGCCCTACGGCACACACGGGATACTGGGAATAAACCACGGACAGCAGGCTCTCCAGCAAAAATGTCCTGTCCCCCTGTGCCAGCTGACTGACAGCTCAAGCCCTGTAGCTGTGCTGCGGCTCTACCAGGAGAAAAACCATCTCCAAGTCTTCACTGAAAAACGCTCCTCTTTCATTCCCTTCTTCCCTTCCTAATTTCCAGGTCCCAAGACCATCTGGGGCAAGAACAATCACTGGGCTACCAAAGGTGTCAGATGTGCACTAGTAAAAGGGCACGCTAAAACCACACCTCCCTTGGGAATCCCACTGCAGGGAATCTGGTATTGAGCCACCAAGCCCCCAAACCCTTTGCTCACCACGAGCTTGAGAAAGAAGGCACACAAGTTCTGAAGGTGATCACCTGCTCAGCCAAACTCTTCAGGATGGAGCTTTGCCATACTTATCACCTGGCTGGGATCACAGGGAAGGAAGCACAACGTTTCAGGAATACCAGCAGACAGGACCACATCAGTTTGAAAGAACACTTTAAGTGACAGAAAACATCTGCTAAATCCACGTCTCATTACCACCCAATGACAATATCTGTGTATTCTGCTGTGTGCAAGAGGCTCAGACCAGCCTGTGAGTGGTACATGGGAAGAAAAGAGTGAGACCTCACAGTACAGCTGCCTCCTGATGTACCTCCTTACTAAGTTCACAGAATGTCTGGAACTGGAGTTTGGAACAAATGCCACTTGACTTAGCCCTAGAGAAAGTAGTAAGAAACTTGTATAAAAAGTCTTTTAAGCAAAATCTCTTGAAGCCTCAGACCTCTATATTAAATCTTCACACACTCCAACTTACAAAGGTCAAACAACCAAGCAAGAATTTGACTGATGTATAAATTTAATGACAGATGCTCTCGTAGGCCCAGAGCGTTTGTGCCAGAACAACTGTTCTGGGCATCAAACTGCCACTTGCACACAGTGATCCCCTGGAACGATCACAGCCTATGGATGCACAGCTGTGCAGAGACTTCCAACTGCAAATTTGCACACACACCTTACAAAAAGGCAGAGCTTAAATAAATGCCCTCAGCGCTTTGCCCAGGGTGTCTAGTTGTGTTTCTACCTAAACAGATGGTTAAATAGAGAGGACAGAGCACCAGGAGATGATTGAGGAGTTCTTTGGAAAGGCATCTGTATGGGATTGTGCACACCAGGTGGGTCTAACGTGCCTGAGACAATTTAATTGTACCTCACAAACCCCGAGCCCTCTGCCATGTTCGAGCGTGTTATCAGCACCTAAGCCATTTGCGGTGGAGCAGAACCGAAGTGTTTATGTGAAAGCTGCTTATGTGGCCAGCCACTCGAGAGTTCTCACTTTAAAGTACCATGAAATAGGCACACTATTATGGGAATTAGGGACATTTCTCAACAGAGGCCAGCTGGCAATCACAGGGAGACCTGGCTGCATCTTCAATGGGATTCTGCACATTTTGCCTGACCCACCACACACCTGGAGAAACCCAGGGTGTGCAGAAGGTTTGCCTCCAGAGGAGAAGTCTCTGTGAAAACTATACAAGACTCCTGGCAGTGCCTTTGAGAGGAAGAACCCTCCCCACAGGCAGGGATGCTGGAGCAATCTCTGGATGCTGGGGAATGTTTCATCAAGCTGCACTTGATCCTGTCTTGTGTTTTTGACTCACTACTCTTTTACTTAGCAGACACATTTGGAAGTGTTAAGAGTTTCCTCTGCGAAATTTAACTCACAGGGAAGGCTCTCTTCTGACACATCCCAAATTCCAATCAAAAAGTTGTAACTTGCTGCAAGTGCCACATACAGTTGCCTATTAACCTTCCAGTGGCTGCCATCACAACATGTTACAGAGGAGATTCAGCTACAAACAACCACAACAGGTAAAGCTGGCTTGAAAAATTCTGAAAGAACCCGAAGAATAAATGTGTGACAAAGCTGCCATGAAACATTTTGACTTCATCGAAATAAAACCTCACAGAGGGAATATGTAAACATTTCCAGTTGAAATTTTTCAGACATGCAATCACACAAGACATTTCCATTCCTTTTCTGGGAGTGAAATTCCAAAATCCTGCTAACTGCAAAGCAGTTTTAAAAACACCTTGGTAACAATTTCACTAGCCCACGCCAGCAGCTGTGAGGGTTTAGCCAGAGGCAATGGGGACCCTCAGCACAGAAGGCTGGGACATTTATCCCTCCCTAAATCTGCTGTGCTCCAACTAGAGCAGCTACTGCCTTATTTTCCACTATGACTCACCACAAATCTAGCACTGAACACAGCACAGACCCACTATTTAGAATGTTTGGCATTATTTGTCATTTCTGTTGTGTTTCATATGAATTTCCTTCCAGAATATGGTGGATATATTAATGATGGGAAAAGCTGTTTTAACAGCAATTCACTATTGCAATAATGCTTTTGTTTCCAAGTATTTTCATCTCAGGACTACAATTTCAGGCAATTAAACATTTCACCATGCCTGGGAAACAAGTAATTATTGTCACTTCCATCTAACAGACTGAGGATCTGGCAAAAACCAGTTGCTGACTAAAGTGAACTGGGAATGGGATGTTGGGAGTTGCTGCACGGGATCAAACCTGGCAGGAATCTCTCCCAGCACACTGTTCCCTACCTGGGGCAGAGGAAGACGGGGGGAAAACACTGGGAAAAGTGAGGAATTCATCCTGACCCCAGGAACTGCAGATCAGCTCAGTTCCAAGCAGTTTCAAGCTGTCTTTTATTTACCAAGTGTGGTATTTGGAAGCTGTGAATGCTTTGCAGCCACTTCAATGCCATATTTCCCGTTGAAGATGCTCACTAAATTCTTAGTGTCAGTGACATCTTGTGGCAATGAACTCTTTGCTACAGCATATGGGAAATGCCAGCACGAGGCAGAGGCAGAAGCCCAGGGACAGGCAGCATTCCGGACTGGAATGTCCCTGTTTGTCCCCGGCAAAGCTCAGCCCTGAGCAATCCAAGTTTCTAACCCTGCTCAGGCTACAACCCTTCATACAAAGGGCAAGCCAAGTGAAAATTATAGAAGGAATTATACCAACCCCTGGAACTAGACATGATTTTTCACATTTCTTGTCCTTTGTGCCGCTTGAATGCTTGGGCTTCTGAAGTCCATGTGAATCATTCCAAAAGCTTCCCAGCTCAGAATGCAAATTGGGCATAAAATACATTTAAACAAATTGTTTGAGTTCGTAAGGACTCAAATAATTTTGTTTTCTCTTTTTTCTCGTTCTTTCTTTTGTAGAATGAAAAGGGATTAGTGCATGTCCAGCTATCTAAACTGAGCTTTTTTTAGGAAAAAATGTTGACAAAGGAGAATGTATATTTTTATAGCTCTGAAATCCATGCAGAAAATAAGTACTTCTGAGATAAATACCGCAACTTCATAACTTCAAAAAGTATTTGATGAAACAAAATCAATTTTCTTTAGCTGCATTTTATTTCCTTCTGTTCTAATACTTTCTCTTTTAGACTTTCTTCTCTCATTTCATGTTGTTGGTCTAGTGAGTCTAAAAAAAACCCATTGAAAAGCTTATGGCTGCTCCACAGCCTGCTCAAGCAAGTGGGACTCTACTCTCAGCAAGTCTGAGGCCAAGCCCTTTGATAGCCTTAACCAGACGGGTATTTTTTTTTTGCATGATGTTGTTTCTCAAACACTCACAACACTCAGCTTATTTACACATCTTTGCACGTGTCAGCACTTTGCTGTCGGGGGGAATTCCAGATCTCAGCACTGCTAATCCAGGTTACTTGCCTGGGATTTTAAAAGCTGGGGAAAAGAAGGATCCTGGCCAGAGAGATGCAAGAGAAGCCCAGCAGACTAGAACAAGGTAATTAGGTGTGTTCAGATTGCTGAAGGTCACAGTAAATGACTCGTCTCCGAAATACGTGGGTGAGTTCATCCTAGTGAATGCACAGACTGGTGGTGTAAAGTACAAAAGACAGACAACAACCAGCCTTTTACAGCCTGATGAGAAAAAGGGTAGGAGAGGAAGAAATTTTAACAGGCAAATGGCACAGCTTTAGATAACTGACAGTACCTCTCAGTATCTTTCGTTTGGAAAATTTTCTGAACGGTCTGGCTCAGTGTCTAACACAGATTTTGGGCTCTGGAAATCCCACTGCTGTGTGCTGCGGAGAAACAGAGATGTTCATTTCTAACTGCAGTCTCGTCTCAAAGAACACAGAATGTTCTGGAAAAAGCACTGGACAAAACCAAAAATTTTTGTCAATTACTGTTTAAACATTTGTTCAGCCTCCTGCCTGCTCTCCTGATAATTGTTTCCCATTTAGACAAGTAATTAAAAAGCAATTGTGCTATTTCACACGTGTTACCACCAATTTATTTTTCTACTGCATATCTGAAAAACTGCAAAATGAAGGCGCTTGAGCCTGGATTTAGACACCCAAAATTCCACCTGAGTCCCCACACCTAATGTTTCCCATTAGAAAGGTGTTTCTGCAGATCCAGCAATCAGGAGCCAAAAAGCCCTAAAGCATGTGATTGTGGGCCCCTGTGCAAGCAACTTGTTCCAAAACCACAGGATCACAGACGAGATTGAGTTGGAAGGGACCTTTTAAACACTCTTATCTCTGAGGGCCTAGGTCAGCCAAGAGTTCCTGAGCTGGGGCATCACTTCCATACATGGTTTCAGTCAACATTAGTTCACTGACTGGATTTAAAGCCAAGTTGCTGATGATTTATGTCATAAACAGGGATAGCAACTTCCTAAAAAAATAAATATCTATCCATAACCTGATCCAGAACTTCCCTGTGGAATTCAAAGCGCTCAGTCCTTCATCTGATTGAGAGAAGGTTTTACACTAAACAGTTGTAAAATACGGCTTTAGTAAAGTCTCTTATTGAAAAAAAACCCCTTAAAAATGGAACTTTTGCTATGAGGTACAGATATCTGAACTAGATAAGGAAGGGTTTCTGAGTGCTCAGGGAAGTGTCTGATCTGCACTTATCAGAAATCATGAAGGAATGTAATCCATCCCTGGAAGAGTTCCTCGCTCACAAAAGGCTGAAGATGAAATGTTGGTACCACAAACCTGGAAGTGCCATGCCTTCAGAAAGCCAAAACTCTGTGGATGCTTTTCACTCATTTCCATGCCAGATCATGTCTGTTTTGCATGTGTTCATCCTTAAACACCAGGGCACCAGCTGGAAAAGCCCGACACCTCCAGTGCGAGAGCTTTGGGTGCCTGCATGCAGCAGGAACCACAGCAGCTGCAGGGATGAGAGAGCCAGGAACCAGTACATGCTGCCTGCCTGGAGAACACTGTGAACATGTTACCTGATCTACGGGGACACAACGAGGTGACATTTCATCTGCTCAGACAACAGCCAAGATTTGAGCAGAGCATCAGCGTCAAAGAGAAACACAAAGTAAACACGTGACAAAGAGAAAAGCAGCATAATTTCCTGAAGAATGCCTAATCCTATGAAGTCACCTGCAAAGCCTTTCAGGAAAAACTCAGATTCCAGAGTCAAGGCAAGTGTGTTAGCCTGGCTCAGTCATCCTCAAGAAGGCAAATCATTGTAATTCCTGTTCAAGGCAAAACAATTTTGAACTCACTTTCTGTCAGGCACCTGAGCACAAGTGGTCTTATTTCCAACAGCAGCAAGCACCAAGGCTCTCAAAAAGATGAATGGGAGCTGTGATTGCTCACCACTGCCGACAATCAGGTGGCTTGTAGTTAAGTGTCTACATCTGCAAAAGAAAACAGCTGGCTCACAGGCTTCATTTTCACTGCAAGTGCAAGCTGGGGTATTTGAGTGCAGACAACAGCCTGAACGCCTTCCTTGCAAAGTCTTGCAGCCTCCAGCAAAAAATTCTAAAAGCCTTGCACGGGTAATGCTCCTATTTGCAATTTGCAGTTGTACCTTCCTAAATATTTTAAAGGCTTGACATCAGCTGTAGGCACAGGTACCCAAGGAACACGTGCCTTCGGCGCTGTGGGGTCCCACGGGATCCCGGCACCAGGCAGCTCTGTACTTACACTGCAGGGAATACTGCTGACTGAGGGCCATTTGCTGTGCAGGACGGAGAAGAAACTGGAAATTTCTTTAAATAAATTCTTTTAAGTTGGATCCATTAGGCTGGAGTTCACTTAGGCTGTGTATTTTTACTGTGTTTGGGGTGGGGCTGTGAGCTGTCAGATAGGCTTAATAAATCTTCCCCCCATTTAGTCCATTTATTTTAAGAATCAGCTGCTAAGTAAAATACAGAGAAGGATCACTTCTCCCCAGGAAAACAGAATCAGCATTCCTTGCTCTGAGATCCTGTCCTTCACGCACAGAAAGAGTGCCCATAAATCCAGAATGGTGGATCTGAGAAGCTGAAATAGGATATATTTGGATGCCTTCCACACACTGCAGCTATATTTCATAACCACTTGCAGTGCTCACTAAATTTTGACATGGCTGCTCTTGAAAACACACTTCTCATGGGGGGAATAATTAACTGTGCACCTTCTACCCACTCAAGAGGTATCAGGCTGAGTGCACTACAAGCAAGATCTGAAATCTGTTGCTACTGCACTGGAACTCTTATGGAAAGAGAGTTTAAAGTTCTAGGCATGATGGCAGCTCAGAAATATTTAAAAACACAACCTGGACCCCTTCTTTGAATTCCCATCAAGATCTCAGTTACCATGTTATCTCCCTGATCAGTGTCAATGTTTCTGCTTCTTGACCATTCAAGTGAGGAAGAATTGTTCTGTGAATAGGGAATGTTGTGACATCTAAACCAAGCTAAAGAAGAAGGTTACAGAAATTTCTCTTTTAAAAATCTTATTTTGGGGGGGAAAAACACAATCATTTCATCACCTACAGCACAACACACTGGTTCAAAGCCTGACCTGAAGGAAAGTGAAAAAGAAGAAAGTGAATGTAGAGAGGGGTGTCAGCTGCTATACCTAGGAGAGAAGGGATTCAAGTAATGAAGGGAAATTGGGGCTGAACATTGAGATGGAGGAGAAATTAATCATGTGCTTCTTAATGCAGCACATCACTTCAATGCATGATTTTTGCCTCATGGAAAGATTTACCATCTCTGAATGTGTGTACTAGGTGCTTGACTTCTTCTGGCTTTTGAAAAGAATTAGATGCTCTAACTGTCCTCTACGCCTTCGGAAGTTTTCTCCTCAGACCCTAACTAATCCTTATTCACTTCACTTGGTCCATTTCCAGGCTGAAAATTAAGCACTCAAGTGCTTTGCATAGGATTATGGCAAGGCTGAAGTTCCACCATGTGAAACATTTCAAAGGACAGCATCCTGATAAAGGCACCAGGGTGCCCAGCCAATCCTGCTCTGCAGGGCAGCCTGCAAAGAGCAATCCAGCCCCTCTTCTCCCTTCCTGCTTCTTCTATCCCACAGTCCCGTTACGTAATGACAAACCCATAGCTTCAAAACAGAGCTGCGGCTTCTGTGGAAATGGAAGTTTTTCCTAAAGGGAGGATTTTTATGCTTTAAGTACAATAGATACTCATGTAACCATGAACCACCATTTTAATTTTTCTTTTTGCCTCATCAAGTACTTACTGAGCAGAAGGTACTACCTGTGATAAATGCTACCTGTCAAGACTTTACTTTGATCACGCTTCAAGAAGGAAGGATTTCCAAATCATTTGCTTGGAAATTTTTAATTCTTAAGTGGGTTGTTTGTTTGCCTCAAAGGAAGCACTAACCTATTTTACATTGTCAAAAATCTATTTTTAAACAAAATTTTCCTTTGTACTTTAAACATTCCCTAAAAATACTTCTTAGGCTCAATTAAAGTGAAGTAGATGTTTAAACTACTGTCTGATTCAGCAGCTCTGTCACTGTGCTTATCCACTGCCTATGGAAGGATCAAATCTGGCCAATGGCTCTGTTCACCTGAATTAGGGTGTTAAGTTAATACTGTCATTTTTCATGGCACTGAAGTCCCTCTAACTGTGTCAAATCACAAACAGGAGAGATTTGTAGGTCCTCTGAAATTCTTTTAAAAGTCACAAGCAGAGCACAAGTATTAGAGCCCTCTCACTAGCCCTTCCTATGGTTTATACTCACTGTCAAAAATAAAAGTAGGAGGCTTGGTGTGGGAGGTGGTTTAAAAGGTCACCTCTATAGCTTATAGAAAGGATTTGCTGTGCTTCACTAAGCCCCAGACACTGTACTTCAATTTTCCCAGTTAAATTTGACTTTGCAGGACTGGGCAGGAGGGGTGCAATTTATACAGCGTGGTCAGCACAAAACACAGCACGATGCATCACAGGTGAGCAGTGCCAGGAGCAGCCCTGGGCCTGGCTCTGCAAGGGACAACTTCACAGGGGATAAACCAGAGCAGCCTGTTTTCCTTGCAAAATGAAAGATTTGGAAGTGCATCGGTACCCTGAGCTGTCATGCTGTGACGGGGAGCCTTTTTATGGAAAAAGGCAAAAAAACCAGCCAGGATGGTGTTACAAACTAAACATCACCTGTGAACAGAGGGAACTGAGCACTAATATTGCACTAAGATTTTAATCAGCAGTAAGAGTAATGGAGACTTTGCTTTTTCCATTTGGAGGATGTTCTTTTCCACTCCCTCATCTCCTATCTGAGGGAATTACTCACAGGAAACACAAGAGCTAGACCCCTTTGTTTTGCACTTGCTGTTCTTAAACTCAAGGATTTCATTAAAATCCTTTCACGTTAAAAAATGGAAAATCTTTTGAGGAAGGGAAAAAAATAAAGCTTTTTTCCCCACTTTATTTACAGACACTGCTAAGCCTCCTTAAGCTACTTTTGCCTCGCTGTCTCATACCTCGACAAAGCAGATGTGAAGAAGGCAGATATATAACAGTACAGCACACACAGCAGGGCTGCCAACTGTCAATAAATTTATGAACAGTTTGGAGATCTACAGGAGTTTTCTGAAAATTCTTATTCTTCCAGTAAAAACTGGCAAGCTCTCCTTGATCTTGGCAAAGAAAAAAAAATAAAATTACGATTTGGGAACATTCTGGTCTACTTACACCTGAAAAAAACCCTCACACAAAACATAATCCTGATGTTGCTGGATCAGATCAATTCTGCATGGAGCTCTCTTTCAAATTCCTCTGATGTTGGAATGGATAAGAGTTGCTGATATTTAAAAGCAATTGGCAAATGAATTCTGCAGGATGCTGAAAACTGAGCAACAGAACGTGAATGCAGTTTTGTTAACCATTAAAATAGAAATACTTTGTTTCTGAAATAACTTACTGACACTGGGGTTTTATAAATAACCACCGAGAATTACTTTTATGACTAATCCCATGGGATAGCTCCCTTTCTGCCCCAAAACTGGGAAGGTTGGCATTCAAATGCTAATCGGCGCAAACAGCTACCAGCTTCATTTTCACTGATCAACGTGAATGTGCAAGATCTGTGCTTCCAAATGCACTGAAACTGTTCTGCATAACTGGCTTAATATGCATGAAATTATAGGGGCATCCTACAAATTAGTCATCGTGTGCTTTGTACTCGCACCTGTTCCTGTGTCTACAACCTGCCAATGGCTGCTGCGGGTCCAGTGGGCAAAGCCCCACACCTGGAGACCCAACACACACAAGCCTGGGGCAGGGGTAATTACAGAGGTCAGCTCGTGATCCAAACGACCCCAGGCCCCAAATCCTACATTCGGGTTTAGCCCCTCTCCAGCTTTATGGATTGCCAAGGTTTAATTTAGGGAAGTGCAGCAAGAACGTTATCGGAGAGGAGCCTTGCCTACAAATTTTTATTGTAACGGAGTTGAATTTATTCCAGCTGGCTTTCTACAAATGCAAATAGGGCAGCCAAAGATTCTACATTCAAGATTAAGCAGAATTTGAAAGGCAGAAAGTGTGTCTGCCTACAACAGCATCTCATGAGGTTCCACATCTCTTGCTGTGGTTGAAAAAATAATGAAGAATCTACAAAATGTCCATTCTTCCCAGGAGCCTTCCTGGTCCTAGAGCTAGAAGGAAAAGATTTTTCAGGCTTATGCTATCTGTCAGGCTTCATAACCCTTCTGAACACTCACTCCAACCATTAATCAAGTCTTAGCCATGCTGTTTCTATCAGCTACTTTTATCAGCAATAGGTGCCAAGGCCAGGAGCACCCCCGTGTAGTGGAAGGTGACCCTGCCCAAGGCAGGGGGTTGGACTAGATGATCTCTAAGGTCCCTTCCAACCCAAATCATTCTATGATTCCATCAGGGACTTAATAAAATCAAACTAAGGAACTGAAGCAGCGTCATCTCCTTACTTTATTTAGTTTGGGTAATAAACATGAGCCTTTCATAACTGTCTACTTGTGTTATTTTTGAAATGTGTTTAAAACATGCAAATTTGAATAGAACAAGTGAAATTAACTGCAACATTTCCTAGAATCTTGCACGTTCCCACCTGAGCTGGGGAGGGAAGCAGAGAGAGAAAGAGCAGACATACAAACCCAGACAATCATTCTGGTGGGGGAAAAAAATTGCCCTGTATAAAACTGAGATTAAGTGAATTTCTGCAACTGCTGAATGACTTGGGAACTCTTCACTTTAACGTACTGAGCTGTCATTCCCATCTTTATACAAAGACACTCCATTTCTCAAAAGCAGCTTGCAAAAGTATTCAACATTTTCTGTAATTTCTAGATGTATTTTTCTCCTGTAAAATGATACAGCTGCATGTTAACAGGAATAACACGGACCTCTTGGATCCCCCTCTTTTCTGTTTGTATGTATTATTTTTGGGGAGCACTGGCTCCAACCTTTGCATTTAGGCTAACACTTGCTATTATGAAATACTATTGTGACCTTTTTTGAGTTCTTAACACTGTATTTTTTTTGCAGCTAGCCTTGGAAACTCAGAAAACGCCCTGAAGGCTTTTCCTTGGTCCATGAAATTTGTTTCAGATTTGAGGGGTAATGATTCGAAAATCTCCATTTTGTTCTCTCCTTTTGTCAGCACCGTTTTGGCAGTCTCAGATAACATCTGGACACATGGAAGCGCTGCAGCAGCACATTTACCTGGCCTGCAGGGGCTGGGATGTGAACTCACGTCCTGGCCAGGTGCACGGTCCAGGAGGGACACCGGCGTTAGCCCATCCTAAAGGGGCTCTCCCCTGTCCACAGGGCCACACCGTGCCCTGGGAGTGCTGAACTTGCTCCTTAGACAGATCCCTTTGAACTCTGGACTTCCCAGCGCCACGCTGGAGTGTTGTGGATGACTTCACACCACACCACAAGCTCCTGGGAGCCCGGCGGTGCCTTTGGCCCCTTTGTGCACTGGAACAGGCACAGCACTCACAGCAGCTCAGCTCCGTGTGCTGGGGAGCCCCCAGATCCCTGTCCTACCACCAGCACAGCACCCCCAGCTCCGGCCTTTCTTGGTGGGTCCAGGATGGAGCCAGAGCTGGAGCTCCCCAGCCGTGTCCCAGGGCCATCCTGGGGGAAGCAGTGGCTCTGGAGCCGTTTTGCAGCCGGCTGTACCCACGACAGGAGCACTTTCAGCTCCAGTAACCCTCTTATCCTGCAGCAGGGACAAGATGACAAATCTGATTATATTAACGTCCGTTCTTTCACCCAGCTCTTCGGAATTTACAAGTTCACCGTATGCTTTAATGGAAGAACAACCTGCCTTTTTTTAGGTAACTATTGTTTCAGTTTTAATGGATTCAGCCCTCCCATGCGTGCAGTGCCATGTACACCGAGCAGTCAGCTCCTGTATATTCATGGACAACAGTCCTCTGGGCAAAACCCTGAGCTGTGTGCCCAGTGTCTGTCAGGCAGCAGTTAAGGGATGTTTGCAGATGGGAGTTCTCAATTTAGGGGCATTTGTACCCAAATTTTAAATGATGCTCAGATGTCTTTTTACTGATCGTGTCCAATTAACATCAGAAGTCTATATATATAAAAAAACACAGGGAGGGAGGAAGAAATATATAGATAGACACAGTCTCTAATCTACCTTATAGATAGATTATCTAATCTATTTTGCTGCCTCACAATCTAAATATATTCCATTGCATCAGATTTGTAATTTATTTTTATTTTTTTAGAATTTCAGAAAAGATGCATTATTCAGTTTTTCAGCGACAGAAAACCCACATCAGGTACTGCAAAGAGCTACTTAGTGGCACTGTATGTGATTTGTAGGTAATTCACATTACATTGTATCTCCCATTCCACTGTGTGGTACAAGAACAAAAGATGTGCCAGCAAAAAACAGAACATCTGCACGGAGAATCTGTGAGTATGGGACAATGAGGCACATTCTTCCCACACAGCACTTGTGGAAATGTGGGTGACCTAAATCCAGGGTCACACTTTGACACCACTTATGTCAGTGGGACACTGCCACCAAAAAGGACAAAAGATGAATTTCCGTCCCAATTACACTGAACATAAACCCACAAAATACACAGGAAGGAAGGGTGGTGGAGTTGTTTTTCTTTCTTTACATTTTCAGGAGGGCTAAAATTACAGATCTGTACTATTTTTTTCCCCCCCTGATAAGTGGATGTTAGGGCATTGCAGCTTCTTCTGCACCCCATGAAATAAAATTTTGCTCATGTTTCCCTCACACTGTAACAAAAAGCCAAGTGGGTGGTGTGGACTGGCTTCCAGAAGTGCAAAGTCCCATTATGTTTTGTATTACATTCAAATGTAGTTTGGAGGAAATGAAAAACTTTATTCTGCAGAGGGGATGGATTTTCACTCCTCAGCCTCAGTGTGCACGCACCTGCACCTGTGTTCCCACATCCAGTAACACCAACCTGTGGAGGAACCCCAAGATAAGCACAAAAAGCTGCAGAAACTGTGTGCCATACTAACCCAGGAGGAAATTCTGGGCCATGTAGGTGTGAGGTTATTTAAAGGATTGCCAAAAAATGTCAAAATGTTAGCAGATTTCTTCTTGCACCTGCAAAGTGAGGGTTTGCAAATACCCAGTTTTCAGCAGATGTGGAGGCAGAGTTGAGGCACAGGTACATTCTGAGCTGGGGTAAACACTGACTTTTTGTTCCTCTCCTTATAAGAAGACAACAAAAGCAGAATGGTATCTATCAGAAGGATTTTATAGAGACCCAAAGCACAACAAGAAGTGAAATAACCAGAGCAGTGGAACAGCCCTTCCCAGCATGAACAGCAAAGCCCTCAGCCATTCCAACAATTTTTCTCTGAGGAATATTTGGTCTAGAAAAGCAAATGAGAGACATCCACCCCCGGGTGGGTGGCACCTGCCTCATCACATCCACACTGGGGACTCTGCTGCAAAGGAATTCCTGTTTTTTTCTATCTCCCTGGTGAGAAGGAGGAAGAAAAAAGGATCCCAGTGGGAATGTGAGGAGGAATACTGCCATCAGCCCCCTCACATCCCTGGCAGAAGTGGGCCCAGGTGCCTGTAAGATCTCAACAATGGCCATCGCTGCCCCCAGGTGCAGCAAAGGTTTCCAGAAATCCCTGTGAGCACCATCAGAGGTGCAACAATCACTGCAAAACTGGAGTAATTTTTTTTGAGATGACTCTTTTCCTCACACTGCTTTCATCAAATACATAAAGATCAAATAAAACCCCTAATTACAGTACGTGTATACATGCTGGCTCACACTTAACTAATCCCCATATTAACGCGTGCAGGATTTTAACATCTTAATTCGAAGAATTCGAGTCTTTGGAGAGCTTTTCAAAAACACCAGCAGTTGGGGTGCCTGATGTTCTTCCTCCTGAGATTCTGTCACTTAGAAGATATGTATAAAAATGCTCTTTCCCAAAGCAAGGCCCCAAATGAAATTTCTGCCCCTAAAACCATCCTTCATAATTTGCATGTAGTTAAACACTTTCCATTTTCTGTCAATTTAAATGTTATTTACAGTACAATGGTGCCTGGTTTTAATTGAATATTTAAATAAATGCTTTCTAGTACACGAATGCTCAGTGCCTGCAATAGGAGGAGGTAACCTCGCTATAGATGATTGTGTCCTGCTTTGGTTTGGAGTTTATTTCAATGATAAAACAACCAAAGGAATGTGTTTAGTTTACTCATATATAATTAAGAAGGCCTGTATCTAACTTGCACGATAACTCATCAAATGAAACTGTTTAGGCAGGAACTAATGTGCATAACTGGTCTAAACGAAATCTGCAAGTTGCATCCTGTCAAAACCCCTTCCCTTTGCCATATGAACCCCTCTAGCCCACTGCACCACGTGTGTCACTTTTGTCATGACATGTGGGAAGGGAGTCTTTTGGATGGAGAAGGTCAGTTCCTATAAGACAGACAAGTAAGAGGAATAAATTCCCTTATGCTTGAGTATTAATTACTTATATGTGAATAATAAACATGTCCCATGAGTCTAAATGATCCACTCATGTTTGTAAATGAGCTATCCATAGAGATTATTCCCACAGAAACTTGTGAAGACCTAATCTTGCAGTCACTGAAGTCAACAGCAGCATCTCTATAAACCTCATTATGCTCTGAATTTGTCAGACCCATAACAAAATATTACAGTCTTATCATTGCACGATAGCATTTCTCAAACTCCAAACTCACTGTCAGTTTCTCTAAGCTATGGATACTCAAATCCATCCTTCCAGAAATGATGATTTCATCAATTCCTTTCAAAATGCACACACACACACATAAATGTTATTTAAAACAACTGATTTTGGAGGCTGCTCAATCCAAGCCAACACCCAGTGCTAATCTATATGGATACATTTTCAGAACAGCTACCAGTGCACAGGAGAATACCCAAATTAATTCCTTGTAGTAAAATTCACAAAGGGGCTGTCTCCCTTAAACCACTGTGGCTACAAAATGAGTAACAGTTAAAGCCTAAATGGTGCCACACATTCCCAAGTTCACCACTGCTCTGCTTGCTGGAGCTGTGCAGATAATTAAAAGCCACTCTATGTTACATAAGAAGATTATTTTTTTAGGAAGCAGTACTTTAAAAGCTTCAGTTTTCTTCCCCAGCACTCAGCTATTTGTTTTGTTTCTTAGAAATGTTTTATTTTAATAAGTGCAGTTTTATATGGATTCTACTGCTTTAATGTAAAACACATGAATATGAATGTGCAGTATTTACAGGAGATTTCCCCCCTGCATGCTGCTCTATTTTGTCATATTGTCTGCAGCAGATATGTGATTTTTATTTTCCCTTTAGCAGTGAGGTAATTTGCCCATGTTATTTGCTCTGTGGGCATCCTCATAACACATTCTGAATTTATTTCGTGATGTCTCTTGAAAGCACTGTGAATCCAAGACATGCCGAATCAAACTAATGAAGTAATCCCTGCACTAACAAACCCTCCCTGTCTCAGCTCTGTTAGAAGCAAAAAGGACATAAGACTGATAGACAAATATTAAAGATATAATTCTTTTGGACTTGGTCCACATGTTCACAAGATAATGAGACCTTAACAAAGACACAGAGACTCATAGGGAATATCAGATCTGACGTTTCATTTGAGGTGAAAATCGCCGGTCCTCCTAATGACATCTTTTCTTACCAGGTACAAGAAAAAAAAGGACGGAACTGTAAAAACTTGCTTCTTACACAGCACTGATTTTGATCTTACCATGCCAATCTTCATTGAAGAATTTTAAAGTGAATGCAATGAAAAGATGGCAAGAAAAAAAAAAAAAAAAAGGCAGAGCAAGCTGCTGGTAACTCACTAAGAATTCCTTTAATTTTAAAAGCCATGAAACAACCTCACTGATACCCCCATTATTCCCTAATTTGTGGCTGGCTCAGGCCCCTAAGATTTAAAATGCTCTACAGGAAGCAGAGAGGTTGAATGTGAAGTGAGAATGTGCCTTCTCCAAGTCAACGCTATTTATCTCGAAATACTGAGGGGGTTAAAACCGGTTTACATCAACCTAGACATTTCCATTCCTCAAGCTGCATCTCCAGCTCAGTCTGTGACCTTACAATGTGATGTGTCAAAAAGAAGAGGCAGCTGAATCTTTTATTCCAGCTGTAGTATTGCGTCCTGCATACATTTATACGTTTTGTTTATGCTCCGATGTCACATCCCATTCCACATTGGTCACTCAAACACAGCTGCCAAAAGTTATTTTCATTAAAGCCTTTCAATGTGTTGGGAGGGGAAGGAGGTCAGGTTCTGAGATGCCTTCTTTTTTTGTTTGCTTGCATTTTGCTGGGGTTTTTTTATTAAAAGAGAAGAGAAAATATCAAGAATGCAGAAGAAAGGAAAAGCTTCCCAGACAATACCGCGGAACAAGGGAACACCATGGCAGATATTCACCCCAGGAAGATAAAAGAGACATTCAAGCAAAAAGTTCCATTTCACCTATTTATTCTTAGCAAGAGATGACAAGAGTTGTAAAGCAGTAATAATAGTAACTTCACTAACTCTGAGGCTTTATCCCAGTAAAAGCAAGGGTCCCCCACTGTAAACGGTGTAGGAAAAGGTGGTGAGATGTCCTCACAGCTGGATCTGTTCCCAATCCATAGCCAGACTATAGCAATTAGCCCTTAGGGTCTCCACAGAGCTCCAAAACCATTCTTGAGGCTTCATCTCTAAAATCACTGTGCACAATGGCCCAGCCCAGTCACAGTGATAACAGTGTGTTTAATTTTAGTAATTTAGTTAATAGATCTGCAATTATGGGCCGTGTGCTTTCTTCTCCTTTCAGGAAAATTCCGAAACATGGGCAGCCCTATGAGAGGGACTTTGGACAAGGGCATGTAGTGACAGGACAAAGGGGGCATGGCTTTGAAAGGTCTAGATTCGATATTAGGAAGAAATTCTTCCCCGTGAGGGTACTGAGGCTCTGGAACTGTTTGCTTGGAGAAGTTGTGACTGCCCCATCCCTGGAAGTGTCCAAGGCCAGGCTGGATGGGGCTTGGAGCAAACTGGTCAAGTGGAAGGTGTCCCTGTCCTCATCACGTTGACCCTCTGGCAACACTACCCTTTCCCATTCAAAACCAAAGCTCATTGTAAACTAGAATCATCTTGGAGGATAAAAAGGAAGGAAGGACGGAAGGAAGGAAGGAGAAAGAAAAAGAGATGGTGAAAGGGAAAAAGGAAAAATGGGAGCAGACAGCATCAGTTAAAAATGTAATCTTTGCACATAGTGCAGCACAACTTTAACATGACACACTCCAAGGTCTGGGACATGGTTGATGCCAAATGACCCCAGTGAATCAGGAAGCAACCTTGCTCTCTTTGCCTACACGAGCCTCATGAAAGATGAATAAACATCAGCTGCTGTGCTATTGTGTTTGTGTGCTCAGAGTAATCTTGAGGTATTATTGTGAATCCTTCCAGACTGTCTAAGCCCCTATGAAGGGCATGTTATAAAAGGCATTCATCATCTGCTAAGAAGCTACATCTGGGACATTCCAGCTCCTAGGTAGTCACTAAAACCATTTAACAGGGAGAAATGGCAATCAGGAAGATAATCAACTTGTACCACCCAAGAGAGAAATCACCCAATCCCTCTTTTGAACATTCATGTATTCTTAAGGAGATTAAAATCTCCAGTTGATTTTTAAGTAAAGCTACAGACAAAGAGGGATAAAAATATTTTTTAATTCTTCCAGAATATTAAAACACAATCTGGAATGATGAATATCAATAAGAACCCAAAGCAGTTTTATTGGTTATGAAAAACTGGACTGTTAAACGCTGAATTGGAGAGGCTAAAAACCCCAAATCAATGCTTATTTATAGCATCATTCCCTTGGTAGCTGTAAATAGCATCATTTTCACGGTTATAAAATGCACTGGCATGTGCTCTGATTCATTCAGCACAGGTCACTAGTTAGATCCAGGACAGCAGATAAGCACATGCTTTAAAAAAGGGTGTGTCTAATTCCCAAAACCTGGCCACTGTATACAGTAACACCTTAGTGTTTGAATAGTATCTACTTCAGAAGAGAATTTCTTGTGTCTTGAGATAACTATAAATATACAGTTCTTGACAACTGTTGGTGATTCTTAATTACTTTTGTTGCTGTTAACATGCTGGACATATTCCAATGAATTCCATAGCCTGTAATGGAAGAACTGTTTATCCTAAATTATAAATTTTTATGGTGAACAGAAATATCGATCTGTCAGCAACAGCAATTTTATTTACTCAGTATCTATAAGAACAGGCTTACAGAAGTCATTTTAATTATTAAGTCTATGTTCAGCAGTTACGTGTTATGTACAAATCTTGCTTCTTTTGTTAATTTTAATAAAAAAGTCCACTCCGTGCCTGCTGTGTTCTTTTTCTACAAAGGCATTTAAAAGATTAGTCTTAATTATGGGTTTCAAGATACAACGTGGGAAGGAAAAAACCAACAAACACACCAACAATGATGGATGGACTGCATGGCTTTCTGCTAATTTCTCAGCAGGCACAAGCCCTGTGGCATTTAAAACACAGACGAAAAATGACTTCTAAAGTTACTGAGGGAAAACTACCAAAAAATGAACTTATGTGCTGTGTCACAGGCTGAATCTTCGAAATTTCCTATAGCCATATATTAGATAGGTTTTTTGGGGGGTTTTCAAAGAAGATTTTGCTGGTGCAAAGATTTCTCCCAGTGCTTTGCTTCAGTGAATTATGCACCTGATCAGACTCATTTCACTGGGTGTTAAGGAGCCAACTGGTTTAAGCATTTAGCAAATCCCACCAGGATTTGCTGAGGGAGGAGCAGTTACAAACATTAACAAAAGAGAGATGGTGAGGATGGAGCTACGTAAACACTCCCAGCTTTGAAAGCTTTTGCTGCTGCTACGTCCCTACCACAGATGAGCACCTGCAGCTGAAGAACGTGTGAACACCCCAGTGTCCTGGTGACAGCTCAGGAAAGCAGCTCTCAGTTTGCCATCCCCAGCCCAGCTCATTTATGGGGCCCAGATGGACGCTCCTCCATGACAGATGCTGTGTTATCCCCTCCTCATGCCCAGTCCCCTGGAGCCCAGCAGCCACCCTGCCTGCTGGAACTGAAAGATTCATCAGCCCCTCTCTATTTGTCCAGGATCTCAATGTGCTCATTCTTCTCTTCTCCTTTCTGCCCTTTTTCTCCAGTTCAGCTCAGTCTGAATTTCATTACACCCTTTCTTTCCAGTTCCTCACTACATCCACATTCATCCACATTAACTCTGAATGGCAAAGTCTCACTATCTGTTGGGAATGCTGACAACAGATTGTTTCATAATTAATTGAAAGGCAAAACCTGGACATTCTCAATCAATGCTGATGGGAATTACTTTGTCCAGCTTCAGTAAATCAGCAGTGCATGGCACAGGGAAACCAATGCTCCAGTTAAATAGTTATTTCCCTGAGAGCTAAACATACAATTTTAAATTTGTGCTTATTTTAAGAAACCTTTTAAAAGCACTGCTTCAGTGGTGAGTAGTGTAGACATCTGGGGGTAGCTTATATCTGGTTAAATTAGCTAATATTTGCCTTCAAGCCAAGATTACATAATATCATAGTTTCCACTTTCAAAGTCAATGTGGATGTGCAACAGGGATCAGACATCCATGGTATACAACTACCCTAGCAGAAACATGGAAAAGGGGCTCTTCTTTTTACAGCACCCATAAGAATTTGAAGATCAATTCAGCGCACGTGTAATCACTTTGGTGCCCACGGCTGTGACACATCTGCCACCCTCAGGACAGTGTTTTGCACCCAAGCTCCTGTTGCACTGAGTATGGATGAGACTCTGGTTTGGGCAGAGCTGAAATAACTCTGTATGAAGCTATTCCACAGACATGTTAATGCAGTTTCTATTTGAGTGCATCACGTGAACTGTAACATAAAAATGGCTCTTTGAGATGAGGCCAATGGTCTAGAACCTCCTCCTCAGTTGCAGTCCATCCCACAGCGTCTCAGCAGTCAGTACGGGAGGTGCTAGCAGCACAAGGATGTTGCTCATTACCCCCTTAATTAGAGCTTGCTCCGAAGAACAAAGGTTTATAGTCTGTACTAATCCAACTCTGGCCATTTTTCCTACCTAAGTAATCAGGGCTCTCACAAACCTTATCAAGCTTTACGTCCTGTAAGATGTAACACATGGGATCAGATCGAAGGTCCTGCTATGAATTACATCTTATCCTTGCCAAGCCAGTATGAGATATTTGAGATACATTATTACATAAATAAACATACATATATTTATATATGCATCCATGTGAGCGTGCCAGTGCATACAACTAGAATGTGTACAACATGTAAAAAACAAGCTTTGGAAAAATTGGACAACTTTAACTCCTTCAAGTAATCCAACACACGTGAAAAGCTGCCATCACACACGTCTGCAGGGAAAAACAAGTAAAAGCAGAACCTGAGCAAATGAACCCACATAGTTTTGCAGGCTGGTAATTGCTCCTGTGGCAGTGGGACCCCAGGCTGCTGTGTCAGCAGTGCCCCTTAAGCCCTGTCCGGGAATGGCCATGCTCCAGAGCCACGTGTGCAGAGGGGCAGGGAGCAAATAATGGCCAGGGTCTGGAACGGACAGAGAGAAAGGCCATGATGCCCTTTATTATTTCTTTTCTTTTAGCAAGAAACTGGGAAGAAGGGATGTGTTACACAAAGGAATTCAGCACATTTTTTTCATTCTGAGAAGCTGACAGAGCAGCTACATTTTCAAAAGGCATCAACTTTTGTAAGGAACAGAGGACTGAAATGTTTAACCATTTGAAAGGCTCCCTACATCACAGTTTTGCTGCTTATACTCTTGACTGAACCAGGGAAACTAAAGAAGGTGTATTCTCTTAACACTGGTTCAAACCAAACTAACACAGATTTCAACTAATACTTTTAAAATACTCCCTTTATTCTGTTCAAGATACTTTATTAAAATACAAGTTAATCTCGCACTATATATTAGAGCATTGTACCTAGTGACAGTATAGTAAAGGATCTGTCAGGCTTTTCATTACAAAACCCTATTCTAAGCCACAAAAAAAAAAAAATCCCTCTGGGCTGAACCTTGGAATACAAGAAACTTGAAAGAAATCCATTTTGTGGTTTTTGAATTCTAAGAGTGCAAAGAAAATTGATTTAAAATGTTTAAGCAACTGTGCCGTGCTTATGCAACCCAAAAAAAGAAACTTCATGTTTCCAAACAAAATCTCGCTAGTTTATTAATCTCCACCATAAATCAAGCAGACTTGCTTTTAAAATTAATGTACTCCCCTCAAAATCAGAGATCTTCCACCCTTCCCAAATGTATTCTCCATTAATGAGAATTTGTAGAAATGCTATGTATTTCCCAACAAACTCAGACAGGCATCTCACAGGAAATATCCTGGATACATCAAGACTGTGCTCAAATGGGTAGACATAAGTGATTTAAAAAAGACATAAAAGAAAATAATAGAAAAGGAAGAATAATGACAACAGCAACTCAGGAAATCACATGAAAACCATCTGATTTCTGCTGTTGAAGGAAGAAGGGATATTTACTGCACGAGTGGCTGCTTCCTCACTGCTCCCCTGTTTTGGAGAAGGCCGAGTGGGACTTTCAAAGTGTGTAAATTGTGCAGTAGAGGGGTGTGGAGTTTGCTGCATTGCTATGGGGGTGTCCATGGATGGCACCTCCAAGGCAGGAGAGCCACAGCAGCCGTGTGCAGCTCACAGGCACCCCTGCCCCTCAGTGCAGGGAGCACACCCAGACAGGAGCTTTGGGCTCTGGAACCCTCTGACATTGCAGTGCTTGCATTAGAGAGACATGAAATATTCTCAGCCCACCAGTCTCCAAATGTGGACCCATTTTTGCAGCTGGTGGTGCAGTTCTGTGTGGTAAATGCTCCTCACCATGGCGAGGAACTCAACTCACCTTACTGGTGCTTTTCCATCACCACCAACACAAGGCACAAGCCCCACATTTTCTATCTCCTTCTGCCTGCTGGGATTTAATCCAACACCAGCCAATCACCATGCCTGCAACTGCAGCATCTAATTCACAGCTCTCCTCTGCTGATAAACACAGGTTGCCCCATGGCCCAAAAAAACCCTTTTCTCCTCTTGGGACCAAATGTCCTCCCCTTCTCTCCCTCTGCTTGGAATCCTTTTAACTTTCTGTGTGCTGGAGCCAGCATAACCCCTGCCCTGTGATCAAACTCATCACAGAAGCTGTGGTTGTTTCTTCCCTGAAGTTCTGAACTCCTGGATCGATGGGCAGGTTAAAGGAGGCAGACATTGACTCCTGGCAGGGGAGCCAGGGCTGGATCCTGACTCAGCCCTTGCACTGACACGCTCCTGCTGAACTCAATGGGAGTTAATCCGTAAAATGACTGGCTAGAAATTGAATCAGGATGTCAGAAGTCAGTTCTTTATCTTCACAATCCAAAACCTTTATTAAGTTCTCACTCAACCAAAACTTGGCAAAATCAATGGGGCAAATCTTAAAGTGCTTACTCGGTTTTTACAGCGTTAGGACTAAAGCAATTTTCTATTGAGTAGGAGCTTATTCAAGACAAGACTCAAGAAACAGAGTGAAAACCCTGTGAGATGGCTCAGAAGTAATTTGAAGTTTTATCCCCAATACCTTTTCCTCTCTAAGATGAGGAAAATGGGATATATGCATCACAGAAAACCTTTAGAGATGTGTTCTTGCCAAAAAACTTTTGCAAAAACCTTAGTTCTTCCTTCAGCGCCTCTTCCACCAGTGCTGTTGCTCACCCATATAACACCTTCTTTTCACCCCTTCCTACAGCATGAACAAATATTCTTCACGTTCCCTAACTCATTTTTGGGGTAGGAACAGAAAGACTGAGAAGTTAGTGGTGAGGCAGATTTATAGCTGCAACTGATGCTCTCGTTTCTGATTTCCATGCCAGATTAGCAAACCATGCTCTGCCTCATTTACCCTTTGTGCCTGTGAATTGTATGGTGCATGATGCTGTGAGGGTTCTGTTTAGTTGCATTCCCTGCAACCTCTCCTATCCTTCCCCTCTGTATGTTAGAATTTCTGTCTGCTGGTGACTGAGACTTTGGACCTTTTAACTTTGTCTTTTTTCAAGCTTGTCAGTAATAAGCACTAACACGGCCAAACTAAATTCACCGGTACTAAAACTACTTCTAAGCTTTCTGGCAGGGCCAGGATGGAGTAGGGACACAAAAGCACCCATGGATCCTGCAGAGCTGTGATCCAGCTCCCACATTTTAGGTACAGTCCCTAAATCCTCCAGCACAGCATTTCTGCCTCATGTTTTGTGAGAAGGCTTGTAACTGGCTATATCAAATTCTGTACCTTTGATACTACACTGGCAAAGGTGCTGATAGAAGTTCAATTACAGAATCCCTTGTTCAGTATGTTTGCTCAAAAGACAACAATGTCTTTCTTCATCTTACAGGTTTATTTTACTGCTCTGAACAAGGTTGCAAGGTTTGGAACCGCTGAAATGGAATCTGTCCTAAATAATCACAAAATGCACCCTTTGAGATTTAATAATCTTGTAGAATAGCAGTATTTGTGTACACCCATTGAAATAAAATGGGAGCACAATCATCCCCTGATATCATTACAGGGCTGACGGAAGTCATTCTTGAATTTAAAGGATATTTTATGCAGATAACTCTACTAAGTACATAAGGAATTTAGGCACATAATGTCAACAGTTTGCTGAGACGAGAGTTCATTCTGAAGTGAAGCAGCTCATTTATGTCTCTCAGTAGTGCTCTTTGCACTATCCACTTTAATTTTCCAACAGAAAGGTGAATAATAGAATTATTCAGATAATCCTCCACAACCCCTCCCCTGGTCCCAAAATCAATACAAACTTTGATTTGCCTTGAATTCTCTCCCTAACATACAATGAAGATGTAATTCAAATACTCCCAGGTACGCACACTTCATACAATATGCAGCATTAGTGCTTCACATGGCCTTTGATTTGGCATTCTTTTAGCAACCTAGGGGCTGCCTGGATGCTCTTTCCAAAGAAGAGTAGGCAACAGGAGCTCTTACATTACCTCACCTTCATTTACCAGCCGATATTAAGAAACACTGAAAAGACAATCATTATTCTTTGTCTGGTTTCTAATTTATTCTGTAGCTGAAAAACTCATTCCAGCACAAAATCCTCCCTCCAGCACGGATGCAAAGAACTACTTACAGGTTAAGCAAGAAGGAAATGTTTTAATCTGCGGATTGCTTAGTGTTTATACATTTGTGGTCTGACAGACAACTGCTGTCTTTGATTTAAAACAAACAAAGGAGAAAATGAGCTGTGCTATGGCACTGTTGAGTTTATTAAAAAGCAGGACTAGGCGAGGCAGTAAATTTCTCCGTGCCCCAAGTTCCAGGATCCTGTATCATGATACAGAGCTATTCTCCTGGCTCGCACTGTCAGCAAGACCAGATGGGTCTGATTAGTTCCAACCCAGAAATACAAATGGTTGACAGTCTGTACGAGACAACAGGGAACAGAGAATTCAGTGAAGTGAAATGCTAGAAACCTCCAATTGCACACAGATATTCGCTGCTCCTCAGGCTACAATAAAGGGAACGCCAGGAAACGAAGAAGTTTGGCCCGCGTTCAACAAGCGTGCTGAGCTAAAAGTAGATGGCAATCCACTTACTGCATGGTTTCCTTTGTCTAATACATCAGTTACTTAAATATAGTTTAAATGCTAAATCCTGGTGCTGTACAGACTGGAGCGAGGGGAGGAGTCCCCTGATCAATGATATGGGCATAATTACATTCTCTGCTGTAGATGGAGCTGAAAGTCCTTGAGGAATAAGGCAATTTTTTCATTTATTTATTTTAGTGATGAACAAAATCTGCAGAAATGCGCACCTCGCATTTACAGACTCGCTTAGGAATTAGAGAAGCAAAATATTAAGTCTGCTAAAACTGGTATTAAGAGTGTGGCATCCTTCGAATTGCTGCACTTCTGCAGAGCTGCTGAAATCCTTCCCTGTGACGGGTGGAATCACAAAAACTAAATGGTAAAGTGTTAATAATTGTGGAATACTTGTTTTGTTTCATAAGCTTAAATTACTTTTAGTGTTGCACAGGAGGGAAGGCCCATCTGCCTCTGAATAGTCACATGAACATTAGGAGACAGCAATAACCGCAGTAGGATGGATACTTGCTTAGGATTCAGTATATCAGAGCAGGTCTCAATTCCCCACTCTTCCAATCAGTCGTTTCCTCCCTGTGCCATCTAAATTCCTGGAGATGCACTGAAGATCAGTGCTCTGTATTTGAGATCACGTACATACCTTAGAGAGAGAAATATAATAATCTACTAAAAAAAAAAAAAAAAAAAAAAAGCTGCCTCAAGGACAGCCTGGGTAAGCTCTGTCTAGTTGATTTAGAAAACACTTTAAAGACTCTGATAAGCTCATTAGTACCAATGACTAGATATATGCATTCAAATCCCTGTAAATACAGGATGGCAACATCATGGATAAGTATCTTCTTTCTTCATTTAATAAAGAGCTCCTAAGGACCACAGATTTCAGGATGTCTGGTTTCCTTCCCTGCTCCCTCCCCGGCAGCAGTGCAAAAACGGAACAATTGTTGTTTCATTTATTCTTTCCTGGTAGAAATGGGAATCCAGTTAGAGGAATGCGAGGGTGACACTGTCAAAATCCCCATCTTTTGCTGGGAATCTCAGTGTAATTTCCTACATCGAGGTCATCCTTCCTTCAATACAGACGAGTAAAGCTGGCACAGAGCAGCTCGAGCTGAGAAGCAGTTGCAGAGAGCTCAAGAGATGCCACTCCAGCCACCAGATGCCTTTTCACAGGGGCATAAACACTCCATCACACCGTGCTGCACATTTGTAAATGTAATTCCCACTCAATCAGCATGTTAATTCCAGCATGATTCATCCTTTCCACCCAAATAAGTTTACACTGACAGGTTTGTCAGGTACAGAAATACAAAGAATGACTGGATGCGTGGTTCCTCCTCACTCGATACAACCAGATGGACCAACAGGTGAGCAGACAACAGCCTGGGGCCAGAGAAAGGCTTTAAAATACCCCTGCAGTAAGCAGAATGATAACAGCTTATCGCCTTCATTTTTCCATAAATTTTAATGTACACACATGGTTTTAATAGGATTCTTTTAAGAACCTGTGGCAAATCATGAAACCTGGTATTTCTGCCATGACCAGCCCCTGAAATGTTGTCAGCTCTACCCAGGAGACAGAGGTGTTGCACAGATCCTCCCCAATTCAGTGGCAGTATCTCTGCCAACTTCAGGGATGCACAATCCAGCCTGTAAGTCTTGTGAAATTCTCTTAGCTTTTTGAGGGGCTCCAGCCTCAGGAAAGATGAGACATCATTTCATTGCTCATTAACAGCAAAGTGGATTTTACTATTCCTCCCTGTCAAGAAAACTTGAAAAAGACATCTCTGAAAGCTCTGAGACTGAGATACAAATATAAACAACGTTAAATGTGTCAGGTCCCTTCACATCACTCTCGGGTTTGGAGGTCTGATGCCTGTTTTCCATCAGCAATACTATGACACGTTTTTTCCCATGCAAAACTGCCTTAAAGTCATAACTCCACTATCTACCTACACCACTATTTACCTACTCCACACAGGAGTTGTGAGAACAACTGCAAACGTTTCCACAGCGTTTTGAATATGTAAAGTACTATATGTTTTAAATATTTTTCTTATTTGCATATGACTACACAAACAAGCTGCATCCTGGATCTCAGTCGAAACAAGGCAAATGAAAACCCAACCCTGTAACTGAAGGAAGCCCCACTAACAACAGGAATGTTAATCCAAACGCTGTGCTGCAGCATGCTTCAAATGGTCAAGTAAGTTCTTCAGAAAGAGTAGATATGACTACCTGCATATTCTGCCGAAGTATTTAAATGAATCCTTGAGTTTTTTCTGTAAGTGCAGGGAATCTGCCACTCCAGCAATCCCAAACACCACCCCTGAACACTTCTGCTCACACACAAGGGCAGCAGAACTCTGCCATTTATCACTGAAAAGACAACAATGATTTGAAGATCAAGGACTTGCATCTAGCACATCAGTCACGGGAAAATATTGTAGAAAAATCTTTTAAAATGCAGAAATGGTTCTTCTGGGTGACATTCTTCCTTCTTTTAAATCATTAGGAATGGTTTAAAATGGGCTGCACTTTATTGGCTGCCACTAGTGCTATTCCATCGAGTGGTATCAGAAGCTGTTTAACCCTGTCACCCTGGAGGAGGATGAGGTAAGTTCTGCTCTCAGAACAAATGAAAGGCAAACACCAGAGGTTAGAGGACATTCATACACAAACAAAAGGCCCTACCCCTGCTTTGGATGTGTGCTTTCTGAAGAACCACCTGTAGGTGCCTAAAGCTAAAAGGTTTTCCAAATCCTGGTATATGAATATACAAGTATGCTGAAGGAAGAATCCTTAAGAGAACTGGTTTATACTGAAATCACATTTTTTTTTTACTATTTTTTTGATTTTTTTTAATCAGAAAAAATGGAAGGCCAGAGATGAACTAGAACCCTGGCTGCAAACTTTACACCTGAGTTGCCCTACATTTATGGGTGGCCTTTATCTGGAGCCCTGTTTTGGGCCTTGTCTTGAATTATTCAAGACAGAAGCACTGTATAAATCTGAGTTTAATAAAGCCAGGGGGATTTCTCTGCCATGACATCATTACTATCAGCACAAGAGAGGGGGGGCTTGACTGGAATACAGAGACAGAGAAATGCCCGCAAGAATAACAGTAATTATTATAAAAGGTCTTAAATTCAACTGCAGGAGCGCTTGTGGCAAGTAGCTGTAGCTGCACAAAATGAAATGTGCTGCCATAAGCTGCAGCCCCTCCGAGTGCAGGATCTGACTTCAAAGGAGCAGAGCGAAGGCAGGAGGATGCATGGAGACGGGGAGCTGGGCTGGGGGCAATTCCCAGTGCTGCTGAGCTGCCTGGTCCGGCCTGCAAAGCTTGGAAAGACAAATTACCTCCTCAAAGAGTTCTGATTTATCTGGTTATGTCAGTATGTTCTCATTTGTGTTTCACCCCTCTTCCTTCCCGAAGCGAGGGAGAGAAGCCACAGCTCCATGTGAGCTCTCACTTCTACTGACCTCTGCTCATGGGAACTGAATGTAGGAAAATAAAAGCTGCCACATTTCCCCCAGAAGTTGCAAAATCTTTCAGGCTACCAGAGAACCAGTTTGGCACCTCCCTTTGCAGTGGTCCCATAATACCCAAACTCATTCACCCAACACAGCACCTCCTGGCTGCTGGGATTCCCAGGGACACAACCCCAGGGTGTGTTCTGCCTCAGGCAGCTCTTCAAACACCCTTTGTCACAGCTGACACCACACAGGCTGTGGCTGCTCTCTCCAGGCTGCACGGGGATTTCTGAGCCCTAAACCCAATGCCACATTCTTCCTTGGAGCAGGAAAAAAAACAGAAGGGAGAAAGGAAACACTTATTCCAAGAGGCTACTTACAAAATAACCATGGAACTATGTGCTGGGGAGAAAAAACTGTCACCTGCACTGATCTCCTGAAGCTTCATCCTACAGGAGGAGGACAGGAAAAGAAAAGAGCACAAGTAGGATGCTCAGGAAGAAGCAAAACTGCAGGACTACACCTGTAGTATCACCTGAGCTCTCTCCCAACAATAACCAAAAGTCCCCTTTGGAGAGAATGAATAGAAGTGTCTCCATCTGGAGCAATCCAAACATTGCGTCCACATGTCCAGAAAAATCCCATGTATAAAAGAAGTTTATCTTTAACGCTGGTGCTAACCCATGAGCTGCCTCTGGTTGTGATAAAAATTCAAATCCACACCTGCGGGAAAGCAGGGAAGACAGATTTTGTGTTTGACCTCAACACAGTCACCCACAAGCTAATACTTATACTTTACGAACCTAACTGCACTTCAACTGCAAAAGAGAAAGATGGAATAATTAAATTTAATTCAGGAATCCAGAACGAGGAACAGAGGGATAAATCTTAATAGGAACATGGGATTAATATCTTAGCATAAATAATAGTCTCAGGAATTGCGTTTTGATGATTCAACAGTTCTGCTATAAATAATTCACATCAATAAAAGAGAGATAACATCAAATTCAGTTGGAACATTGGTTAATCTGAGCATAAAGTGAAGGACTTCACTCAAACTAAAGGACAGCTATAAGTAACTGCTCTGCTGTATGGGAATCAGCACTGAGTATTTTCTGCACATTCACATGCGTTACAAATTGCTTTCCAAGGTTACAAAAGAGTATCAAAGGGGTGAAGACGGATAAAAAACCTGGCAGTGGACACAGCTTAAATGCCTACACTGTGCAACAGAAAATGAGTGCAGAACAAACAAGTTTGCTGGGTGATCCTCTGTATTCAACATGAGAAATACTTTGTCATTTCTAATTTAGAAAAATATCTGTGTTCACCTGCAAAGTGCAGTGACAAGGAGGGTATCATAAACCGAGCCCAGATATCAGGACCTTCTGGTTGCTCACTTCAGTCTGACTTCATGGTTTCCACCTTGACAGCACAAATCAGAGAATGGACCACCCACACTAACAAAAACCCCTTGTTCTGAAAAGAATAAAAATAAAAATATACATTAAATAAGCCATGGAGCAAGAAAGTCCAGGGTGGGAGGTGGTGAGGCACAAAGGGATAAATAAATGATCTGCCCAGTCTCATAGAGAACATTGGGGTAGGGCTTGGTTTCACAGCCAGGTTTCCCAGGTGCCAGGATATGACACAGACTGCAGGATAACCTTCCCCTTGTCCCTGGGCTGGAATGTGATCAGCAACGGGATCAATATTAATAATGTATTTGAAAGGCTTATTATTTTTCAATGGTGCTCTTCACCCCAGGGAGGTTTCCAAAGCACTTTAACAATTATTTATATATGAGAGTCAGTTTTCCCAAAGAAACGCAGCCATCCCTGTGATCCGAAGTGGCAGCTGTGCCGCAGTGCAAAGCAGGAGTAAAACTGGCTGGGGCCAGAAACTCAGGGAAGGGACTGCACTGAGCAGGAACTGCGGGAAGTATTTAGGTAACAGACTGCAAGATTTAATTACACAAGTTGGAAGCTGGCCAGCAGGCACAAACAAATGTTTTCAGTGTTGTGTTTAAATATTTTAATTTGCTTTTTTTATAGATGTTACTGTAAAAATAATAAAAAATGGAAAAGGGAACTTGTTAGACAGAGCATTCCCAGCAAATGAAAAAAGCTCGTATTTTTATCCCCCAAAACTCTGTAAAATATATAAAAAGTTCAACTCCTATTGAGATTTCCTTGAAAAGAGGCACAGAGGCTTTGCTGTAAAACACAAAACACCATCACTGGAAAAACAGGCATCGCCATCACTGTCAGCAGCAACTAGAAAGATTTAATTTTTCTTTCTTTAACCATAGTAAAACCCTCCTTAGGTCAAGGTTGCCTTGACTTCAGTAGATCATGGCTCAGACCCTGTGAATCCTTACTTCATTCAGTAACTTCACTTACAAATCCTCCTTTTTGGTCATCCAACTCTTTCCAACGCCTTTTTCCTTAACGAGCTGACACTCAGAATGTCAGATTACAGCCCCTCTGTCTGCCCCACCTGTGTCCCTTCACACACGTGGAAGCAGAGCCAAGGTCACCAAGACATCTGAGATCTTAATTAGCACCGCAGGGCCCTCGGAGCTGACCAGCCGAGGTTCTGCTGTTCATCACAGCCCCGAAATTACCTTTCATCTCCCAGGCTTATGAAGATCTGAAACCCTGGACGTGGGCAGCTCCGTGACAGACCATGCATCAAAGGCATGCTACCATGAGAGCCAGCACCAGCAGAACACCACCATGTATCACCTTGGAAATCCCTGCTCAAAGCTGGATACTTCTCCTCCTGGACTAAAGGCTGTCGTTTCCTGACAACAGTGCTAGGATGGATCAGCTTGGAGAAAGAGGTTTAGCCTTCTGTGGATTGGTATTAGGGCAATTAGAGATTGTAGCAGAGATACCTGTAAGTCCTGTCTGCATGGAGAACAGAAATATGCAATATTTGGTACGTTATGTCTCAGTGACAGATGAGGCTGGGATCAAACAATGCTAAGCATGCACAGAGCCCTTCTTACTGAGTATGGGTCAATAACTTGTAATTATGCATGAATAACTTGTGTCAGGGGTGACTGATAGCACTCCAACCCCCCCACAAAAGACTTCACGGTTGGGCCAGATCACATCCCATAAACGACTTGAGTAATTTGTTTGCTTTCAATTTTTCATCTCACACTCAGCATCACCTTGACATCTGTCTGTCACTTCAGACTCAACTTCTTTAAGCAAAGCCTTTGTGTGGTGAACTTCATTAGACATCAATGGAATCGTAGCTCTTTAGTGTTTTGAATGTTTTGAACATCTTGGGAACGGGCTTGCAAGAATGCGGATGTGCCAGGACAGCAGTCAGGATACACTTTTCACCATGCATGCCATGGGATAATTTAGTTTTGCTTGATACTGCACTGTGTTATAATATTTTATTTTCTCAAGAAAATGTAAAGACAATACCTAAGCTTACAGGAACACATATACAGGAATACTAGGAATATACACATATATAGGAATATATAGGAACGCATTACAGGAATACTGACAAAACCTAGCTCTTCAAGGAGTTTGGGTATTTTTTTACTTTTGCTTTTTAAAAAGTCTTTTCCCACAATTTATTTCATTATGGCCCATTCTGTCTCTCTGTTCAGTGCTCAGGCTGTAAAAGACTTGGATTACCATAAAAAAGTTATTTTAGAAATCAGAAATAACAACCTACTTGTGTGAGAAGCAACATGAAACATGTTGTGGCTGGTTCCTCAGTAACAGTACACGTCACATTTTCCATGGATTTGGTGCCCAAATAATACATGCCTGTAATATCCCAAAGTTAGCAGTCCTTTCAAACAAATCTGCTGTTTTAAATACAAACGGAGAGAATTTCTTTCCAGGATCCCAATTTTCAGGGTCTGTCACAGCTGAATGTCCTCTTGTAACATATCCCATCTCTCCTGCTTGATGCATGGGAGAGACACCTCTGCCAGAGGCACTTCCCTCATGGTTTCATGATTCCATGTTCAACCAGGCTCTAGGTCAGAAGGACAAGCCTGGATTTAGGTGATGTCAGCAGCACCTGGAAGGTTTGGTTAACAAGACTTCCTGGGTTTCTTCCCCTCCCACCTCCCTCTTTGAAAAAAAACCTGTGGAAAGCAGAAGTAAAGGATGGCAGAGGAACAGAGGAGGGGAAGCATCAAGACCAGAGAGCACCCACCTCATCCCTCCTGAGTGCTTCTTGTCTCTGCTGCCTGTCCTGCCTCCACCTACCCCAATCCTGCCCCAAAAGACCCAAGAGATGACGAGACACATCTGTTCCAGCTCCTCCTCCAGTCACAGGCATTATTCCTGGATGCCCTGCTCTCCTTGGTGCCACCCCCTGCCCGCTGAGCTGCGGCACCCAGAGCTGTGTCCAGAGGTGGGGCTGGGCAGGAACCACAGCCAGGGCACCCCGGGGCCCCCAAACCTTGGCCCCATTTCAGCTCTGGGCTGTTCCCAGCCCTGCTGCAAAAACACTGCTGGGACCACCTCCCATCTCCCTTGGAGGGGTTGTTTACGTCTCCTAATTCAGACCTGAACTATGAAATATTAAGGTGATATTAGGGAGAATACAGAAAAGTCTCTGAAAATAGACTAGTCCTGTAGCCACAGCTTTCGCTGTTCTTCATACATTAATCAATAGATCATATTTAATTAATTAGCACCAAGTTCACTTGGTGATGAAAGTAGAATTTCCATGAATAGGAAAATAAATTAATGTGAAAATCCAGCTACCAGGCTGTTCTAAAGACTCTCTCCCACTGACTTACATGTGATAATAGATGTCCCTTCTTTATATTATTAGGCTTTTTGAGCTTTTTTTAATTTTATTTTTTTAGAGAAAAAAAAAAAAAAGACAGCTCTTTTTTTTTCCCCCACCAGCTGGGCAAGAAATATCTTAAGCTCTTACTGCAGCAAAACCACCTGTCTGGTTTAGTTAGATGGCATCAGCAATCTGTGGATCAGCACTGACTTAGGAGCACACTTAGGATGCATCCTAACTGCTCCAGACAGCACTTGAGTCTAAAAGTACAGAACATTTACCAATTAGAGAACCAACCCAAAGCATTTATTTCCAACCAGAAATTTAATAAACTGCTCATATACTATGGAGTAAACACCTCTACTGCTGCCGAGAAAAGTATGTTTAATATTCAGAATCTAACTGCAACATTATCCTGTTCTCTTCATTAGAGCATCAGTTTTGTTAATTAGCATTTGCTCATGTGAGTAGTCCCCTTGACTTTAATTGATCCATTTTCATGAATACGCAGAACATAATTTTATAGTTAAAGAATTCAGTTCCCAGTGAATGCAACAGCCGCTGTTCTCAAAGTTCAATTCTTAGCATAAAAAGGAAATAAAAATGAGTACAACACTTTTCATCAGATAGAAGAGAAATGTGTGTAAGGCAACAGTGGAAACAAGAATGAGTCCAAGACAAGATATCTGGCTATCAAATCCATTTTCCTTGCTCCCTCGCCACAGCAAAAAAAATGCTGGTAAGAAACACAAAATACTCGGCTGGAGATAAATTTGTATCTATTAGAATGGCAACTCCTTCACTAGCACTGCTTGTGTTTTCTGAAAGGCCAAGAAGCATCTGCCCTTCAAATGTTTGGAGTTAACAGACCACGAGATGATCTGCTGAGAACTGAGGTTTTAGAAGAAAGAGAAACAGCACAAGCCCCATCTGTTTCCCAAGGATTTGTTCTCAAGCTCTCACTTCTCATATATGCTCTGTGCTTACAGCTGAACCTTCGTATTTATACTCCTTTTTATTCTTCAAACTAAAGGCTTCAAAATGGATTAAGGATTTTTTTAAAGTATCCTTAACAGTAGGACGGTTCAAGAAGACTATTGTAGCTGAAATTTGGAAGCTTTCTTTAGGATGGTGATCGAAGATGGAAGCAGTGTTTTTCTTTCAGAACTCCTTATCACATTTCAAGAATATCAGATTGCAGATGTAAACAGAGATAAGAGTTTGGGTCACGGTGAACTCCTCCAGGCTGACAGAGTGGGTGTGGGCACTGTATTGCCTCCATTTGTACAAACTCTTCACAGCTCTGGCTGGAAGTTGTTCCCATTTCACCCTGGGCTTTATGTCTTTAATTTTATCCTTAATCCAGAGTTTGAAGACACAGAGCATGAAATCATCAATAAATCTTTAAGTTTATAAACTAAAAAGGAGTTGCTTTAAGTAATTCAGAGAGAATTAATATGTTTCAGGAAGCAAGTCAATTTAGTGGGCTAATTGCTGTGTGTATTTTTTTAGAGGCCACCTTTGAAAAGGTGCCTGCAATCACCAGGTGCCTTTAGAGCTTTTTCATGTGACTGATTAGAGCCACAAATCTAATGGGGCGCAAAACCACGAATGAGAAATGCTGCTCTTTCCGACGAACTGTTTACTTTGTGACCTTGCCATTCCTCAATTTTCATATATAAGTTAACATTCTTTTAACAATGTTCAGCAAATGTCGAAAGAGACAGAGCTGAACTTATGTGAAATTGAAAAATAGAGGCCTCTTCAGCCAGCACCTGCACCTAATCGGGATAACCCAATAAATTATCACCCCTTTTTTCCAGAAAGGCATTTGTTTCCCAAGAGACTGACACCAGCTTTGGTGAGATAGCTGACCCAACAGCTGAAACAGCACAAAGATTACGGTCAGCATGTGAAAACCCTTTTCAAACACATCAGGATTTTGATGCTTTAAAACTATTCCAAATCCCTATGAAGAGAGGAAAAGGAGAAAGCAATCTAATGTCTCTTTGAAGATTCACTACAAAGTTATTTCCTTTAGTTTGGTAAAGAGGTAACTAGCAGACCAAACCAGAAAAACAGTTCCTTTCATGTGACACAGATGGATGACCTACCAATTCTGTCACAGACCACATTATGCTTTGATATATTAACTGTAACATAATATTTATCAGCTAGTGCTACAAATTGCTTTGAAGATGAAAAGCCCCACAAACCAGGTTTGGGTGGTTTTGAACACAATTTAAAAGATGTGTTTTGAAAACATTATTTTCTCCAATGAATTCTATTAAAAAAAAGCCTGGCAGTGTGGCATGGGAGCTTTGGGGATGGAGGTGTAGGGATGGAATTATATGCAATTAGCAGATATAACCTAATGCACGTGTTCCACCACCTCTTTACCTGGCAAAGTCCCACTGACCACCCTATGGAGAAAACCCCTGTGGATGGGCACTGCTCCATCACACGGGAGGCACAGCATCCCTTTGTGGTTTGCAGGTTCTCAACCTGCAGCACAGGGAAGTTGGAAAACAGAGCCCTTGGGTTTGCTCACCCATCTCAGCGGCTGCTTCACGTGCAAGACACCATTAGGATTATTGTTTATTACTACATTTATCACAGGTTATGAAATAACATCCCATTCCTTGCCATTCAGGACCCAAACACTTCAATTACCAAATTCTTTTACCACAGAATGCTGGTAAGGCACAAAGCATTCACTGAGAGAGAAAAACAGCAAAACACAGGAAATTATTTATATAGCCAATAAAGGAAATCAATTAATTCAATGAGACAGAAGATGGTAAATTACCATGTGAGTTGATGTAGTTATTATCAATAGCCTGTTGAGTAACTGCCTTTGCTCCTGCTAGAGGAGGATGTCACAGGATGTGCTCCATGTAATTTAGACACTTTGCAGTCTGCATCATAAACATATCGATTACGTCAGTTAGGGGTCAGGTAGACAGACAATAAATCATTGTTCATCCAGCATATTTAGTCCATTGCTTTTGATAACTCCATGAAGGGTTTCCAAATCTCACACGCAGTAATTTTGCCTGGGTATGTACTGCATGTACTTCATTTTTTTGGACACCAATATTCATTCTTGATGATTTCTTTTTTCTTCTTTTTATTGCTTCATTATCAGCAGAGCCAGACTTGATGGTGTCACTGATGGGGAGGGGGAAGAGGAGGGGAGTGCAGATGTTGCAATCAACTTTATGCTGATGAAGATTTCCTTATCAGAAAGTCTGAGAGACTGCTTTGGAAGGTAGCAAAGTGGGTGACCAAAGACAGCATGAAATTTGGATTACAACTGAACACACAAAAGCAATTGGCAGCTGCATTAGGGAAAGCAGAATTACAGTGAGCTGAAGAACAGGAGAGGGAAAAGTTGAGCTTGCAAAAGTGGTTCTCCTGCCGGAATATTAAAGACAGATCTGGTGGCAATGTGAAGACCGCTAGGAATATTCAGCCCTTGCAGAACTGAGCTTTGCATTGCTGTTTTCTTCCCAATCACAGGAGGGGTGTATTGTTTCAGTGAAAGGATGACACATGTTCCCTATCTGTAATGCCCAAAGTCATTCAGAAAAAGAAAAGCCACCCATGACTGCAGAGGTACCCAGCGAGCCATCTGGAGCTCAGTTTAGGCTGGGCTCTCCTAAAAGTACAAAGGTAGTTTGTTTGTCTACTGCTATAAAAAATAGTTAGTAAACTCCTCCCTTTAATTATTTTTAAACAAAATCAGAAGGAGAATTTTTCTCCTTCCCAGTGGAAGATTAGCTTCCGAAGGAAAGACACAGAAAGAAAGAAAAATGGGAATAAAAGCAAGGAAAAGAAGCAAAACCAGGTCTACTCATACCTTTCCAGACCATTTTCTGGAGAAAAAAAATCTAATGCCCACATCTGATTGTTTCAGCATGATTATTAGTTAAAGGAGCTCACAGTGCTGGGCTGTATCCACAGCCCTACCAGTGGGTACTGAATGACCTTGCACACACCTTTCTGCCTCAGTTTCTCCAAGTGTAAAATAACTGCACCAATATTGACTTCCTGAAATGCCTCATTGCCTCAGTACCTACTCATGAAAAATACAATTACAAGAGTTGAGCATAATTATCAGTTTCTGAGCTGTCTCTGGAAGGTGGTGGGGTGAATCAGCTGACTCAGTAATGAAAAGCCAGGTTTCCTCCTCAAGGTGTTAGAGGAAATTGTTACCTGAAACACTTAGGACGTGACCTTCAAAAGAATTCAGCTCTCCAGAGTTCCAATTTCTGGCCCATTTTTAGACACTCAGAAACAACTGCATTTCCAGGCCAGCTTCTCCCACAACAGATCCCAACATTTGCCCAAAGGTTCTTCTTAAACTCCCCCAGCTCTGCTTCACTGCTGGGAACAGGGACTCGGCTCATGAGGACCGCGGCGCTGATTTCTGCATCTGGACCTGCCTATTTCCACATGGAAAAAAGGCAGCACATGCCAAAATGCTCCACGCTTCCTCCAGAAAAAAGCCTGACCACATGACAAATGAGCATGGAGATGGCTGTCCTCCTCCTGTGCCTGTTTTAATCCTACAGGCCAATTCTGATCAGGGAAAGCTCTAACAACAAAAATTAATTCTCACAAAAAGACACAATGAAGACCTCAGGGCAAAAAAAGGTGGTTTGTGTTTGGTTTGGTTTTTAGGTTTTCTTTGGGGTTTTTTTTTTTTTTTTTTACCACAGTGTCTGCAGGGTCTTATTTCAGCAGGCAAGTTTTTTACCCTGGAAGGGAAACGTAGTCTGGGGAAGGAAGCAGCGTTTAGTCACTGTCTGGGTGTACAGGATACGTGCGTGCCCATGCAAGTGTGTAAATCTGATGCTGTCAGCAAAACTTGCTGTCTCCTGACAGACACCCCGTGCAGCCTTCAAAACTCCTACAGTCAATCCTCTCACCTGTCAGCCTGAAAGATAACCTGGAGTGCTCTTCCCTTCTCTTCCTCCGCGAAAACACCAGCAGAGGAACAGTTCTGTCACTTGGAAATATGAAGATTCTGGGATTCTCCAGCACAGCCTCTCTCCGAGGGGTTATTTTAAACATTTTTATCTTCCAGCTCACTTAAAACTCTAACAAATAAAACTAAATGATGGTGTTAATTTTATCTGCTACTCCATGTACTGCTGCAGTCTTCAGTCTTCCACTGCGGTCCAGCCTCCAGCGGCGCAGGCAGCGGAGCTGGAGCAGTGGGCTCTGGCTGGCTTTACAAGATGCCTCAGCTAATAATCTGTCAATTTATCTTCCTCCACTGCTCTCTACTGCTTTCCACGGGGGGGTAACAAAAAATGTTCCCAAAGCCTTTTTTTTTTTTTGTCTGCATACGTATGTCTATATAATTATCAAAGCATCACTTAACGTTCGCTAAGACAGATCGCGTCATTGAACAATTCATTTTCAGCACTGCAGCCTGGTATGACTGGGCTTTTTGGCATAATTGAATCCAGACTACTGCTGTCAAAACAGGGAATTTATGAATAATAAATTGATTGTAGCCACCAAAGCTAAGTCTGAAAGATAGCGGGTTATGTCAAGGAATAAGAAGAAATTTAAAAACACAATAAAGATTAATTTAAAACCAAACCTGCAATGCTTCCATGGTGGACAATAAAAGCAAATAAAACTGACGTTCTTCTATGACATAACTTACAGTTATGCCACAAAGTGCTTATGCTCACAGACAGAAATAAGTGAAGAAAAAACACCTGCACACCTAAAATGTTAGTGCAAATATGAGATGCGACGTAATAATTCAACACTGTGGATGCTGTCACAGCCCTGATGGTTTCTAGGTTGGGTTATCACAGTTTATAGAAGAGGTAATGTGTTTTATTAGATCAGCTGATAAGCAGAACAGCAGCAGGCAAGTGTTCTGGCATGGCATGTGTTTGTGAGGTCTCTGAACTTCAAACAAGCACGCTTCAAGGCTTCTGTGCCACCAAAAGGCAAAAATAGAGATACAAAGGAACTCCACCCACCAAAGAAACAGCCAGAATTAATGGCCACAACAGAAGGCAGAAAGTAAGCTGTAGGGTGCGACTGTCTTTACAGCAAAGGCACAGGAGACGGAACAAAGGGTCACAAGGAGGAACACGTTCCCTATCCCATCGCTTTGAAATCATGATGAGCTGCCTGTCAGCAAAGAGCATTTTAACTGCACAGAAGTTACAGGAGCAATGGAGTCAGGGGGTAAAATCTGATCTGTAGAAGTCACTCCGTGACTTCCCAGTCCCTCAGGGCCTTGGGCTGTGTTAACCTCTGCCTGTCCTGTGACCACCCAGGGCCATGTAAGTCCAGGCACCACATGCAGTTCATCTGCTAAGTGGAGCTAATTAAGACAGCACTGCTGGTTCAAAGAGGGGACTCCAGCAATTTCTACATCTCCTGTTACTCCTGTTGTCTGGGGAACTGTTTTCTGTTTAACTTTCTCCAGCTTGTGTCTCTGATCATAGACTTCACAACCCCTCTAAGCCTCCATAACTGTTTCTGGATTCCTCTTGAATTCAGAACTAGCCTGATTTGATGATCTTCAGCACTGCTTCAATCATTGTGGATGAGAGTCTACCAGGGCAAACACCTGCCCAAACCCCAGCTTTCATCACTTGCTCTGCATGTGCTGGCCAAACTCCCTGCACATCACCTGCAGGTCAGACCACAGGAATGGCAGGCATGGACTAATAGGAGCAGATGGTCCTCCAGCTTAATGGTTCCCAGGGAGCCAATGGACTCGATGAAGTAATCATTAGCAGCACATTATGTTGGTTTCATGACAAATTGTCCTCCAGGAATGCAAAAAGTTAACACAGGATCAAGACCTCCCTTCAGAAGTTTGCCATTAACAGCTGGTCAATTATTCTACTTTTAAATAAAATGAGTAATCATAGCTGAACTCAATTTACACAAGACACATAGAAAATTCCATAACTGCCTCAAATTCATCCTTCTTTTAAAACAAAAAGTTCAAATAAGCTAAACAAGAAAAAAATGGTATGAGCTGGATCCACCCTTGTTCACACAGTAAATTGAAAGTAACCACTTCCAACTCAGTGGATTTATGAAGATGGGTGCTAAAATAAGGAGAAAACTGTTGGGATGAGGTCTTCTCTGGCAACATTCTGAATAAACATTACTGACTTTTTAGTTGAGGCATGTCCTGATTCCTAATAACATCCAGGTTTCCAGCCCCATATTCCCAGCCTGGATTCACTGCAGTCACATCTGCAAAGCACTGTAGAAACCTAGAACACCTACAAACCTCTACATTTAAGCTGTGAATTTGAAAAAAAAAAGCAAACCAAAACCAACCAACTCTGCCATCTGCTAGTAAATGAAACCAGGGGTTTATTGGCAAGATTTTCAATAAGGAAATGGTTCTCAGAACAAGATTGATTCCAATGACAAGATACAGTAATTGGGGCAAACAGATAAACTTTCAGTCACTGCATTGGCTACCAGCCTGAAAACATCTGTGGATTTGGATGCTCAGGTCAATTCAAAGGGCAAAAGTCACAATTTCAGAATAGTGAAAATAGTAGAGGCTTTCTTCAAACCTCTGCTGACTTTGCTAAGAGCACAAACTCTCAAAAAAGGAGACAGAAAACCTATCTATACGTTTTTATGGATGTCTGTATTCAGAAAAGAACTGCTCTGTGCCCTGACCTCTTATCAGAGCTGGTCTTATTATATTCTTTTTCAATGGTATCGAGTGATTCTATCATTATTAATAAGACATGTTGATATGACATTAGTAAGACAAGCTAAGTTCTCCCCCACAGCCTGACAGAATACAGAGTAGCTGATAGGCTTATGTTCTTCCAGAATTGATGGATTTTCTTATTCCCAAGTCTTTTCCCCTGCCAGCTGCTCTCCCTTCTCATCTAAGAGAGAAGCAGGACAGTGTGGATGGGGGATGGAATCAAATGTTGCACAAATTTATCTTTGCCCACCTGGTCCTCTCTTCCCTTCCACCCACTGTGGAACATCAGGATGAGGCAGTGACAAGGGACTCTGTATCCACGGAAGAGCTTTGTAACACTCCCCCCTCAGCAGACTCTCTCTCTAACACACATATGTTTGACTTCACTGAAGAAGTTGCCAGGGAACCCAGCCATGATGGAAAAGCATATCTATTCAGAAGGAGGAATAACACCTTCTCAAGGAAGGACCAAAATAGGATTAATGCTGGTTACACTTCCACCATCCTTTAGAAGAGGATATTAAAAGTGCTTTGCAAATCAACAGCCTACAACATCTCTCTTGGATGGTTAAGTACTCTTAATTTTCAAGGTCAAGCCTCACACTGTACCACAAACATAAAAACTACAAAATAGTCAAAAAAAACTCTCTCCCGTGAAGAGGATTGTGATTTACCTTTTTCCTTCTTTTTCTGGTCCTGTTTTGAGGTGAACCTCACATTTATACTCATCAACAAGAAAGAGACACTTTCAAGGAAGTATTTCAAGGAACATCTTTTCTTCTCAAAACCAGTGAAAACGTACAGATGAAACCTTATTTTGGATACTGTAATGCTCATCACATTTCAGCCCTTTATGCTCTGCAGCTCTGAATGTTGCTGGTCAAATTTTACTCTCTTTCACACTACAGTAAATCTAGGCTAAATCCACTGATTTAGCTGGAATTACTTGCGTTTCAAGCTCATCTCCTAGAGCATGAAAATGTTATTTGTGGTAAAATGAGTTATTGTATTTTTCTCTCCATTAACATTGATGTGTTTCATGTAGCAAATACTGGACGAAGTCACTGTGTGCACCACCGATGATGAGGGAAATCAGTAGAAGATCAGAACTTAATTGTTAAATAATCTTTCAGATTGTCAGAAAATTAATGGCACACTGTGGGCCATGTAGTGCATGCTTTGGAAATCTCAGTGCAAGTTCCCAGCTCATTTAAATAATTTCAGTTTATACATTTAATTTGCTCTTTACGCAGACATTTAATTTGCTTTTGTTTTGTTTTTTAAAGAAAAACACCACGTATTAGGAATCTTTATGCACGCACATGTACATACACAATTTCCAAGAAAGTGCTATTTTCAAGCAAATTATATGAAATGTAAAATTAACAAAATGCAAATAATATAAACAATCTAAATTAAATATTAAAACAATGCTATATTTGAATGACTGGATTTTATTTTCATAAGAAGCTAAACTATAAAGCATTCTTACCAATGCAACACCCAGCTGTTTGGTGTTTAGCAGCGGAATAACATTATTCTAGTGCAGCTGCTGTTATTGTTTGCTGTATTTCTGCCAACTCGTGGAAGCCAGAGATGTTCGTCTCGCAGAGAGGGACAGCTCTGATGAAAGCTCCAGTTTGACAGATGCTCCATCAACAACTTTGTTCCTCTGATTGACTACACGGTATTTTAGGCAAATTAACCTGTCCAAAAAAATTCTTTATTGCTACGCTCGTGGCACAGATGGAAATATGAACTTGACAATTCTGGGTATTGGCTTAGCAATTAACTGAGATGTTTCAATAGACTAATGAACTTTCATTCAAAGCATGCTCCCTGTCAGGAGAAGAGACAGGCTGTTGTTTGAGGAAGTGTTACAGCATGTCAAATAGATCTTGACAGTGATGCTACTATGAAATCTGAAATATTAGAAAGGCACAGAAAGGAAGTCATTTAACACCTTTATAATCTTGGGTGATCTGAGATGAATCTTTATTATCAAAGTCTGAAACTCTATTGCATTTTACAGTCCTTTTGCTGTAATTCACACCCTGGATAATAACAGTTCTCAGTCACTGCAGCTGTTCCATTTTGAATGGTCACCCGTTATAGAAGAGGAACGAAAAAAATCAAGCCATCCTTCTTCTGTTTTATGAAGATACTAACATCCAACTAAATAATTATCTAAGAAACTATTACAGGAAACCCAAATTATCTGAAATAGTATGGTAAAAGCCGAACTATGCACAATTAGTGTACATAGATAAATATTAAAATTATTTATTTGCTTGAGGAGAAACAAATGGAAGGTTCTAGGGTAGGCTGAAGAAAACATACAGAAATGACTTAAAAACATGCATTTGATAAACTGAATTGACATTTCTGGGATCCAGCTTACACAGTATATGCAGTGCTCTTAATGCAGTAACGCTGGACAAACCTCATCCTTGATGGCCTAATTCCTGCACATTTCCAGGATGGGGGACAAGAGGAGCAGGCCAGAGAGTAACATTCTGCTAGATCAGAACTGAAAATCTGATGGTTCTCCCAGCTATATTTTTCAATCCAATTTATTCAACACAGGCAATCTAGTCTTTAATTTTTTGAGAGCAGCATTATATTTCTTTTGTTGGGGAGGAGCTAAACCTGTTCCATTACAGTCAGGTACCTAACACTGGGTAAAAACGTGCACTGTGACAAAATATAATCCACTTTTCCTACATACCTTGTAAACAGCTTGAATCTCATCATAAAATATTAAAGCCCAATATTGCAGTTGGTTCCTTCTGAGTATCAAGACTTGGAATAGCCCCAAGCATGTCAAACACGCATTGGAAATGCTACATTTTTGAGGCAAGGCAACGTGCTAACTGATATTCTGCAATATTTAGTCTAAAAAACTTTGAACGGTTCTTAAAATTCTTGAAACCATTAACTACTTGATGACCTAATAGCACTAAAATGACCATTAAAATTTAAGTGGGCTTTTTAAAAAGTCGTCAATAAATAAAATAATATGAAAATGCTGCTCTGCTGCTATATTTAATCCTACAACAGGAAAATTGCTTCTCCTACTTAATCTAACTGTAATATTCCCACTGGTTTCAAAGTAATTCCACATATTAGCTTGTAACTTGGACAAGTGCCATACTAGAGTGATTCTTTGAGCTGACAAATTAACAAACCAGGTAAGATGGGCAAACAGCCCTGACCTGTGTCTCCCTTCATCTTCCAGGTATACCGAGGGCAAGGTTGGATCTCTGGATGCCACTCACTCACTGCTCCAGAGCAAAGCCCAACCCCTCCTCCATACAAACAACTGAATAAATCATTTATCCTGACTCCTTTCTCAAACTGTTAGATGCTGCTTACTTCTATTCCTCTTGAAATGATGCTCACGGCCATAAGTATCATAATTAATTATGCAGACTGTTATTGTACATGACATACCTGTTTCTTACATTTAACCACCAGAGCAAGCTGTTTAGCTATGACAAATGGGAATACATGTTTCTAGTGCTCTACTTTTCATTAAAGAAGAGAATCACAGAAAACCAGGCTATTTTTGTCGACCAGAATCGAACAGGAATGTTTTCTATCCACTGCCTCATAGGTTCCTCCCAAAATTTCCTGCTTCACACAATTTCCCAATACCCATTTATGAACATTTCTCTATCTCTGGAGCTAGAATACAAAACCTGCAGCAGTCAGAAGGCAAATATCCATTTAAGCATCTTTCAGCTATACATGATATTCAGCAACACGTTCTTCACCTAAACTGCTCACCCTGATGCCGCTGGATCAAGTGATAAAACACCGGAGTTCAGAGCTAAAGGGGACAATTCAAAGCAAAAAGGGTTTGGGAAAGAGACTGTGTGAGGAATTACTCCAGCCAGAACAGGGAAGGTAGGCTGAATCCCTCGAGAGGAACAGCAGCCCTGTTAGTAGCAAGTGGAAGGTCAACAGATAGCCCTGTTCAGAGGCAGAAATAATGGGGATCTCTTTGTTTAAAGGTGGTAGAAGAGCAAAAAACTCTGAGGACCTTTGGCATCCTGCTGAGATCAGTGCAGCATTTGTGTCCCAGTGCACCTGGTTTATATTCTCTAGCACAGTGGCTGGGGAGCAGGATGTCAGGCTGGAGCTCTCCAGAACCGCTCTGTCTGTGAGGGATACGTCGTTGAACAGGGAGAAGTGGGCAGACGACCTATTGACTACACAGATCGATTCCTTTTGTTATCCTGGCCCATGAAACTGCCAAATTTTAGCGCCAGTAAAACCATCTGAAATTCCCTTTTAACTTGAGGATGAGGTTTCCGGCGCTTTAAAGCAGCCCGCTCTGATAGCAGGCAATGCAAAGACACTGCTGAAAGAACACTGCAGTGAAAGGCCAAGAAAAGTTCTGTTTGCCAGAAAGTGGAGTTGAAAGGCTTGCCTTGGGAACTGTAATCAAACGGCCAGATTAAAGCAGTGCTGGATCTCCTGAAGTCCACAGGAATTCTCAGGAAGGCCCCGCTCACGCCCTGAGAAGACAATGAGTCAGCGGCTGCTCTCTCTGTTTGAAAAGCTCCTCTATTTCTTCCTCCATTTCATTTGTATCAGACTGAAGATCAAACACCTGGTGACTGTCACATGCCTGATACCTCCTGAAGCACAGGGTACGCCAGAGGGCAGGGGAACGAGCTCCATTTCACAGGAGGAGAATGAAGCTGGGGGGACTGGAGGGTGACTGCTGATGTAACAGCAACAGGGGAGAACCGCAGCCCCACATCGAGCAAACGATGGGACTAACCCTGTGTGAGGACAGATCCTGGGTGCATTCTGTGGGGCTTTGAAGTGATGGAAAGAGGAGAAGGCAGCATTACTGGTATGAGGAACATATCTATAGCTATATAAACACAAACATATATACATCAAAATATTTACAGCTGTACGCTTTCGTAAATCACTGCGCTGCCTTCAGTCTGCAAAACATTGCTGGTGATTTCAACAGCTAATTACTTGGTATTTTCCCCCTCATTCTCCTAGTTCTTTATTCACTATAAAAATGACAGTTGTAACTCCTATAAAATGTTGATTCAATTCGAGACACTTGGTAAATTTACCATCACCACTTCCAAAGCGAGATTAAGGAACGCCCTACCAACCTGTTCCTGGTTTATAAATAAATTGTACTTCCTGACGCAGAAATTAAATGTGTTGCTTGGGTAAGGTGGTGAACTGCAGCCAGACTTACATTTTATGGAAATCTGTGACAAACAGGCTAATAAGGATTCTTTATTTTTCATTTACCAAGTTCCATCTTTCTGTGTGAGCAATATACCATGTAGAAGATGACTCTGAGCTTTTCTCTGCAATAAATCTGATATATTCTCCCTTATTTAACTATTATTTAACTACTGACTGTTCAAAAGGAAATCAGACCATTCTTAAAGCTGAACCCTAAACAGTTTTTCTCTTTCATTTTTCACAGCACAGTTTTTTACTTTCTTGAGTCATCAAACTGACAACTACAGTCCCATTTTGGTTTAAATGGTAAAAAGGTGTTTCAGTGCGTGCTGCTGCCCAGTCATGATAATTGTGGGTGTAAACGCTTGCCCTTGTTTCAGAATTGAGAGTTGGAGGCTGCATCCTGCCCATCATATTTAATTATCACCATAAGCTCTCCTCCTCCTCCTCCCTATTCCAATGATGGAACATAGCTCATACTACATTGGTGAATTTTTTTATGTAGGCACCATTTCCTTATTATGGTTTGCATTGTGCTTAGCACAGTAGGAACTCTGTCCCTATGTGGCATCATAAAACAGTAAGCATAAAATAATAGTAGTAATTATCAGTAGAAAATAATTAGATGAAAAAGACTGTGACCTCCCAGTGACAAATCACATAAAACCCCAGTACATAAAGCATTCAGAATTCTTAAAAGCATCAGCACCAGCAGAAGTCATGCTGGTGATAAAGACAAGGCAAGAAGCCATGGATGGAAATATTGTAATGCCCTCTGGGAGCATTTCCATTCACTGTAGACACATCTGTGCTCTTCTGTAATGGGAAAAGACAGGCTCACCTGGAAGCTGGTGAGTCACCCAGAAGGAGCATCTCTGTCTGCACCAACTACACACAGAATGGGGGCAGAACGGGGTTGACTTCATCACCTCATTTGGAGACCAACACTAAGGAATTGAAGCACTCCCCTCTGAAAAATGGGGCAGGGACTGTGAGACAGGAGCTTCCTGAGAAAGGTGCTTTGTGCCACTGAACCTGCAACGTTTTGCTCTGAACCTCTGTTAAGCAGTAACTCAGTGCTATGAGAGGTTTCTCAGCAATTCAGATGACACATCAGGAAGCAGCGTGCACCTTGCAGAGCACTTAATGCTCAATTCAGACATTCAGAAACAGAAGCTTTTCAGAGAGTCAATGATAAGCCACAGCAGCCACCCAGAGTCCTGCCCAGCATTGCTGGTGATGTCACTCAACACAGCCCCCCTGATTACAATCACAGTTAAACACTAGACTTGAGCTGAGGATCCATCTCCTGGTTCCTTTTGTTCAGAGGTCTCTCTCTATATACTTATTTCTCGTTTTTCAGCCAGGCAACATGAAAACACTAATAGAAAAGAAGCATCCCCACAAAGGCGATAATGAGATGGTAAATCTAGCGATCCTCCTGGAGTTCCTGTAAGCAACAAAAAAGGAGCTGTTTGAAGTAGAGGTTTCCGTCGGAAACACAGAGGGTAATCTTTTAAATACTGCATTTATTAAATAAAAATATCTTAGCGAGGCTGCACTGGCTACATGCGTGCAAGGGAGCCTCTCCAGTCCTCTGGGTAATGAGTCCACAGTCACAGCTCCAGCCAGGAGCTCCAGGATCACGCTGCATCTGCTCTACAGACAGGAGGTGCAGGAGGTTTGACTCCAGCAGTTCCCAGCCCTGGGGCAGAGGGCATATGTGGCTGTGCCACTGCAGAACAGCTTCCTCCATCTCCACTGACCTGGCTCTATATCAGCACTTTCTCTTTTCCCTGTAATACCTAGAAATGACCTATTTATTTGACGTGCAGCTCAGTGCCTTAATAACTTTGCCATTAGTGATGGAATTTGCATCCTCACTAATGCTTGGACTGTGGAATTATCAAAAATACCATTGAAAATATTAATGATTCTGTCACTGAACGGCACATTTTTAATGGCACCTACTGTATTAAACCAAGTATGCTGTGAGCAAAAATGATGTTTATTGAAAAGAATGTTTAGTTTGCAAAGCTTGGGTGCTGTCCAGCCTGACTGGCTGTATGCATTAAGCAAATCCCTGTCCAGAGATAACAGCACAATTTCCTCTCATTAGTGTAAAGTGAGTGACATTTTGAACTTTTGTGGGAAGACATGTTTCAAGAAATCAGAGAAGCTGGTGTCTGGAACGTAACCACAGAGTCATTACTGCCACTGTGCTGGGTGATAACTCAATAGCAGCTATAAAAACTGACCTACAAGAGCATCCCTGGAAATGGTTCCTTCCGAGGAGTTACAGCACAGCCTGAAAAATGCACTTTATAACTTGGTGTAGAGACTGTTAACCAGCTATGGTCTCTCATGGCCATACTCTTCTATCCCCTTGAACACTGAGAACGTGGTAATGAACCTCTCCCCAAAGATACAGAAAATACATCTCTTTACCAACTTCCCTTCTGGTGATGGGAAAGAGATGGTTTTGCCCAAATCTGTGGGCTCTGCTTTGGGAAGCAGCAGCTGGCTCGCTCACTTCCACTGCCTCAGAGGCATAATTCCCTTCTTCAGCTGGAAAGCAGAAAAAGCTTTCTCTCCTTACTCCCTCCTTTGAAAAACCTCATACACAGAGTGCTGTGAGGGGAGGACTGCTGGTACTCCACTGCTTCCCCAGAGCCCCGAGCTGCTGTAACTCAGCTGAGCACCATCTACTGAAACAATCGTTTGTTTATATTAAATCTTACTTCAAACATGGTAATGGTATCATTTTATATTTATACAGAGCTATTCATCCCAGAGGATCCCAAAATGTTTCAGCTACTTATGGGCAGCAGCTGTTTAATAGCGGATGGTATGACTGCACAGCAGTGCGGGGCAGGAGCAGGCAAGAGCTCCACATCCAACAGACACTGCAGGGGGAATTCAGGCAGGTGAAACTGAATTACCCAAATTGCAATTTAGCCAAGACGCCTGGGGCTAACATCTCTCTGCTCACAAAATGTTGCCCTTAACAATTCGGAGGGCATTCATCTGTTGACAAATAGAGAGAAATGTCTTTGGGTATTCATGCAGCTTGCTCAACTCAAAAGCAAATTGAAAATTATAATAAAGCCTGTTCCACATTCTTCATTCATTAAAGCTGTGTTTGTGCCACGTTATTTCTGGGCACATTAGCATCTGCTGGGAAGAGCTCATTAAATGACCATTAGCCTGCTCTCCTCTCCTTCCAAGACAGAGCAGGAGCTGAAAGTCTGTCCTTCTTCCATGGCACCACACATGGAAATGGCAACAGGACAGGATTTCATTTTGGCAAGACAGACAACGGAGTAAGTTTTTTGTTGGAAGCAGCTGTGAAATAGAAGGAAGAAAAGTGCAGGAAAAAATGTTGCTGAACAGCAAGCCTAGGAAAAAATACTGCCACAGTCACTGAGGAACAACTGCAATCACCCTCAAAACAAAACAAGGACAACCTTGGCCATCTACACAGATTTGCCTCAAATTCACAGATCAGTGGTCCATCAACAAGTCAAGAGGTAACTTAGGGTGCTGAAATGACCCTTAAAGTAATGGTGCTAAGGAAACATTGCTTGGCCCCAGAGTTTTGCCAGGCCCATCTGTAACAAAACCACATTTGCAGCAACCGGAGGTGGCTGCAGAACTGACACAGCCTTAGCTCCACGGAGGAGGAGAAAACATTGTGGAAACAGCTAAGCTGAGGAGAGAATGAGAAAGAATCAGATTTGACATGGGAAGCACCAAAACCCAAATCAATTCTCAAGTTCTCATGGTTTCTGCAGTACAGATCAGCTCTGAGACAAGCTAGAGATGACACATTTACATTGCTCTGCTTTTCTTTTTAAAACAAATTACTTCTCACTCCTACCAGCACAAAACATGAGAGCTGGAGTTCACAGACACAAAAGTAATATTGCAGCTGCAGGAATGAAAAGATGGGAAGAACCTTGCACTCCAAAAGTAAATAAAAGAAGTTAAGGGCTAAAAATTGTATTTGGGGATTTTTATTTTATGGAAGGCTTTCCTGGTGGAGAGAGTCCATCAGGGCACTGGTTTTATGGCCTATACGAACATCACTGCCTCATGTCTTCTCCCTCTTTTTGATTTACAAAGATATTGATTTGCAAGGAATTAAAAGGAATAATAAGGAGTAACAGAAATTGTCATACAGGAACAGGGCACTACAGTCATCTCCCTTCTTACCGTGTCTGTGATACTCTTTCAAAACATGCAATTTGGAGCAAAGTTCAAAAGAGTCTGTTGTTGGCAGTCATGGAATAATCCAACAACCGTCCTCATGACCGCTTAGCAAAATCTGCAGATTTACCAGCCCAGGAGATGATGCCTTTCCCTGGATTTACGGCTGTTTGGTCCTTTAGCCTCATTTCTCAAAGAGCCAATATTAAAGAATCTCAGTGTCTCTGTGCTCCCCTCACTCACTCTCCTCCAGGAGCTCTGTTTGAGCCCACTTCAGCTGACCTCGCCAAAAAGACAGAGATCTCGAGAACTTTTTTCAACAACTTCCAGAAAAAACTGCGTAAGTACCTCCACCAAGGAGAGCCGCAGTGCGAGCTCAGCTCCTGCCAAATTCCCAGGCATCCCCTGGGACAGGGTCCCCACGAATGCCCAGCGCTGCTGCCACAGCACAGGCTCTGGAGAAGGCAGCTCCAAGAGATGTCCCAGCAGGAAACCAGGCTCCAGCAGCTCACCTGCTTGTATTTGCTAATCTTCCTTGTCGCAACTGCTCCGGCCAAATAGGTTTGGGAAACTTCCCAACGCTGTTGTGTGTCAGCGAGTTCCACAGACTAATTAGACCCTGCACAAAGGCTTTTCCTTCGGGGTGCCTTGGGTTTCACTGACTATCCCCCCCTTCCCTGCAACCCAGAAGGAATTAGATAGTCTACATCGCAGACAGTAATTACTATCACCTTCTCCTCTTAATTGATCTGGCTCCAGTGAGCAATAAGAAATTAAAATAATTAGCAGATATGCCTAGTGTTCCTGAAGTCCCACCTACACTTTGTAGTCTATTTACTTTAGAATCAGCCGGGTCCATCGCCTTCCCTGCCTCACCAAGCCTGGAGAAGTTTCCCAACTCATCCACAAAACCCAGCTGTAGCTGCTACAATGGGCAAGTGCTCCATCACCAGCCCTGGTGAAACAGCTCTTCCTGAAGGCTCATTTGGAGAGCAAGGGAGGCTCAGTGCTCTCCTGTCCCCTGGAGAGACAAAAGCATTATGGGCTGGTCTTCATGCTGTCAACATTTATACATTTGCTCCACTTTTGCAGAGAAACACATACATCCAGGTTGGGCAGAGAAGCTAAAGTCTTGGAATAAAAATAGCATATTTAAGGGATTAATTTCAGTTTTGTTCCTAGTGATTTCAGCATTGCATTAATTAATGCTCCATCTTGACTGCTGAGCACGGACAGATTTATTTTATTTTAATAGGAGGAGAGAGCTTTGAGCACCATGTGGTTTTTCCCAAGCACTTGCTCCTCCAGTAGCTAAATGTGGAGATATCACTTAAAGTAAATTGTGCCCTCTCTCTGCCCTTAGCAAATAGTCAGTGGTTTTGTTTTTTTAAATTTTTCCTTCTATGCACAAATAATCTGCATCTATTGCCCTCCTTTCAAGAAACAAGAGAAAATCCAGACCCCAGCAAAGTTCAATCTTCCCCTCCGTGCACTCTGTAAATTTAGTCAACAATATAAATCCACATCGAACAATTCTGCGGAGTACAACAACAAGCTGGTTACACAGACAGGGATGCATTCGGAATATAAATGAGTTCCTGTTATTCTCTTCAAGCCTGCACAGTGCTGAAGAAGCCTGTCTAATGTCTCTTAAACAGAGAAAAAAAAAAATCAATTTAAAATATTTTTGACTATTCTGCTACTACTATTGTCTGTACTCCTGAAGGAGTTTCTTCATTTGCCCTCCCTCCCCAGTTAAAGGCAGTCATCAAAGATACACATTGACCCAGTTGTCTTGACAATGCTTTATGATTAAAAGACTCAAATACCTTCAGCTTATCATGCATTTAAACATATAATGAAAACAAAGAGTAATTTACCATTCTGCAAGTTTGTTGTTTCCTTATTCCTTCTACTTTGAAATTCTTTTATTAAAATGTTATTTTTTTATTCCTATTGCAACGCTACTAATGAGGGCAACTCCTATAATCATTGTGCTAGGAGCTGTACAAACAAAAATAATGATAGAATATGCTCTTATTTAACCTGCATTCATACAATATATTCTCCCACCCTCAACTCAACATATTGTGTAATGGTTGGACTAATGCCTATCAGGGAAATGGTGAACATTTGTGCGTATTTAAGTCAAATTAGGTCATAGTCTGTTCTTCCTGCACAACACTCACTGAATTACAACACATTACATTCCCCTGTCTCCGTTTCTCCAACACATCGAGGGATTACTGGAAAAAAAGAAGAGAAGATCTTGGCTACCTTTCAAAGTAGGCTCATCTGTCTGTTTGTGTCCTCTTGAACAGCACCAGGTTGCATAAGTTAATGTGGACAGGACTCCTCCACTCCTGGCTTCAAAGCATCCCTTCCACCAAAGTGCTCATTAGGGAACTCTCCGACCCTTCACCAATAATCTCTATTCCTTGCTCTCTTCCAGCACTCAATACAAGCAGCTTGCTGCCTTTAACATCCAGGGAAGCCTTTCTGTGTATCCAAATGGACACAGGAACGAGGATGGCACTGACAGGCACAAGTGCCCAGTGCCTGCAAGTTCCCTTTCACTGGGTCAGCAACAGAAGTGAAGGCAAAGATTGAAAGAAATGTTGGAATATTGACTGTGTGAAATAAAATCAGCTCTAGGGCTGAAGAAAAATTCCTTCATTAGAGTCTCACCTTAGACAAAACCCAGTTACACTCTGGCCCTACAACACTGTACCCCAAAACAAAAACGCTAATGTAACTCAGAGTGGACATTTTCACAGTAAAAGCTGACTGCTATTGGTATGCTGAACTGACTGTGACAAAGGAATGCATTTGCTTTTCAAGGCCTAAATATTACACAGTATTTTCTTTGAAAACTTCGCTTAAGAAAAAAAAATCCCTTGCTCTCATTTGAGCTAAAAATTTTTCTTGGTGTTTTCTCCTGGGCTCTTAGAGCTCCTTTACGCATTTTATTGTAAAGAAAGAAGGAAGAATTATGGTAATTTAATGTTTATTCTTCTTTGTGAACCACTCTCGGCTGTTCTGTATAAATAACTAAATGCTCTTATTAGTCCTAACATACTGAGAAATACATTCTATTTGAGACTTCTCAGTGTGAAACCTCTGGCAAACCAACTTCTGTCTCTTGCCCTTATTTTTTCAACAGGAGTCTGGTATTTCCCTCTAGTTTTTATTCACCCGCTGTTCCAGCAGCAGCATCCCTCCAAGTATTAAGAATGGGGAAGGACCATGCTCTTATTGGGATAGCAATGTTCTTTTCTGTGATCACACAGTCCAGCCCTTGCACTCATTCCTGTCTATCAGCAGACAGAACCCGCTCTGCAGGCTCCACTGGGCTGGGCACACACCATGGGAACAAGCAGCAGTGCCAGGAGCTGATGCCACTTATTCCCAAGGATACTGTTAGAGATGTTCCCTGGATCAATCATCAGGAATTGCAAAGCCCTGGGATGCTCACATCACGCAGCCATACCTGTGCCAGCGGGGCAGCCACGATGAGAACTGCACTGTAACACGGCACATTCCTCTTGTTTTAATTGAAATGAAAGGCTCAGGAAAGATTGTAACCTCACATCTCCAGATATCTGTGACAGTAAGTCAAACTGCTTTTTTTTTTTTTTTTCCCCAAGTCTGAAATTTCCATGCACTTTAGGCTAAAACACTTTCAAAAGAGCAGAAGGACACAGAGGTTGCTTGTGAAGTCAAGGAAGAGAAAAACGACAGTTCGAATTTTCAATGGATTGAACTGCCCGGTGGAAATATCTCTCACTTCTCACTAACGAGGTAGAAAGCTGAGAAGGAACTGTGCTCCTCACTCAAGTGAAAGAGAACATGAAAATTAAGTACAGCATCTGCTTCAGCATCGGCTCCAGAGACCTCAGCAAAGAGGAGCAGAGATCAAGCCAACCTGACTTTCAGCATCAGCTCCAAATGTACCTTTCTGCCTTGGGGAAACTACAGTTCCACTACTGCCTTTTTTTTCCCCCCATCCATAAAAGGATGATGATAATATTAATTACCTGAGGAAGTTAAGCTGAAGCATGGATTTTATTCCCACATATTTATTCCCCATTATTATGGCACATTTCTATAGAACTATAATAACAGGAATGTTTGAGCTTTTCTAGTCTTTACCACACTACAGCTGCATTTGTAAGCACCCAGAGCTCAAACTGGCAAGTATTTGTTCTCTGTTCTCATATTGATTTCAATAGGATTTCTGAGCACTGAGTGTTTTCAAGAGCAGTTTACATGCACAGGTCTCAGAGTAGCACATTGTCAGTGAATGGAAATGAATACACGGTAAAAAATAACAGCTGCAAAACACGGGGGGATGTTCTGTGTCAGATGCAAAAATCCACAAAAGAAGAAAACTGCTCACAAAAACTTGTGGGGTTTTTTTATATGAAGTATGGAGATTAGCAGACATTAAGCACAAATACGTAATATTATACATGTATCTCTATAAACCCATGATTTTCTGTCTTTCTAAAACTGTTCAGAATGGAAAGGAAAACTACACAAATGACTTGTTGATTGCACTGTGAATCTAAGAATTCTCTAATTATCGCTGACATCTCCTCATAATTTCAGAAGCTTAGTTGTTTAAAAAGAAGAAAATCAAATCCTGACACTAATAACTGTGTCTTTCAAGTTATTTTCCTCCTCTCAGTACAGTAACTGCTTGTGTGTGCTAATAGCTCCTTTTTTAATTTTTAAAGTACTTTTACAAACAAATGCAAATATTGATGATGCAAACTCTTAAGAACAGTAATCATTTTTCATCAAGTACGTAAACCTCTGGAAAAGAAAATCTGGGCTTGGGTAGCACATGCTGGGGCCTCTCTGCATTTTAAGAAACTCCCCGTGCATTTGAGGTGGGAAGTTGGGAATTGAGGACAGCCAAGCTCCACGCTCCTGCCCAGCTGTGTCTAAGCCTGGGCCAGATGAATTTGGGAACTGCTGAGGTCTAAGCTGTCTTGCCAGCATACCTATTTATGAAATCCCTCCTGGCTCAGCAGTCTGGGCCAGTAGAAAACATAACATCAACCACAACCCACAGTTCTTGAGAGGCCAGTGGGATGCATGGAGATGTCTCCCATCTTTGGAGAATACAATTTTGGAGGTCAAGGCACTCTGCAGCATGAGTGGGAATGCAGGGATAATGATAAATGCTCTCTGTCTGGAAAATAATGATTTAGTACATGCCAGAGTACAGCAGTAAGGAATAGACACCTTCCCTCCCTCTGAAAGCCATTCCTTTCCTTTCTTGCAAATCAGTTCTTAATAAGAAACTTGCACAAAGAAAGGTGGCAGCATTCTTCCTTCCCACATTAAGGAGACTAAGCTCTGAATTCTCATTTTGTGGAAAATGCTCCTTTAGAGACATGATGGCTATAAAATATTTTAAAGAGACATAATTTCTGCATAGCACAGAGAGGTGAATTTGTATCGATGTTTACAAGATGGTGCTACAGAAAAACTCCCACAACTGGGCTGCTGCCCAACAGAATTAAATGCTCCATTTTTTAAAGAAGACAGTTCCTCAGGAACATCACTGAGGCTGGATCACAGAAAGGGGGAATGCCATGAACTCCAGTCTTCAGGCTGATCAAAATGCAACTTGTGCAGAAGGGGTTGGATGAACCTCAAGTGCACAGCTGCTTGTTTTACAGTTTCATTTTTTACATTCTGAAAGTTTATGTGATCTAATTAGCCATTTTATTTCACAAAAATACATTTTGGCACTGTTGGACTTGGAACAAGTCAAAGGCAAGGGGGTTTCCTCATGGGAGAGACAGACAGGCACATGGAAAATATGCATTGTGCTTCCGTTTCAGAGACATCAGGATGGGGAAGCAGAGCTGAGCTACACTTGCACGGAGATTACTTCACCAATTTGAACATTTTAGGTGCTATAAATATGTTTAAATCTCACTAAGAAAAAACTGACAATGTCTAGCAGGAGTACCTAAGCATTATTCCAGCTTAATGAAAAGGCTGAGAAAGCAAGAGGCAGGAAAAGCAGCGTGTGCTTAGCCCTGGGTTATCTGCACCGCTGACCCCCAGCCCACTGCGACGTGTGGCAGCACCCAGGACGTTATCACAGAGCCATCTCCCTCCCCAAAGCCCTCTGGTCCCTCCTCACACTCTGCCTGCCCTTTCCTGTAGCAGCTCCTCTGCCTCTGATTTTAGCTGGTTCCCCGAGAATGTGGATTATGATACTTCTCATTTCCAAGCACCAGCACTGTTACAGGGTTATCCAAGGTGCGGGTTTTGCCAGGGAAAACACAGCAATTACATTCCTGTGTCTGTAGCTGTTCAGCAGCACCAACACCCCAGGGAAGACATCCTGGCCACAAAGATATCCAAGACATCTGGATAAACAAAAACATCTCATCTCTGGAGCCAAATGTCAACCAGGCACTTTTTTAAAGCACCGAGATGAAATATCCGCCAGTGCTTAGAGAGCTGATGCAGACCTGCTCACTCCTTGACCCAAAGCAGCTCTTAAGCAGGAGCTAAGATGCATCCTGCTCCCACATAACTCTCTTCCGAGAAGAACTTTTTTCACAGCCAGAGGACAAAAATATGCCCTTCCTCCTCTGCCTTATCTTTGTAACGTGAAGGAAAACCACCCAAATTAAAATGCCTGAATTGAGACATTACCAGGAGATTTCGAAAACAAGGCAGAGCCTCTTGTTAACATCTTACTCACTGTTTTCACGCCACCACTCGTGATAAAAGCAAAGTATTAAGGCATAAATTAGTCATAGAACAGCTGCATACTTAATACATACAGTCTATTTAACTCCCAGGGTCTGTGTGGATAATCTGCAGTCCTACATTCATCACGATGGGAGAGAAAGTACCAGGGAAGGGCTGACTCTCCACAGCTGCATTCATCCAAAAGCAAAGACCCCAGCAACAATCAGGGTATATATTCTGTGGCTGTAAACCCCCACCAGGGATACAGGATAACCAGTGCTTACTTCCATCAATTCTTGCATTAAAAGTGCAATTTGAGTAACCTGAGGCAAATCATGACACTGCAGAACATCTTGAAAATGTTCGAACAATAAGCACTTTGTTTAAAAGGATCTGTGAATGCAAACACGTCTAATCTACTGAAAACCTCAACCTCTTTCTGCTTGTCCTTGCTTTAATCCAACTCTCAGGAAATGACATTTAGCCCCAACTGACAGGGACTGATCATAAGAATAAAATACCTTTGTACTTCAAATGCCCATCTATCACTATTGAAAATATGAATGTCCCTTGATGATGCAAGAAGGTGCATTTGTTTCTCTTACAGTGCTCATGGATTCATTTCTTCTCATTAGAAGAGTAAATCTCATTGTGTATCTTACTGCCAGCAGCAACATGATTGGCTCCCGACCTGGATCAGGCCTCCTGTGTCTGACAGTGTACATGGATTTGATGAAAGACAGCCCTCACAGAACAACTGGCTGAGCACAGGGAAATAGCACTGTCTTACAGCCAAAAAAATACAGCACAGATAATAAATGATGGGGCTGTCAGAAAAATAACAACCTATGCACTTGAACATGCAGATGAAGAAGGGATCAGAACTTCTCCTATCATCTGACCTGCTTTTAAGATGCTTGTCCAAAGTCACATCAGCGTGCTGGCCCCTAAGTCTCAACTTTCTTGGAAAACACATCAAATGCACGTTCACTAAGCACCTTCTATGACCACACATTAAATGCACTTGTTAATTTACCTATTAATCATTTATGTAGGAGTAACTCAAGCATTTTGGCACAGAAATGTTGGTGTGTAGTGGTGCACATGCAATATCCATGGGCTCTGGGCATTTATTAGATGTGGTGATGTGCTGAAATGGTTTTTCTACACTGTAATCAGCTCTGCTCTAAAACTTCTCTAGACCAATTCTCTAGATTTTCCTGTTCCATTTTCATACTTTACAAACTTAACCATCATTTAGCAGTTCCTTGCTCTCTTTCCCAGCTATTTTTTTTTTTAGCAAAATTTTCGGAAAGACAATTCAAACAAGCATTTTTTAAGAGACCAAGGACATTTAAAGTATAGAATAAACAAAAACCTTTTGAGTGAAGAACAGAAAGGTTACTCAGGACAGTGAAACTTTTGCAGGAGTCATGATGTTCTTCACCTCTGAGAAGGGGAGTGGTGATGGGTTACCTCGTATTCCTCGCATGACTGAGTGCTGGAAAAGAGTTGCAGAATGAGGCCAACTTCCCAGCAGAGACAGGACATTAAGAATAGAATTAACTGCATGGGATGGTGTGCCAGAAGTTCAGCAGTCCTGGCCCACACCAATTCCAGCCCCGTGCTTGGTAGGGCGATTTTCAGCTCCGAGTCCCACACCCGCTCTTCAGGCAGCCGGATGTATTTCAGCTGAAGGATGCAGCAATGAATACTCAATGCCATGAACACGCTACCAGTGACACTGCATGAAGATCTGCTCTGTTATAATTTAGGATAGGTGCTTAATAAATTGCCTTGATTTACTAAGCCTTACTGCTTTCTAAATGAGCAGCAATACTTAACACAGTTTTCAGCCTGGTTTTAGGAACCTTGATCATTTACCCCATTAAATCAGGAGGAGGAACACAGGCTGCTAGTGGGAGCATGTGCTGATTTTTATATGCAATTCTCTGACAGCAAAACACACTGCAAAAATGCATTTGCTGTTTCAGCTGACATGTAACACAATATTCCGAAAGAAAATATTAGCTTTGCCACTGCTACAGCTACTGATATGTCCCCTCAAATTTAGTACATGCAATAGGCTGGAGCATAAAAACATCTCAAAGATACCAGAAGAATTTATAAGTCAATGATCTGCTTATGAGGAATGGAGACTGCTGATGCAAGCTGCAGTCTTACTGATAAAAAAATGGATTTCCCATAGCATTGCCGATAGCACTGGGATCTAATTGGCCTGAGTTTGCTCCCACTGACTGTCCTGTGTTCATCTGGGCTTGCTCCGGAGGACCCAATCAATCACCAGCTGACCCGTAGGCAGCCACAATTAAAACTCAGTTCCTACTTACTTAAAGGTAGAAAATGAATTTAGCCTGATCTAAGTAAGGGAGAGAGTGCTTGAAACCACTTGCAGTCCCTGAGATGTTCTATCACTTCAGACAACCCTTTTTCAGCAGAGCTTTGCGTTGCCCGCAGCCTTTAGGAGAGCTCACACACCATTTTTGCAGCTGGTTCCTCTCCCAGGTGCAGGCTGGATACATCAGGATGCTCCAGCAGCCCAGGATCCTGGGGATCAGTTCCGTGGTTCTTAAGGAACTCACTGACTGGCTTTAATGAATGCTCTACCTAAAACTAATTACGTGCTTGTGCTCACAGCACTCTTCTGGGCATTTGACAATTTATTTGCCTATGTGCCACAGAAAAGCAATCCACAAGAAAAAACCCTCTCGGAACAAGCCATGAGTTGCAATACATTTAGAGGCAGGTTGAGCACATCCTTGGAAATGCGGACACTCGGGTTGTGAACCTGGATTTAATCTGGCTCAGTGGTTTCTAAATGTACAGTACATACACGAGGCAGACACTGCACCAGTTTAGCATCACCATTGCTCAGACAAAAGCTGTACTGAGAACAGCAGGTCAGAGGGAAGTCAACAACAGTTACACAAAAACCCCACCATTAACAAATAAAAACATCTCATAATGGCTTGTATTTACTAGCTCTATATTTTCAGAGGCCTTTTTCAAAAAATAAAAACAAAAAAATATTTTCAATGGAGGCTGACTTTCAAAACTTTTTCCACTATATACCCAGCCAGGTACCCCCAAAATCTCTTCTCTTCTAATGTATTTTTCAGGCTGAGCAGTTTTATCATTCAGAAAGTAGCACTTCTTTTCTCAACAGGAATGAGTTAAGGGCAAGGAAAGTCATAATTTCAAGCTGCTCACATTTTTGGCCAACTTCAGATCTCTTTGTACATTGCTGTCTGAATGCTCCTCCCCACATACAGCATGAAACACACAGCTGGTCAGGTTAGAGCAAACAACTGAGCAGTTGAGTAAATGGAAAAGTTCCTCTCTGGAACAGCAGGAATTTGCTTTGGATCAGTATCTGTAACACATCTCTTTGACTTAAATACTGCTCACGGACAGTGTTAGCTTTTAGGAAAACAGAAATTGGTATTTCACAGTCAAACTAAAAAGATGCTAAAATACTGGATACACCGGCCTGTTCTCTAGCTAATAATATGCATTTGTTCAGCCAATAACATCCATTCTCTCAGTGCTGAAATCCCTTCTCCTTTGTAATTGTCTAGAAAAAAATGGTTTCCTGTAAAATGTCACGTTTTTCTAGCATCAGGTGTGTGTCCAGTTTTTAGCTCCGTAGAGCTAAAACATAAAGTGTTTCCAACCACAAACTTACAGGAAGAAAGTAATTACTGTTTAGCTACAACAGGACAGAATGACAGCAATTCAATTGTTGCCCAAATCATAGGATTTTCAATTCAATCAAGTATTCATTCTCTGGTTTTGGTGACAGCTACAGTTGGGCAGAAAGCCCAACAAGGTTAATTGGGCAAGAACTCCAAACCAAACACTTAAGCAGAATTCTGTTAGAGTCAAGTTTCTGGGCTCTGTTACTTTCTCTGCAGAGCAAACTGGAAAAAAAAATGCAAAAGACCAAACACTGAAAAAGACAAATCACTTCAATTTTTCAAAACTGTGTTTCAATTATGACCTGGACTGCAGGGAATAAACATCATTTAGACTCTGGTTCCTTTGAAAGAAAAGGGAGAGCAAATACCTGTTGCTTATTACCTGGGAGAAGAGACCAACCCTGTTGTTTCTCTGCTATGTTGTACTTTCAGCAGACATCTGGAAAGTTGAAGTCCCCCATGAGAAAAAGGGGTAGGGATTGTGAGACTTCTCACAGCTCTTTATTGAGTATTTCATCCACCTGTTCATCCTGGTTGGGTGATCTGTAGCACACTCCCACAAGGATATCTGCCTTGTTGGCCTTCCCTGATTCTCACCCTTAAACTCTCATACTTACTGTCACCACCATTAAGGTCTGCTCAACAGCTCATTAAAAATTAAGAAAAATCAGAAAAACTATGGGGAAAAAAGTCATCCTCAGGACCTGTGTTTTGTAAGATTCCAGCACAGCAGTGGTGAAAACATGAGAGCTGAATTCCTAAGAAAAAGCTCCTGCCTTTGGACCAAGAGCTGCAGTGGCAGCTCAGTCCCTACTCGACCTTCTGCCCAAGAGCAGATGCCTCCCCCCTTATTTCCTGCTGCTTCTCCCTGCTTGGTGCAGCCAGGTCTGGCTTTGTCACTGCCCATCCCTTCAGGACAGAATCACCACTCTGCTGTCAGGAGATGCAGGTGAGACACAGCACCCCGATCAGCTTATGGAAAACACTCCTTTCTTCCAGCCCTGTTAATCTCTCCATTAATGGAATTCTGCTTATTCCACTGTTCTTTGTGCTGAAATCCCTTGGGCTCCCCAGGCACTGACTGCTAAATTATGAAACGGTTTTGAGAGCTTTGGTTAGATGTGCCATATTGTTACACCATAGCTTTTTATAGGTATGGTAAGGGAAACTTCAACCCCTGAGGGTGCCACTCTCCTGGTCCGTATCCCATGGCTCTTTCAGACCATCAGATTTTAAGTAGTACTTGCCCAGAAAAAAAAAAAAAAAGGCTTTTCTCTTCCTCCTCTTCTTCTCCTTGTTTAAAGTTTATTAATACTGTCACATCAAATCTCAATGCAAAGCGATGCGAAATGTCGTACACTAAAAAGAATGTGCTGGAAATGGGTCAGTACTGAAATATTTGCACTCTCTACAAACTGGTCTATTATCTCCTCCAGTCTCAAGCTCTTTTAACCCAATTCTCAAGTACACCAACACGACAGGGAGTTAAATTCTGATGAATTTTAAGAGAAATACAGACAGAACTGAGTATTTAGGTCACTGTTAGTGAAGTTATTTTGAGGGGATGTCATCATTTTTGTGTAAAATAATGAAAATACTTTCTTCTGACTTCCCCCCTCCAGTGCTGACAGCTCCATAAAGCTGACAAGGTGCCCATGAGGCACTCACAGGGAGAGGAGAGGCAAGAAGAGCACAAGAGGAAGAGCAATATGGAATCCTGGATGTTGGAAGGGACCTTGGGAGGCCATCTAACCCAATGCTCCACTCAGACCAGGGGAAAAAAGGGAGAAGAAAAAAGGAGAAAGATGGCTTGAATGGCAAAGATGCCTCGGGAAGCAGAGAGGAGAACTGTCCCAAAGCTGTCACTCATCAGCTGGCAGAAAGGACACAAGGAGGAATGTAGCTCTCCCTAACTCCACATGGAGAACACAGACATAGCACACTGGCTGTGGGGGATTATCAAACCAGCAAATACGTGCTGGTAAGTTTAAATTGCTAATATAACCATGTACTTCTGCCACGTGCTAAGGTGCAGTAGTGGGAAAGTACCTCTGCTGTAAGAGATGTGAGCAGTTTACTGAAATAACCAGCCAACACTGTCCAAATAGCTGTCATCTTTTCAGTAAATAATTAGCAGGAAGCTGGGCTATTACTCTGGGAAGTAGCCGGCTCGGGCTGCGCTGGGTACTGAACAATGACACCCTCACAGCGAGGACAAATGCCCATTCCAAGTTATTTACTCCTTTACACTGCACATGCACATCCTTCGAGGAATGGCTCCAGTCCACCTGGCACCCAGAAACGTAGGAAGCAGTGTCATAACATTTTAGAGTTTAAAGTGCAGGCACAATGTGCCAAATTGAGGTAACAGATGGGGATCCAAACATTGCTAAGTGCTACCTAGCAATGCAGCATATGCAGTGCCTGGAAATCGTGACATCATCTCATGAATGAAAAAGTCGTGCACTAATATTCAAATTGGATGCTTAATCAAGAGAAAATACAGAGATGAGCAAGGAGGAATGGTACCAAAGGTAAGAAATATAACAGTGCCAGGAACAAAGATGATCACCCTGGTCCCAGTGAATGACAGAAGTGTGGACACTTTGCAGTCCTCATCTTCCCCCCTTCCTGCTTCAACAGCTTTTGGCACTTGGATAGAGACAACCTGTGTGATGGTTTTGTGTTGAGAGTTTTGGAAGGGTAGGCTGGTATCCAAGAATTTAAGATAAAAAGCTAAGCAGACTTGCAGAATACATCCACCTCCTGGAAGCTAAACATGAACTGCACAATTGGAGGGTCATCAGTTGGATTATTCTTCTTAATTGTTAAGTATGTATCAATTCTACATGATCTTTTATTTATATTATTGGGGGGATTATGATGAAGAGAAAAATTGGTACAGAATCATGAACACCCAGCTTGAAAATTCTGGCCTTCAGTGAGAAGATGAAAACACTTTTTACTGATTCAACTTTCATTCTAAACTCATGTAATTTAATCAGATATGTTCACAGCTAGAATTGCTGCATGCTGGAAATCCTTCCTGGCAATACAGAAGCTACCACTTTACCACTCCACAGATAATTTTCTCATTACATTATATACTACAGTTAGGAAAAGCTCAGTTATATTTACAAGCATACAGTTCAACCACTGATTGTAAAAATATGCATAATGCATAGCTAGCTTGCCCAAGTAATTAATGTGATTATGCATTCAAAGCAGGTAAGTGCAATAACTGGGTTGCTGTGCAAGCTGTGCAAGTGCATGCACAATTCTGCACACCTAATGTTTTGGGAGGTTTGCCCACTTGGGGAGATTGTGAAGTGCTGTTTTGCAATCACAGCCTAGAAAATAAAAATAAGATTATTTCCTGTGCCATAAACTGACCTAAGCACCAATGCTACTTTCCCAATATAATTAAAAGTTAAAAGCCTTTAATTAAAGAATATAAATCAGAGTGAATAATGTCAGACCAGAGCAGGCTTACCATACAGGCTGCATCCAGTGCTGAGAGTGCACAAGAACAAGGCCATAAAAATGCCATTCACACCTTTTAATTGGTACATTTGAGCATTCTTTTTATTGCTCTGCCAAACCAGCAATGGTACCACTTCCCTTCTGAAAACATTTTCACTCTCCAAACTTCAATCCAAGTGTTGACGATGACAAATGGTGGCCCCTGCTTCCCTCAAGCCCCATCCAAAACAAAGCAATTCTTTGCCCTGGAATGCCTGAAGCATACCTGGGCTTGGAATTCAATTCTCTTTCATATTGTATTTCCTTCCATCTCAAGCTCTTAGATAGGGATTTTTATTTGTTTATGTATTTTTTGGGGGGGGACAGCAAATATTATTGGTTCCCTTGACACGGCTGTGTCATTGCAAACTGAGATAACACGGAGAAGAAGCTGCTGTGGATAAAAAGTGGGGAAAAGAGCTGCATTTTTGCCTGCTGAGGGGAAGAATCATCCCTCTCTCTTCTCCTTCACCCTCTGTGCTCTCTGCTCCCCAGCAGCGAAGTGATGGGTATCTATATATTGCTGCTGTAATAATATATTTATGGATTGTGAACACAGAAAACTGCAGCAGGGTAAATGCAATCAGATTTACAGATAAACTCGAGGCCTCTATAAACCTGGACTTCAATAGAAATTAGAGTGAGAGAGAGTGGGGGGAGAAAGGTTTTCTGAATCTGAATGCTGAGATTCAGCTTCAGCTCAACAGTATTTAAAAAGCTTTTGTTCCCACTTTCTACAAACAGGCAAGCATTCAGGGTTTGCAGCTAACATCGAGGAACACAGCAACAGATTTTGAGCTTGTAAATAATTTCCAACTGTGTATTCAATTCTAAATTTCAGTTTATACTGTGCTGGGTTATTGTGTAAGAGTCAAATACAGAAAAGGAAACCTAAACACGGGATAATATAGAAATTCAATACTACAAAATTCAGCAGTAATTGTGATGCAAAAAGAAAACAAACCCCAGAAAGATGCATCAAAGACTTTTAAAAATAATTTCAAATATAGAACCACTCTAAGGATTTTGTGGTCAAATCTTTAATAAAGAATTCCTCAAAGAAAAATATTTGAATTATTTACTCAGCCCCGAGGAACTGAATAGAGAATAAAGCAGATGAAAACAAGTAATCAGAAATGCCTCTTTTAAAGTTGTGTTCTCATAGTAAAATTTTGCTAAATAATGGGAATGAATATCCTCATAGCTGTTGAGTATGCAGGAACAAGCGGGCCAGCTCTCCCTCCAGCCCTGCAAGCACAATATGGATTTACATCTGGTCTCAAGAAGCACCAGGCAGAGCTCAGTCTGGCTGTCGGTTCAGACGAGCACCCAGCAGCTCGGGTTCTTATCCAAGGCTTACTCAACCTACCTGAACCTTTTGGGCCAGCAAAACGGAGCTGGCACTCTCATCAGCACAGGCGTCTGCCTAACATTCTTGGCACTCACTGCTTCCAGTGGGGCTGGAGATACTGCAGGAATAATCCTTCTCTTTTGACATTTCCGATTGTCGGAGTGGCAGGAGGCTGGAAGCATGGAGATGCACAACACGCAGGATGAAAGAGGAAAGCATTTAAACCACCTGAAGCGGAGTTTGCAGGGAAAGCCTGGTAGCCAGGAGCCACATTCTGCTCTTTGTCATCCTCCCATGGTGTTAAAATCACCTAAATATTTTATTTTTTTTTAGCGTTTCTAATCCTGAGGAGATTATCACATAAACAAGTTTCTTTGCAGTGGGAAGTCTGAGGGCCAAATGCTGCCTCTCTCCAGCATCTGAGGGGTGCATCCTACTGTGTTCAAACAACACTGCTCAGGGCACTCAAAGCAAGTGCGGGGCAGAGCCTGATCTAGCTGAGCTATGGTACCTGGCAGAAAAAAGGGCTGGAGCTGCTTCACAAGCAGCACCTTGACTTGCCTTTGCAGCTGGCACAGGAGGCTTGGCTCCCTGCTCATCCACATCAACAGGGGGTGTATGGATGCTGGAAAAGCTTCAGCAAGGAATTTCTTCAGCTCTCAGCAGCATTTTGTGGGAGCTCTGTCTTTCCCATGCGAGTAATTCAAAACTATGTTACAGTTCTGTAAACTTCTTGCACCTCCTAAGTTGTTTTTCACCCCTGTTATGGTTCCAACTAGAAAAACATTTAGAGATGGGTGCCTTAGAACTTGGCCAATCACCCTAAGGGGCAGATGGCCGAAAGAACCAATTACCTTATGCCATTTAACACACTTTTTGCGAACACATAAAAACCTCTCAGAAGTTATTAAAACTGCTTCGGCCTCCTTTTACCCTGAGCTTGGACTCCGTGTCGTTTCTCCGTTCCGCGGCGAGAACAGCGCCGGGGGTGGACGGTGGCTGTGGGAGCCACCGGGATCTCCACACAAAGCTGAGGATGGAAAGGCTCTGCTGCACTCGGGGGAGCTGTGATGGGCTGGGGAAAGCACCACACAGCAGCTGATGGAGCCTGCCCTGAACGGCACAGGAGGAACACATCTCCGGAAAGAGATGGGAATTTAACCGGGGAAAAGTGAAACTGCCTGTAACGGGAGGGGGTGGCCTTTTCGGCACAAAGTATCTCTGAAAAGTAACAGCTTCTTTGTCAGTGCCTCTTATGATGATACCAATGTACCACCCACCATTTGCACAGCACCTGTTTACTGACCATAAGGTACGTGAAAAAACTGCTCCCCGGCCAGCCTGTGATTTCACACTAATGGCATAATTCAGAGAAGGCTTTCAGACAGCATGTGAACAATGAGAGCTATTCCACACCGATGGACCTTCTTGGTAGTGCATAAATGATAAAGTATCCTTTATGATCAGCTAGGTGATCCTGGGAGGATTGGGGGAGCCACCTGAAAAGCTGAAATAACAGTTAAAACTAAACCCATAAATGAAAAAAAAAACCCCAAAACATTCAATGATTTGATTGTGCTGAGAGGACATCTCCCTGGAGATGGGAGACAAGATTTTCTGGCTGGGAGAGCTCTGCTGCAAGCAGCACACATGGCCACTCTGCTGGACTGGGCAGCCCTGTCCAGCAGCCTGCGGGAGCCTCTGCGAGCCAAGAACTCGCAGCTCTAATCTGAGATCTGTCACCATTCACTGCACAGCCTTGGGCAAGTTACTCAACCTCCTTGTGTCTCAGTTTCACCATCTGCAGGACTAGGCTAACACTGACTTGGCCAGTAGAGAGGGGCATTCAGGGGCTTAATCAAGGATAGCTGGAGTGATTAAATTCCAGCTGCTCGGTTTGTGGCTGCAAACTCACTGCCCAGCATCGGGTCGCGGCACTACGGCGCACGAGCCGGGCACGGCGTCCTCGGAGGAGGGCAGGCAAGGAAGGCGCTGCCACAGCACAATATATGGGTCAGCATCCTCAAACTGCAGCTGCCAATGTGCTGACCTGGCATCAGCCTCCTCCCAACCCTTGGCTGAGGCACACCAGAGAAATCCCGTCACTCCCAGCCCGCTGGAGATGGGAACAGAGCCAGGTCGTACCTCCAGACGGAGCCCCAGTGAGAAATGAGTGGACTGCATCTCCACACAAGGGAACTGGAGCCAGGTACATGGTGCCCTGACTGTGATGGAAACACAAAAGCACAGGAGTTGTGCTCTGTCTGCCCTGTAGAAATGCTGCCGACCAGCATCCGAACACCCTGGCCGCCAGCCCAGGCAGGACTGAGCACAGCCTCAGCCCAGGAAGGACTGAGCACAGGCTCAGCTCAGCCAGGATGACAGCACAGCCCAGGAAGGACTGAGCACAGCCTCAGCCCAGGAAGGACTGAGCACAGGCTCAGCTCAGCCAGGATGACAGCACAGCCCAGGCAGGACTGAGCACAGCCTCAGCCCAGGAAGGACTGAGCACAGGCTCAGCTCAGCCAGGATGACAGCACAGCCCAGGCAGGACTGAGCACAGCCTCAGCCCCGGAAGGACTGAGCACAGGCTCAGCTCAGGCTGCCTGAGACTCACTCAGGGCACAGGCTGGGTCAGTCCCACCCAGGAGCTGAATCAAGGACCGGGGCCGGCAGACAGCACCAGAACTGGAAAACAGAGGGGTCCTGCATGAAAACCCTTCCCAGTTCCAATTTAGTTCTTGCTTATCCCACCACATACCCTCTTTAGTTTTGAGCTCAGTCCCTGAATCCCATCGGACTTCTCCCCACTTCAGCTCACTGCATCTCTCCTCATCGTTTTGCTCTGTCAAATGCACGTCCCTTCTCCATGCATTCCCTCACTGGCCATCAAACAGCCAGAAAAACACAATCCATCTTTCAGCTCTTCTCCCATTTCAAAGAGGTTTTCGTGCCCTTTTCAGCATTCATAGGACTATTCAGGATAAGAGGATCCATATATATATATAAATAGGTATTAAGTACATCTTAGAAAAAACATCAAGGTACAAGTGATTGCACAAGTTACAAGGAGACTCTTTTAACAGGAAAGGGAAACTATTTCACCTGCAATCAGTAATCATTGCATCAACAAGACACAGTAAAATGATATGGTTATAAGTCAACCCTATAAATCCACAAACCAACTAAATTTCTGTGATCCACGCCTAGAATCAGATGTAAGAAAAGTAAATTTTACATAGATAAAGGAATTTCTTCTTAAACTTTCCTGGGAAGGCAGAGGGAGGGTGAGGACAACCAGTCCCATATGTACCAAGAACCATGATTGTGTTGGCTGGTACCACTGTGAAAGTGCATTAGGGGTGTCAACAGACTGTCATCAACCCTTGCCACATGAGATCAAACACTCTGTTGCTGACTCTGAACCCCAGCAGGAGCCAGCCAGAGCTCTGCCAGAGCAAACACCAAGAGAAGATTGCAGTATTTGGCTCCGAGTTTTCACAAACAACTTTAATTCTCCCCACGTCCTGTGACCTAGGTAATAAAACAACATTTAAAACTCAATTAGGGCACCTCAAATACGGATCTGTGATTTAACATGCAGACGCTTGTGGTACTGCAGATTTAATATGGTAATGACTGAACAGATGTTTAGGAAATTGTGTACACTGGCAGATGCTGACTGACAAAGGATCCCTGTTTCAGGTGTTTGGCTTCCATGGGTTTACACATGACTGCCAAAAAGTCTGTTCCCTGCTCCAAGAAGAGGAACTACAGAAGCCCCCGTGCTTTGCATCCATGGCAAATTAAAGTAAAAACTGAATCTCTCCTCCATATACAATGGAAGTGACTCAGCTTCCTCTCCCTGTGCTGCACAGGTGCAGCTACCACCACTCCCTGCACTCTGAAGAAGTGACTCCAGACGTGCAGAACAACTCAGATCAGAGCTGTCTCCAAGTCAGGCAAGAAAACACACAAGCTGTTTTTAAAACACCACATCCTGTAACTGCACTTTCTTATCGAGTGATGCATGCCGCTGGATTACAGGAGACTGTTCCCATTAGGAAACATAATTCAATACAACAAAAGGTGGCAAAATTGAGCCTGGATTGATCAAGAAGATTTAACTTCAAATTGACAATATTGCTGAGCAGCGAGGCAGGGAGCACAGGCATAATTTGGTTTCCTGCAGCACCACTCCAAATGATGGCTATCAGTATTCCAATCAGTGGCTGATGGTTTTATTTCCCCCATGAGTTTCTCCAGGTCATCCCTGACAGTTAGAAAAGTGCTTACTCGCTTGGGCTGCACTGAGCAGATGGTTCTTGATCAGAGATTAGTGCCGGAGCCGGGGGCCAGCAGGCTGCCAAAAAACCTCATCCGGGGGCTGCCTATTGCGGTCACCCCGGGGACAGCAGTTTGCTGACCACTACAGACAGGTGACACGCTCAGCAATGCTACTGGACATGTCCAGGTCTCTCTGCAGTACAGCCAGTGCTCGCCTGATATATAATTTATATCCCTGCGACTTTGCTGCCTGGTGTTACAATATCACTTTTGCCTTCAGGTCACTCGGTATAGACTTCTGCAGGAAATAGAGGGCACGCAGAGGTGGTGGCAGAGAATGATAAAAACCCAGACCATCCTGACTCTGCCCAGTCCCCACAACTCACATTTCTCAAACCTCAGATCAGCATGACAACAGCCACCTCTCTTCGTAGGTTTATTTTTATTCCCCCTCCCCAAAAAAAAGGGAAAACAAAAGAGAGTGGAAAGATTAAAAACATCAAAAAGCTGGTGGGGTTGTAGAACGCAAGCTGGTATTTCAGGGCCAGGCTTCTGGGACTATGACTATGCATAGCATCCATTTTCTTCCTCCTGATGTGGTTCAAAGGTAAGTGTTGGCATTGACTCGATTATCATGGAATTTACACATATAAAAACCAGAAACGAGCCCCAGCTTTACAGTTTTGGACTCTCTAAATGGTGCTAATTTTCACTAAAATATGAGGACCAATTCTTGCCATGCACTGTGTCTGCACTGTTTTTGACCTGGTGTTTTCCCAGTTTCAGCAGGGTTTTGCTGCCACAGGAGGAAGACAATGATAACGTTATGCTGTAAGATCCCAGGGCAAAATCACTTCTCCCTGGGAAAGGTGATGAAGGAACAAAGCTGAGCTTTGCTCTCATGCTAGAGGAATTTTAAACACCATTTCTGATACTACTGCAGTACAGCAAGAACTATTCTAAGGACAAGAGCCAAGCATAGAGTACATGCCATACAAACCAACCACAGGGAGCTCTGCCCTCCAAACCTGTGTCTACACAGAGAACAGGAAAAGAGAAGGGGAGAAAAAAAAAAGTCGATGGAAGTAAGTTACTGAAGGTAACCTGGAAAGTCACTAACAGAGTGAGAACCACAGTCTCTTGACCCCTGTTTTAGTGTCTTCAAAGCCATCTGCACCGTAACAGCAAGCGACTGTCAGCAGTCACCTTGTTTCAGGGAGTCGAAAAATAAAGGAAAATATAACAACCATTTTACACTTCCAAAGAAGACAATCTTAATTTCCCTGACTGCAGCATCCTGTAAGGAATGGGTGCATCCTATGAAGAATGTTGCTTAGATACAGTACTACACATACAAAAATAGGTTCCTAACTGTTCTCAAATTACACAATAATGTTAGTTTGGGGACGCTTTTAAGTCTTGCTTAATTGATTCCATTTTAATCTATTTTCTCACATATGCTTTAATTTTTATATGCATTTAATTATGCACTTCTGTGACAGAATTAAGTCAGATCTCAACCCTACAAACACTTACGTCATGCATGGTTAACATATACACAGCCTCATCATGAATTTATGGATGTCAAATTGGAATGACCATGGTTTCACTGTTTCCCATTTATAGTGATGTTTGCCTCATTCATTCCTACTATTCTTTTATTTCATTGATTTGTTTTGACATTCATGCATTTATTTCCAAGCCAATACATCATTTGAATGTAAAAGATAAGACTCTTCAGGAATTTAAGGCAATGGAAATGAAAGATCTGGACTTATAAAAGAGGAAATTTGGGGAGTTATATCAGAGAAGCACATTAAAAACCAAAAAATAACTAAAACCTGTCCTGAGATTTCTTTTACGGTCACAGCTTGAAATCTGTTTGGAATTACCATGATGGCAGCATAGCTCCTGTCTTTGCAGTGCAGTTTCGGTGTGGCTGATGGATCTCTGAGGTTTGGGTTCTGAACTCCATCCTCTTATCACCTAAGCATGGATACCCTTCAGCATCTCTATTAGGTGAAAATATTCAGGTATGTTCCCAAAACCAGGGAAAAAAAGGATGTTATACATCCTCGAGAAGCTGCATTTTAATATTATACCCTACTCTATTACCACAGCAGTGATTGGTTTGGATTCTGAGTCCATGGTAACACTTGCTGCCTCTGAGCCCTGAACCAGCCAAACAGCATCTCCTGATAAAAACCTTCCCTGATGTTTGCTGCAAAATCCTTGTCCGCTGCAAACAAACACATCTAACTACATTTAGGACTTCAAATGTTTTCAAGTATTGAGTACTGTGGCTTCAAGCAATTGCACAGCACAATCTACAGCAAGTGGTCAGCAGGATTTCTTTGGAAAAATACCAATGAAATTTATTAGACAACCTGCTGCACTAGCAGGAGCAGCACAAATGTGGTTTGAAGACTTGAGAACAAGCTCAGCTCCCAAGTATATTCTCAATTCAGGCTTTGTACAAGTGCCTTGTTCCCTGCAATCCTGGCGATACTGGAAACCTTCCACATTTACTTGAGGCTCTCACTTCTTCTTGCGTCAGTTATTAAATAACCCCCATCCTCCTCAACACATGGGCAATGTCTCCTGCACACCAGTTCTGTTCCCACCCACTCACTGTTGGTACAGGTGACCCAGACCAGCTGTCACATTACGTGGCAATAGCTAATGTCATGTTTTGTCCCAGTAATTACCCAGAAACTTGTGCTACTTCAGCAGCAACAACAAATAACCTGAACCCCAGCTCCAGCCAAGGGATTGCTGGGCAGGAAAGCTGCCATGTTTCTGTTCAGATCTGCCCCAAAATAAAGTATGTACCTCACAGGAAGCAACAGCCCTACTATGTATGTTCGAATGAATTGTTTAACACACAAGCCCCCCATGAAGAGTTTTCCTGTAATAAACTGACTGGAGAAGGCTGGATGGATTTTGGATGGGAGGTCTGCTCACTGCTGCTGCACAGGGAACTCCCACCAAGTGCCAGACACAGAAAATTTGAAACTGATTGGGGGGAAAAAAAAAGGAGACAGCAAAAACTTTCTTGGACAAACACACTGAGGCACTAAAAGAAGGTGTGTGCACTCAAAGGGTGAGAAATTAAAGCCCTGCTGCTGTGTGCTAATTGAAGCAGGGCTGGGCTGCTCGCTCAGAGTCATTGGGACGTTAAAGGAATTTTTTCTCTTTGCTTCATCAGATGGTCCTAAGCAGTGACTATGGTCCCAAACAGTGTCTTTCTATCAGCACCACTAACTAGAAATTGAGTGGACCAAAGCTACTCTCCACATTCTGCAGGGTTTTGTGACATCCCTTTACTGCCTTTCCTTGCTGTGGTTACTCTGCACTGACACTCAACTCAAGCAGCACTGATGGTTCAGTTCATCCTGAACGAGAACCCCCAAACCTGAGAGACACAAAATTCCCTGTTCCCAGAACTTTCACCTCTTGTTGGCTGCAGAAATGAAAAATGAATCATTACACATTTCTCTTTCCCACTCTGAAGGTGAGTATTTCAAGCCAAATCACATCATTATTTGTGTGTCAGGGGAAGGTTTTTAGTGCAGTTAATAAAAATGTAGGTTCCAAAGCACAAGTTACAGCAAACAGAAAAAAGTCTGTGTCTGTGCACTACCATATACCAGCCAAAGCTCCCATGACATAATACTTGCCACAATTACTACTCTGAGTATCTATCATTTACACCTTGAACTGCATGCTAGTAACCTTTTAAAACAGGATTTGCTTTTGTTCCCTAATCGCCAAAAGAGATTTCAAAGCAATCAAATTCTACTGATGCAAACTCTTGAGCATACAGAGTATTTTGCTTGAGTATTTACAAATGTTTTTCTTATTCATGAGCCACCTTGTAAGCAAGAACGTGTTGGAACAAGTATTCCTGGAAAATGAAAAATAAGTTACAAATATGATTGTTCATTAATGCCATATGCAATATTTAAAGAGTTCTTCTTTCAAAAGTATTTTGAGAATGAATCCATTCTTTTGTGTAGTGCTGTAAGGGTGTAAAATACGCAATACCTAAGTGTTAGGTATTATTATACTACCAGTGTCTAAGTTTGTGGGCCCTCTTGAAAACACTCATTTTTGTACATGTGAGAGGAGACAGCAAAAGCAGCTTGAGAAAAGACAGTTGAAAATCTGCCTAGCATATTTTTTCACCCAAATATTGCTTTTAATGTATAATCAATCTTTATGGTCTGTGGCTGCAGGGAAGGTGTAATAGAATCAAGTTTTCATAAAATTGCAAGTTGCATGAATCTTTCAGAAACGAGATCATAACATTCTTCATTCCAAATCAATATCGATTATTCCTTAAGTTACATATAAATTGCTTTTAGTCGCAGACATTTCATGTCATACAAATGCAGTTAATAATGGGAAATATCCCTTTCACCACACTAACAATGCCATCCTGCTTGCTGGGCTCATCTAGTGAGAAAGATTATTCCCTTCCTTTCCTCATATGCTATTTTAAATACACTTTAGCCAACCTGTGTATCCTATTTTACTCTCGTTACAGCTGATCTGTGCAGAACTTACCAAGAATAAAGCATTTTGTGACACACAAGTTGCAGGTCTTGACCAAAAGGCCATTTCTTTTAGCTAGTATTTCCCCACTGAAGAATTGAGCCCATTCTGAAGGCACATCACCCAAATTCTCTCGGCGAGAAGCAGAATTCAAATTATTCACACCAAGGAATGAGTCACAAATCATGCAGGAAACAAGTCTGAGGAGGAGGCCCAACACTGGAAGTGCTGCATGGGCGGATTTCTATGAACGGCCCTGGAAACGCACACACGGGGTGAAAACATGAAAGTGAAATCCCTGCTCTGTTCCATCTTTCTGCTGTTTCCTCTCTATTTGCAATATGTAATTAAAATATAAATAAAACTGAATAAAAAAGCCACAACAGTGAAATTTCCATTCTCAACAGACTGGGGATAAGACATAGGGCAAAGAGTTGGAAAAATAAGAAGTCACTTGGATAAAAATTAGGGATTCAGCACATCCCTCCTTGGTTGGCTGCTCAGCCCGAATGGTGCCATTCACTGCATCCCTGCTGGTGTTCTGCCACTGCAGTTTTATGTGGGGCCAACACAAGAGTCTGACCATCATTTTTCAGGGTTTATTCCTACAAAAGGAAATATGAAACTCTCTCTGCCATAAAATGTTTTGCATTATCTTTCATGGCTTTAAACCACAAAATACTCCTCACATTTTATCTCAGTGTTTAATGCTTTTTAAGTTTACATTTGAGCTCTGATGATTAACTTTAAGAAACAAAGTAAACTGCGTGTGCTTTTTTAGCCCCTAAGGACAGTTTTTCCTTCAGAATGTAACTGCAAAGATATTTTTACATTGTAGGAAACCAACTATAATGTACATTACAGCTCATTTTCCAACACTGGATTGCATCATAAATATATTTTAAGCTGCCGTGTTGAAATTATAGTGGAAAATTAAAACAAGCATAACCCATATTATTTAAGATGAATTTTACAGCCAAGTAAGAACCAAAATGAAATAAAAACACAGTATTTGCATCCAAGAAAATTTGGTAGAAATAAAATAAAAAAAACTGTTACGGCTAAAACCTACTTAGCAAAAAAAAAAAAAAGTAGATGAAAACATTGGCCATCTGTTGAGAGCATGGAGCTGGTTTCCCCATTAGGAGCTGCAATCTCAAAGCCAGGGATTAATATCCACAGCAGGGTCACCTCCCGAGGGCCAGAGGAGAGCGGGAGCGCGGCGCTGGCACCGCACCACGAGGAGCTTGTCCCAGGAACCTGGCCTGGCCACGCAGGGCTCCTCCTGCTCGTCAGGAGCTGCAGAGCCAAATGTCAGCAAGGCTCTCCAGCTCAGCCAGGACTGAGGAAAGACAGAAAGTGGATGGAAATAGCCGAGTCTGGGAGTTTGTTCTGGTTTGCCTGTTCGGTTTTTTGTCCATTAAATAGGGAACATTAATTCACCTGAAGCCCAAATTAATTGTTGTGGCTGACAACCCTAACAGGCAACGTGGTGAACTATGAAGGCTGAGAAATATTTCTTTTAAAACTGATGCATACTTGGTCCACATTATATTCTCCTTTTCACATATCCACAGATATACTTAATAGATCTATAAAAAACCTGATACTAACTACTGCCTGCAATTAGAGATCCTGCTCAGGGTTAACAGTGCACGAGCATATCACACAATGTGATTTTCGTGCTTTGTGCCACGTTCAACCACAGGAGAACAGAGAACATTGTCATGATGAGGAATACATAATTAAAATATATTGGCCTTGTCTTATATGCTGATGTTGGTACCAAAGACCAGAACGGTAATGAGGACTTTGAGTCTCAAGACACAGAGTTTAAGAACACTGAGAACTAACTCTGTACAGGAGCTTGATTTTTAAGTTGATAAATCTGCTTGCTGCTGCAGCAAAACAAAAAAACAGTGGCTAGTTCCAGTCTTTTGGCAGAAGGATAGATTTCTGTCCTGACATCAAACTAAATATTTTTTATTTAATAATAAATTATCAGGGTGAATATTTTTTGGCATTTTTCATCTGTGTCCTTAATAGTCAAATATAAATTTTACTTTTTTCAGTTCACTACCTCTAAAATATCTTTGAAAAACTACCAGAACTGGCAATACCAGGTGTAAATGTCATCAGATACTGGGATTTTACAACAGTGTGAAGTATTACGAAAGATCACCATCAGTACAAACTGTCTAGCTTAACAATTCAGATAAACCATGGAAAGCAGACAGTGTCTTGGTGGTCTTGCTGCCTTTAAAAAGTCCATTACCACAAGCAGGCACCTTCTCTTTCCTAAAGGAAAACGTTAAACCCAATGCCAGCAGATGCTCAACCAAGAGTTGTTACAATCACAGTGAAAGTAAAGCCAAAGTGGCAGGACCAGAACCCCAGCTTCCTGACAGAAATGCAAATGACCCAAGCAGAGGCACTAAAACAGCCACCAAGGCATTAATAATACAACAGTAACAATACTAATTATGGTGTTTCATGTGGCATTATTGAGAACATAACACGCACTTCTGTAGGAAATTAATTGTTATTCACCAATTAATGTGGTGCTGGGAAATGTGTTTTTGCCAGTCCTGCTGAAGTTTAAAAGCTGGATTTAAGTCTCCACCTCAGTGACATGTTTTCTGAAAGCAGAGAGAGTTCAGACAGATTTGACAGCAATTTTATCTACACAAGATGCAGGGCTGAGTTTCTCAGCTAAGTAGCCTACAGGGAGAGGGACGGGAGTTTTGTCGGGTATTTCAGAGACCGTCTGTGATTCTTCTGTAAGGCTTATCTCTCATCTCCCAGCTAGACCGAGGGATCTAAGAAATCCCTCTCATTCAAATCAAATATCAGTCCAACTCCTATTGTTCCTGCCCTTACTGGAGATGCAATCCCCCTGATAAAGAAGGATGCACGGTGCTTCTTTAAGCACTTATCAATACTGCCCCTGCAGCAGAGAGCAGGCTTGCCCAGGCTCCCCCTCTCCGAGCAGCACACACTGACCGAGGCTGGGAAGCCTGAACTTATGAAAAACAAAATATTACTGCAAGGCTGTGGGTGGTTTTTAGCTACACTTTCAGTCCACAAAGTCAAATTCAGAGGCTTATCTGAGCAGGGAGTCTCATATCCCTGTCAGACCGACGCGCAGGAGCAGCGAATATCCTGTAGCAGGGCAGGAGATTTGATCAGCATTTCCATACTCATTTACAACCCTCAACACTGCTGACGTTCACCAGGCTGTTTTGAGGCCCTGATTCTCTGATGTCCCCTCTGGGCAGCATCTTCAGGACACCCCAGCTCTGCACAGTCCCCGTGTGGGTGAAGCAGAGTCCTGTTTTCCAGAAACCTGCCCAGGAACGATACCACCTTAAAAGGTGCAGACACACAGGTTCATTATTCAATCATTCAGGAGAACATTAATACAAAATCATTTTTGCCCAGGGGCCTTTGCAGATACCAGGTTAAAGGAAAAGTCTGCAAGAAGGGGAGTGGTGATCTCCCCTGCAGTGCCCTCTCCCTCCAGCTGAAGGGATGAAGGATTCAAGGACACACATGAATTGCCTGGCTTGGGAAGAGAGACCAACCTGTGTCACGCTACAGCAGAAGCACCAAACTCACACATATCATCTTTAAAGAAAGCTAGGTAGGAGACCTTAATAAATTTGTGGCTTTATTACGCCTGGCCATTCTTTCTAAATCCCATCCCTCATTTTCTTTTCAACCACTCGTATGTCTGGATCAAAGAAAAGATGGATTTTAGTGTATTTTAAAAACTGCTGAGCTTGGAAACTGTTTTTAAAAATTACTAAGTGTATCTAGCTAGAAAACTGAATCACTTTCCTTGAAGTTTGGAAACAAGTCTCCTTGCTGCCCCTAGAAATAGCAGGGAGGAGGAGAAACATTCCCATCTCCAAACTTCCACCAGAGCAAAGCCTGCATGGCAAGCAGAGGCTGTTTTGGTTAATTACTTCTTCATGTGCACAGACAGATTGGTCAGGATAAAATGCCAGCACTGCTGACCTCAGCCTGGCCCCTGTTCCCTCCCTTCAGCAGGTGCTCCAGGCACCAAGAGATCCCTGTGGCAGGGCAGCTCCAACTGCTTCATCTCCATCTCATGGAAAGCCATATGGAGATGACAAAGCTGCTTCTGAAAATAGCCTGTAGGTACAATGATCTGCCCTCAAGCCAGCCAAACTCAACATTCATTTTTATTACCAGATTTTCTCAACACCCTCTGCTAACAAAAAAGTTGCCTCATCACATTTTTTCGAAGAACTTTCCTTTTCAGTTCCATCTTCCAGACAGGCACACTAATCATATTCAAGGCTAGACCTGCAAGCAGGATGTAAATCACTTTACCAGCTCAGCTGCCATGTATTTAATATCTTATTCACAGTTGCAGGAGGAAAAAAAGGTGAGATTATATGGGGGGTAGACAAAGAGGGAATATAATTTCCAGGAGTTATACAGGACCTTCCATAAATTTTTACAGTGTTATGGTGGAGGGAAGCCCCTTCATCACATTGCAGGGGCTAAACCTGGAGCCAGAGTTAAAATCATGTTGGTGTTTGATGCCCCTTGGGCACGGGAAGGAATCGCTGCTTGTAAGCAAGAGCGAGTGAAGGGAAAGTCAGTTTGCTGGGAAAAAAAAAGGAAAATAGAAAAGAAAAAAGGTTTTGTTTGTCAGACAGAGCTGTACAATTGTCTGCAAATGCCAAGGAGGGAAAAACTCTCCGAAGACATGTCAAGCCCCTGATCCAGCTGTCAGTTGTTCTGGTAGGCAGAAAATGAAGGCTGGCACGTGAGATGGATCTGCACGGTGCCTGTGCGGTGCAGCCTTTCCCACCCTCCACCCAGCCTCCCCAGCCAGGGCCCAGAGCACAGGGAATGTGCTATGCAGAGTTCCCTATTAGCATGATTGACCTAATATTGGATGACTCTGTACCCAAGTGCTTATGTGAAATAATAAGCCTGGCTACTGAGCAATTATTAAATACAAGGAATTGTTAAATCCTTGCATTGTACATATTCTAAAGGAAATTAATCATTTTGAACTCTGGAGAATACAGTTTTATAAGAAGAGAAGAAATAGCAAATACACAATAGGGTATTTAAATGCTAATACAGTCAAACAGTTTAAAGCATAGCATACATTTTAATATTGGTTTACTGAATAATAATTATGCTCTCCTAAGTAGCAGTAAGTAGCATTTATTATGATTTGTTGAAAGTATTGATCCAGATGGTGACAAGTGCAACTTCCCCTTCTCGCAAATATCCTTAAAAATACATATTATCAGATTACCGAGTCTTCTTAAAACATGTTTTTCTTGGAATATTCTGCTCCAACTATCAGCAGCAGCCTGATACGTTATAGCCCAGAATTATTTCAGCCCAATTGCATGAGGTGAAAAGATAATGTTTGTTATCCACGAGCCAAAATTTACTGTCCTTTACTCAAAGCTGACAGCTTTGCATGTTTTTTGCATCTGGTCACACAGGAGCTTATACAGGATGGAGAAGAGTCTTAAACATCCATTCCCTGTGTTCTGTCAGCAGAACTAACACTATTAAACCAAACGGGCCGTGCTTTGGGATGCTCTGAGGTGGTGCTGAGCTCCCCACTGGGCTGAACATCATCCACGGGTGGTCAGGCAGGAGGGGCTGAGCCTGAGCTGGGACCAGCTCAGGGCACCTAAACCCCCTGTGCAAGGACTACAGAGAACACAGGCACTTCCACAGCCCAAACCAACCCTTCGTGCCCATGCCCACTTTGAGAAGTACCGGCCTGTGAGCCACCCGCTGCTTTTAATTAAAAGAAATTCTGCTAAAATATGGCAAATGAGCAAATTCAACCACGCTGCTACTAAATCAAACTTGTCTGGGATAGAAACCAGCACAAGATTTGTCCCCTGGCCTGTATGATAAAGCTCTTCTAAATACATTGAGCAACAGCTGTCACGAAGACAAAGCAGCTAATTCTTAAATACATATTTTAATAGTAATCTTCAGTTTGATTAACATACGATACCTGCTGCATTAAATGCAAATTAAATATGCACTTAGTAAATTCAATTTAAAGCTTTTCTGTTTTCTTTTATCTGTTACATCAAAGATAGCAAAAAAGTAGTGGCTTTATTTTTTTCATGTGCTTCAGAAATATAATGTGACTAGAACTGACTTAACGGGAACATGAATGCAAAAGTAGATTCAACTCTATTAACTTTTACAATTTTGCTGCAGAAATAGTTTCTCTTGATATTTTAATTTCACCTTTGCTGATCGTGGAAAGAAGCAAGGTCAGGACCTCTGCTGCTGTTCCTCAGACTGCACAGGACCACTTAGCATAATTCAAGCAGTTGTAAAAAATTAGTACTGCATGCTACGATAAATGGGTTAGTGTTTGTATCTCTAATGGAGCAGGATTAGGGTAAAGGAAAGTACCATTTCTGTAGCTCAACTGAAATAAACATTACAAAAGGCCAATTTACACTTCCAAGATTACGTGTAATGACACAATGTTTAAGAAATTATTTCAGTCTAGCATTGTTCTGGCACGTAGCTGTAAGTAGGCCATTCACTAAAATATCCCAGCCATCTTTCTCAGCAGCAACAAATCACAAATGTTTTACAATTTATTTTTATCACTAAAATTAAAGAGAATAGTGCTGTGTTTACACTGTCACAAGGGTAATGTATCATGGCTGAGAAAGTAACAAAAGAACCCAAAACCGATGAAATTAGCATTCCCTATTAAAACTCACTGCTAAAAACTTTACAACCCAAAACATCCACTTTTATATCTGTCAACTTGGTACTAAAAACCCCACAAACCAAACAGATTATAAATAGTCCTCTTGTAATTTGCTGCCTCTGATGAGCAGGTGAAAATTCACACACACAGCCCCTTTTTATACCCCCCTTGACAGGCTTTCAGTTTGAAACCACAACTTTTCCAAGTGTAAAGGTATTCGGGTACACACAATTAACACGTTATTTTGTGGAAGCAAAACGGCCAAATCCCCTTCATACACTCCCACTCCCTCCTTTTGGAGGAGAAGTTAGTCGTGGCAGGTGATGCGCGGAGACAAAATGGTTTTCAAGAGATTGGCAAAAAGCTTTAAACTGAATATCCTGTTTGATTACGACTTCATGCAACTGCAAGTCGGTGTGATAATGCCAGAGCCATTCAATCCCGGTGCTGCTGGAATGCTGCCAAAGCAATTAAGGTTGCTGACTTGGCCATGAAGCTGAGAATATACACACAACAATTTTACACCCCATCATACTGTGGTAACGGGTACTTGCACCCACAGAGGAGGGAGAGACAACTGTAAAGTGTGGTCTAAGCCAATGCACAGAATTTTTACCAAGAGCAAACGGCTCTCAAGTGGGAGGTAAAACCCCTGTGACCAGTGCAGCCCCAAACTGGGGAAGGGCTTGGGTCTTGAGGGGCCCAGGGCAGGATTTTTCTTTTGTGTATTCACTGGAATGCCTCCAGAAGGAGCAAGCACCAAGATACAACGCTGAGGCACAGACTCACAAACCTGGGGATGCAGATGTAGGAATGTACACTCAATTTACACATCTCCCAGCCCAGCTCCACCTGTCTCAGATTCCTGTTTAAACTTCACGTTCTCTTCCCAAGCACTGATTCCCAGCGAGGCTGTGTAGGATTCACCAGCCCAGCAGATGGAGAGGCAGCAAGCAGGGGTATGGAGGGCACAGCTCCAAGAACACCTCCAAAAGCAACTCTCTGAGTCTTGGGGCGAGCACAGGAGAGAAACAAGCAGGTGCTGGGGCAGCCTTTGGGAAGGGCTGCATGAACACAACCCCAGACACACAATTATTGTACAGCCAGGATTGCTCTGGGCTACGTGAGCTGCCAGTCTGATGAGGGGACAGCACAGATCCACAAACACGCAAAGGGGTGGATTTTCAAATGGAAGAGTGCAGAGTTTACAGCAGCAGAGCTCTGCACCAGCCAGCAGCCTTTATGGGCTGCTTAATATAATTATCAATATATGGAGGGGAAAAAAAAAAAAAGGGAAGTAAATGAGGAGTTGCCATAGCAACTGTTACCTCCAAGGAATATGAAAGATACGGGACCCCCCTCACCGAGGGAATGTTTTATTTACTGTTTCCTATTTTGAATGCTCAGCAAAGTTGTGCTGCTGGACACTGCTGCTCAGGCTGGCGACCTTCGCTGGGCAATGCTTGCATTTTGTTGGTGGGTTCTGCCTGGAGAGAGGCCCCTCATTTCCAGTGCTGACAGGCAGGACCAAAGGCAAACTTCTCCCATCAGCACGGCAACATCTGCTCCTAATTCAAGTGCCTGCTGATGGTCAGCACTTCCCCTGCTAAATTACAACATGCTCCCAATTTATTAACCAGCTAAATAACTATTACGAGGAGAAAGACAGAGAAATGCACTCCAACCTTTGCAGTGATAAGCATGTAAGGACCCATGGGTTTTCCTGTTCATTTGTGGATTTTTAACCAGGCACTGGTTTTGCCCTGAATCACTATTTCACTGACAGCTGAATGTCCATGCAAAGTATTTTGAAGCACATGTCTAAAACCCACTTGCATTAACGGGACAAAAAGCACGTGTCAAAACACTGAGCTGTGCAGAAACGGTGCCAAAAACATGATTAAGTAAAGTATAACCTTCAGCTTTGAGGAATTCCAGCCTTTACACCATCAAATTTAGGCACGTTGTCTATGTAACATTGCTACTGCTGGACAGAGCTGAAAAATTGGGATTTAGAGCAAGGGGGAAGAATATCACTATTTCAAGATCCTGCTCAGTGTCCAGGACACAAAGGCACAGCAAAAAGAAATGAACACATGGCTTACATAGAACTTCATTAATGTAATGAAATATTGGAGGTCATCTTCAGAGAACACAGCAGTTTGTAGATGCCCTCCTTTCATGAATGGATCCCACAAGAGAAGGAAGTAAAGGGTAAAATGCAAGATTTAATAGTAGTAGGAGTAGTAGGAGCAGCATCAAATAACCCAATCTAAAATTCTATGTAGCTGCCTCTACAAAACTGGATTGTGTTCATGAACTCAGAAAATTATTTAATTTCTCATCTTAGTTGAGGCTAAGCTTTGTCCCTGTGACATCAGCAGACTAGTCCTTCTCCATATCTATTTTATTTCCTGTTCAGCTTATGCATTTCCCTTCTTATTCCTGCTGTAGTGTTCTTTAGAGATGCACTGTTAATTCTGCCAACAGAGACAACAGGACCTTCATTCCCACTACCTACCATTTCCTTCAATAACAATCTAAATAATATTTCTAATCCACAGATAATCCACTAATATTACATTAGTGCAGTGCCAATGCACTTACATGTAACATGAAATATAAACTTCTAAAAAAAAGTCAATATTATCAGCTGGAAGTAGAAACAGGATGACAATGCTGAAACAAAATAAACAAAAATTAAAAACCAACAAAAAATATAACTGCCTCCATTCTCTTGTGCGTCTCATTAAATGAAGCAGACTGGATTTAAATCAATCAAAGTCTGAGCTAGCTTTAAAAGGTAAAAAAAAGGCAAAAATTCAAGCTTACTCTTGGAAGCAGAGACACAGAATTCAAATCATTCTTCTAAAAAAATTCTCATTTTAGAAGTGTCATGTATTGAGCAGCCATATCTGAACAGTAGCTGACAGTGGCAGTGCAACATTCACTTGGTTGGGTTAAGCCACATGAAAGAGAGAAATTCACCCTTACTCTTCCACCTTGAAAAATGGAGATTTCTTTTTTCCTGCCCCACAAGAAGCGTCCTCAGGAACGGAATGGAACGACACAGAAATTCTGCGCGTGTGGAAGCGCAGCAGCAGCACAGCCCAGACGGCGACGGCTCTGCCACCAGCTCTGCTCTTCTTCAAGGCAGAGGGAGAGAGAAGCAGCAGGAGTGTGAGGTGAGGGTGGGAGCGAGGAGATGTTCATTACAGGACACTCTTCCCTCCAGGCACAAGATGGCCAGCGAGGAGCAGTAACAGCTTTCCCCGCGACAGCAGCTGTGGCAGTAGGAGCTGCAGCCTTAAAAAAGACACATCCCTGTTTTCTCTTTTCCTAGTATTTCCTGTCCTAACTTTCTAGCTTGCTTTGCTGCCAAGGCTAAAATAACATCACTCTGTGCATCACATCATTTTGGAGAGAGCTGCGAACTCCTGCGCTCGCCCGCCAGACGGGAGCTGTGAGCCCGCGCACGGCGCGAGGACAGATCTTGGAAAAGGGCTGACAAAATGGGAAATTTGGCCCTTAAACACACCTGAACTCCTGTCTCAGTGTCCAGCACAGAGTGGAACAGCCCGAGGGAGAGGTGCTCAGCCCACTGAGATGTGTCCAAATATAACACACCCAGAACCCTCGAGCGAGTATATTTGATTATTTTATCTGAGCAGAGGCAGTGGCAGCAGGAGAAGCCACCGGCACCCTCTGCTCCTCCCCAGTCCTCAGGGATGTGGAAATCAGGATGATCTGCCAGGACATGAGAGAGCTGAGCTCCAGACTTACACGAGCAGAAGGGAAGGTGAGTCAACGACTTTCACATTTTGACCTCTGTGCTTGTAGGTGACACAGAGAACAAAGAGATCCTTCAAGCACAACATCCTTCCACAGCTCTGCTCCTCCCGTTTAGCCTCTCACCACTTCTCTCACAAGTGTCTGAAATGGCTGTCCTGGATGAGCTCTGATGGAAGGGCTTGTCTGACACAACTTTTTTTGTCCTGCCATGACAATTTTTTTCCTGCAAGTTTTGTTGGTTTTGGCCTCTCCCCCCACCCCATTTCAAATGAGGAAAAAACTTTAAAAGCACGTCAGTCCAAACAGAAAATCTGCTTTGTTTGCCAACTTGGAAAATCAATTATTCATGTTATTCATGCAGCCAAACTTGTAGGCAGAAAGGGATTGTCAGCTGAATTTCCTGAGGGGACACCACAACTGCCACATTGTCCCATAAACCCTTCACCAAAGGTACTGACCCCAACTCCAGGCTCCATTAGGGATGACTTCCAGCCGTGCCCATCTCTGACATCTCCAGGGATGGGCACGAGACACCCTGCCCTGACAGACTCACAGCTCCATTAGACACAAGCAGCCACAAAATCACTCAGGAAGGGAACGAGGGCACCTCCACTTCACCCCACCCTTATTTCAGCACAGGGCAGAGCTCCAAGGGACTGCAAGGCAAAGCAACACCAGCAGCAGCAGAGAGACTTCCCCATGCTCACACAACCACCAGGTCTTTTTGATGCCACACACACTCAGTGACTGATGATGGCAAAAGCAGGTGTGGGGAGAAGTTGTCAGGATCTGATGGTTTAAGTGAAAGACACTTCAAGGGAGAAGAAAATGTTCCATTATAAAAAGGCCCATTTTACTCATGCACTTTAAAATGGCAATAATGCATTCGATGCCAAAAAGAAGAAATGAAGAAGAGCATCAAAAAACAATAAGAAAGATGCTCTGGCTTATAATTGTACTGTCTTCTCTACAAAGCCAATAGTCCTTTTTCTTCCTGCTCTATCCTGAATCTTCCCTAGCTGCAAAGCCCTCAAGCTACAGACAGGTTTCAGTTCAGTAAGACTGTCTGTGGCTTATTACAGCTGAAGATCCATGATGAAGGGCTTGAAATATCCTCAAGTTTGCACACTTGAACAACACTAGAGATAAGAACAAACTTTAAAACCCTGGATAATCCTCACTTTACTAATAAGCAATTTTATCTAAATCCTCCTTTAAAAAATCGTGCTTCCCTGAGTGATGCTGGGGGAAGGAAGTTTCCACGTCCAATTTCCAGCTCTATTCAGCCAGTATTAACCTGAGCTCCTGCCGAGTCATGGGGGCTCTTTGGTCCTCCTCATCTCAGCTGCCAGGAGTTTCATCCTCATCCTTTGTCCTGACAATCTGAGGTTTAGCTCTCTCCAGGCTGCCTCCCTATGATGCCAGGTATCCCGCTCCCACTGGCTGCCCTAATGCGGGCTCCCATCTGCTGTATCACAAAATACTCATTCTCTCAGCACCCTTGGGAGGCAAAGTAGTGCAATTATGCTTTTATGGCTCTGAAGCTGCAGAAAAGGAAGGTGAAGAGATAAATTTGCAAAGACACTTATATTTTGAGGGCCTCAGCTCTGACTAAACAACTTCCTTTTTCGAGTACCCAGAGCAAGCCCCACAACATTCAGTGAAACCCCGAGTCCCCCTTGTCTCCATTCACAGAGAGGCTGTTTTCCCACCTGGCATTTTGGGGCTAACACACTTGCACCAGGTGAGAACGGATCAGGATTCTTAGAGGAAGCAAAGCTTTATCCAAAATACGACAGTTAATTAATCAACATGTTCCAAACCTTTCACTGAATGCAAAACACTCCCCAAAGGACCCTCCAGCAAGCATTGCCTCACGGCAGGACACGCACACACAAAAGAAAGACATTTTTTTTCTTTATCTACGCCCAATACAGTCTTATGAGAGAACTGCTCCATGATAAGATCCCCAGGAAACTACAGCAACATCCACACAAAACCTGTCACAGCCCACAATCAAACTCTTGGGTCCAAGTGATGCACTTCTTCTAACAGGAGGAGCTAGAGTGGGTCTTGGAGCCCAAGTCCAGATGACAAATTCAAATAACACAATGCACAAGTTATTAATCCAGAAATGAGCCCAAAACCAGCTGTTGAGCTGTGTCTGACTGCTCCAAATTTGTCCAGGAGGTCGCAGTGACAGGGCAGCACAGCCACACTCACACATCTGACTTACGAAATCCTAACAGCTCCACGGGGACCTACCCTTCAGAAAGGGGGGAAATGGGAACCACACAGCTTGTCCTTTACAGGAAGCAAACAGGGGCTTTTCTCAGGTGAGGCAGGAGAGCTGTGAAATGACTGAATTGTGCTGGGGAGGAATGTGCTGACCTGCAGAGCTTTCAGTGTGTCCCTGCAGAGGCAGCGCAGTTGCTCAAAGGAGAGATGGAGCACAACTACACCTGAACACATTTTCATTGTGGAAACTCTGCCTGGCTTCAGTTTTAATTTTGTGCCGTTTTTAGAGGATTAACTGTGCAGCACAGGACCATATTCCAGCTGGCTCTGCCCTGGCAGAGCCGATCCAGGAGCAGTGCAGGACTTGGGATCTCAGCAGGGTCTCCTGACGGTGTGGGACATTGTGTCCTCACGTGGCTCCTGGAGCTGCATCCCTAATCAATGCAACCACATCAAAAGAAGTGCACCCAGAGGTGTGCAAATGTGGTTGGAGGGTTTGCAGGGTGGAGAACAGCACCACAGCACCTCATATCTGAAAACCTCTGCCTGCCTGTCTCTGCCCCAACCCAGTTAGCTGTAATTGTAATACAGGGGATGAAAGACAATAATTAGTTCTGAAAATAAATTGAGTACAGTTAAACAATCTCCTTGCTGCAATCTTCAATTAAAAAAAATGAAAGGAAATGAATGAATAATTCCTTTCCTCCTCAGGGAATAAGGGAAACCAGACCTTCAGAAATAGGGAGTATAAACAACAAGGCAAGATCTATTCCCAAACAAATTCATCTACAAGGCAAATACATTAGAAGGTTTTTTTCCATTAAAACATATTTGTTTCTCAGCTTATGAACCAAACAGAGCAAATTGCACATACATCTGAAATTCTACATTAAAAATGTGTGCAAACATTTCCAATAATCAAGATGACTGTGAAATGTTTGTGCCAAGTGTTTCAATAGCTCTTCCTCGTTTGAAGATGGTTCATATCCATCACATGGTATTGGTTCCAGGCCCAGTGTTTCAGCCTGAAGTACTCAAACATCATGAGTCAGTTCCCCTCAAAATCATTTCAGTGACTTAAAATGAGACACAACATACATAATTCTTGGGTTCATTTGAAACTGCCTTTTATCTTACAGGAATCTACATCACTCATTCTCAGGCTGCTTTTTTCTAACACTAAGAAGATACAGAATTTACTACAAAAATTAACACATTAAATGTGAAAAGGGCCATGTTCTCACATTTATGTTATTCCATGAACTGGAGGGTTAAAACACCATTTATGATGAGGGAATCCTGGAGGTCAGTTTGCTGCTCCTTGACTGTGAAAGTGATTTGAAACCTTCCAGACTCCAGCTCAACTTATTTGGTTGCAGGGGTTGAAATCCAGCAGGCAGTGGACCAGTGTCACCCCACGATGACACCGGCACTGCGTGTCACACTCTTCACCCTAATTTATTGAGCTGCAGGAAAATAATGCTCCTGGCAAGGGGAACAGATCCCTGGAATGTGGCATGTCAGGGTGCAAACACACCTGGGCAGGCTCCTATTCCTGCTTAATCTGGGTTATGCCTTTGCACAGAGTTCTCTTTTTAACATTCTCACTCGTTACTTTTGCTTATGGCATTTTCTCAGCAGCCATCACCACCACATCTCCTGTCCAGCCTTGCCAGGCTGTGCCACCTCCAGACTGCCAGAGACAGCCACGCTGCCCAAACATGTCAAACAGCAGAATTGTGACGTTGCAGCCTAAAAGAAGCTTTCACAAGCTTAAAACCTCACAAGCTTAAAGCCTCACACCCAAACCCCAACACAACACCACACCAACCCTCCAAACAAAATGAAAAAGAAAGTGCCAAGAGCTCATCATGCATAGGAAGTGAGTGAATGCAGAGTTCTGCAGGGATTTTATTTAAAGTCAAATGCTCTCTGTCTCCTTGATAGGCAGAACCCATGCCTCTATCCTTCCAAATATCAGCAGAAACAACATGAAAAGCTGCCCAGATATTTTTCTTTAGTCTGAGCATTAAGACAGCCTATTATCAGTTCGGTTTGCTTAAAGCCAGAGAAGCTCAGGATCAAAATATTCCTGCAAAGTAACCATTCTGCAGCCTGTTGGACAGCAGCATTGTAAAAAAAAAGGAAAGGCCAAAATCTCACCCTTGCACTCTCCAGTGTTCGTAGGGGAGCGCTGCATAGAATTGTCACAATAAGTTAATATGACAGTATAAAAGCCAATACTCGCCCTGGGATTACACAATAAATAGACTCCATTAAACTACTCTGTAAACTCTCCTGTGAGAAATTTCTCTTTGATCCAGAACTTAATAGGAATTATTTAATCATAATGAGATGGTAATAAAACAGCATCACCTGAATAAGCTATTTTATTACCTGTTTCATAATTAGCTCTTCTTCATTATAATTCTTTCAGATACTGGAAACTATGCTAAGGCACATGGAAAATACAGAGGTGATTGATGACAGCCAATGGGCCTTCACGAAGGGAAAATTGTGCCTGACAAATCTGAGAGCCTTCTGCAAGGGGGTTACTGTGATGGTGGGTGAGGGAAGAGTGACTGACATCCACCTGTGCTCATGCAAATATCTGCCACTGTCCTGCATAACATCCTTGTCCCTAAACTGGGAAGGGTTTGAAAGGTGGGTTTGGGGATTTTTGCTGGGTTACTTCTCCTTACCACAGCTACACAAGGCCCTGCATCGGCACCAAGGAAGTGACAGCAAAATCCAAGAAAAGCAAGATCTGTCCTGAATTTGTGTTCACAACCAAATCCGTGGTTTAACGCATCTCTACTGATGATGTTAACACACTTTTCTTTCAAAGAGTAAGAAAATTTGGTTGCAACTTCTGTGAGAAAGAGACGATCTTTTGCCTTCTCCAACCTTGTGCCAAGTGTCAAGTTCCTGCACCAAAGCAGGGTTACGTGAGACCTTAAAAACTGCAAATTCATGACACAAGCTTGGAAAAACAGGACACTTTTTCAGCAAAGCACATTGCTGAGTATGACTGGACACCTGTTACTGAAGCTTTCCAAAAACTACCTGGCACACACCATGCAAAATACTCACATGAATGATTTCAAATTGCCAGTTACCAGTGGACAGTATCAAGAACCTTTAAAATAGCCTCGAAACCTTGAGCCCTTAAAAAGCCCTGAAAATAAGGGCAAAGCACGTGTATACACTGAGCTACTTAAAAAATAATGTGACATAATAATATTCTACATTTCTGGAGAGGATTTTTCACCACATAGATTTATAACCAGAAGCCCTCACAGAGCATCCCACAATTTTTAGCAACCATACACCCTGGACAGATGCACATCTCTCAAACAAGACTGAAAAATCAGTGTTTCACCTTTATTTTTCCTATACTCTAAAACTTCATTTAAGGATATGAAATCTTGCCACTACTATGAATTTTTTCTCCCTGTCCACACCTCCCTCATGAGTATTTTCTCATAGATGTCAGAAAAGTTAAGAGTATTAGAATAATTTTGTAACACTTTGGTATTGTTAGTAATTTCCTTTAGTGTGATATGAAATCCATCAGAGTATTTTTTTTTTCTGAGAGCTTGCTTCGAGACCTCAAAAAAAGCATTAACAGATAACTTGACAAGCCTTTAAATGCTGTTGAGCTCCTAACACAGAATTTATGCCAGAATCCAAAGCCCTGGCTGTATACATGGGAAGTGTTAGGCAAGTTTCACTCCAGTAAGAATGTAATTGGATTAAAACACATCATTTGATAATTTTGCAGTTAGTCACTGAAATAAGCATGTAAGTAATTTCAATTTTGCAGAAAAGTCCTCTTAGTGGAGTCGTACAATTTGGTAGGGAATTATTTTCAGGAAATTTTGAAAGACAGCACTGTTTAAAATCATATTAAAGATGTAACTGAAATAAAAAAAAAAGTTGTATGAAATTCTGTCAATATCTCAATTTGTGAATTAACCAGCTCTTGATATTCAACTCTACCAGAGTGATTATGGGCTACGGCCAAGAAGGGGCATGTGTGATAAATATCTCTTTTTATGCCTCCATAAAATGCTCTTCTAACATGAATAAAAAAAGTACATAAACAATCTGTGATGACAAATTAGCATTTAAAATTTCTAGGCTATCTAACCTCTTCTGCACGTACTCCGAACAAACACTAATAAAGTGTTCAGCTCTACAATGAAGCTGTTTGGGTAGCTAAATAGTAATGGAGCAGATGCTTAATATCAGCCTTTAAGCCTCAAAATGTACAAATGCAATTAATTGCCAGCCCAATTTTGGAGGCTGAGTTGTTAGAAAAAGAAGTGTGTTTGAAATTCTGACTGTAGGCAGAATTTTTTTTTTTTGGAGGGGGAAGAGTGGTGTGGTTTTTTTAGCATAAATAAAACCTTATACTTAGTGCAAGTATCACCTTCACTGGTGTTCTTCCCACCCCATCCACTGGTACTGAATTCTTCTTACTGAGATTCCTGTTGTTACATGGAGAAAGTCAGAATCTGAGCAACATGGATTGTCTTTGTTAAAAGGACAATTGCACCATTCAGCTCTTCACAATGTAAGCAATTTGAGGTTATCAGTCTGTTTGCATGTGTTTTCACTGCGCTCAGCACAATGAAACCCTGACCTTAATTACTGGCTATCATCATAAAACCACCACGGTTACTACCACCAGCACTGAGTCAGAAGCTTTGTTTTATACATGATTACTAGCTGGTGAACCTTCCCTGATCAAACCGAGCGGAGCAGTGCTGAAAATAAAATAACCATTTAAAATAAAATCAGTTTTCACAGTCTAAAGTGCTGCTGGAAATAGGACAATATAAGCTATTCATTCCCGACACCGCTGCTGCGAGTACAATCTATGGTTTATAATTAACAGATATACAATACTTTTCCCCTGCTACTCCTTTTTTAAGCTCTCCTACATTTATGACTGTGCTAATTCCCAGTGGAAATGCCTACACTGCAATGCTGCTGAAACTCCCCTTGTAGCACAGTCCTGCTAATACACGGCATTGATCCGGCAGCAATTGCTGGCTGGGTGGTAGAAAAGTTCTACATTCCTGGTCTTAATTTCCCCCCTGTGCCGCAGGGTACCTGTTTCTGGGGCAGTGGGATGGTTTCTGGGGCAGTGGGATGGTTTCTGGGGCTGTGGGATGGTTTCTGGGGCAGTGGGATGGTTTCTGGGGATGTGTGCAGACCCCACTGCCAGCAAGGATGTGCTCCCGGTACCACGGGCACAGCGCCAGGAACAGGAGGGTTCAGGGCTGTGCTCCAGCTCTGCCCCAGTTTCCCCTGCGACCCAGACGGGGGTAAAAAGGCCACATCAGCACCAAATCCAAGGCAGGGCCTTTCAGACAGGTCAGTGGACTTTGCTAACCAAGGGCACCACTGATGCACTTGGATCCTTATCAGTTTTTCCACCTTGTGAAGCCCTTTGGAGAAGAGATGCCACCCAAGCTCCTGGCAAGTGAAGGAAGGATGGAGAAGGATTATTGTAGCCACATCCCTTTAGGCTGCACATTCTAGAAACAGAATCAACTTGGTACTACTTGGCATTTGGCCCACAAGAAAAAAAAAAAAAAAATCAGCATATTTTAGGGAGATCTCTTCCTATCCCTGCCCAGTCACGCCTCTCAATAGACGAGAAGAAAAGCAACCCAGTAAGGGCTGAATTACACTGCCACATCCATCACTCTGAACTCTATCAATTTCTTTATTTCTTCTGTACAATGAAGAGCAAAGTACACACCTTAATTTTGCTGACACTAACCCTGCTCAGTAAATAAGCATTCTCTATCAATATTTACTTCCCTCTGCACAAGGCAATAAACCACTGCTGGAATTCAAATCTTCCTCACTCCCTTTCAGAGGTCTCAGCTGCCCAGAAAAAAATCAATCAGCTGTAGCAGTCACTCCTGAAGGGTTCATAATAGCTCAGCTCAGGCACTGGACAAACCTGAAGATTATCATCCAAAAGCTAGTTCCCTCTGAAAGACATTTCTTCTTAAATTTATCACCAGCTACCTGGGACAGGCATCAGGTCCTGTGCAGCCTATTTAGTAAGGGTCAAGGAAACACCCAGACACACCAAACAGGCTCAAAGGCACCTCCATCCCAACCCCGTGGAGCTCTGACAGCCATGGACTGTGGGGGATGGCCAGAGCATCCTTCCAGCTGGTGGCTCTTCAGGAGTCACCTCGAAACAAGCCCAAAGGCCAGCACGTGGCAGGCTGGGGGTTACCTGTTTGCTACCTGCAGAGACAGGAGCAGCCCACAGCAGCAGCACAGAGCCCACAAAAGCTGCTGCAGACAGCAGCAGGGACAAGGGTGGAAAACACAGAAAGCCCCTGGCCTTCAGTCATACCAGTGTTTTGGGTTTCTGTTTGTTAGATCTTCTCTCCCCCTCAAATACAATTTCCAAGGGAAGCTTTGCCCCCGCCAGAAGGAGGAGGGAGAGCGATTCAATTAATAAAAACAGATTACCTTTTACCAAGTTAAATAAAAGCCAATAAAAATGAAATACCAATGCACATGGCAGATTTATGCTAACCACTTCATTGCAAGGCAGGCACACCTGGGTATGATATTAAAAAAGATCAAATTAAACTTTTGTGACTGCAACAGCAGGCGACAGAGCAGCACTTTCCCTTACAACATCTTGTGACTATAAAGTACATCCTTTCCTTCTGCCTGAACTCACTTTTCAACCTTCCTCAGAAAAGTAAATACTAATTCCTGTGCTTCTGCACAACCTTGCATGTACCTGTGGGGAAAGGGAAGAGGGCTGACACCAAAACCAGCTCCCAAAGCTAGGAACTGTTTTTCAGGAGTATTTCTGACCGGATTCCAGAGCTACAGCTTCTACTTAATGGAAAAACTTTGGGTTTGCAAAGTGCCACACTGCTGCAGCTGGAGCTGTGCTGTAGTAATGTGTCTGTAATGAAAACACAAAGCCACGTAAGGGGCCTTTTGTTTAGACACTATGAACAGTTCGACATCTTCCATCATAGCCAGCACCATATCAGAATTCTTTTATTAGCAGAAGTCACGGAGATGTAGAAAACAGTGAGATCTCATATTATGTAAATGCTAACTGGGGCCAAATAGCTTCCCATCTAACAACAACAGCAGGCACTACACACGTGGCTGCTTGAGATGAAGGGTTATTTAGCTTATTATTCCTGAAAAGTCATTATTACTTCAATCTTATTTACAAACACAACATACACAGCTGAATGCATCACATTTTTGTTCATGCTATGCACTGAACAGTTCTCCCCATTCCCTGGAAATGAGATTTTTCACTCTGTACCACGACACAAGCCCAGTCTCCAGGGCTAAGATGGAGACAACCAACCAAAGGCTGCAGATCTGGGACTCAGGAAAACCTACAGAGTGCTGAGAACCAACACTCCCGAGCATGGGAGCTGCTGGATTTTTAGCAAGCCACCATCAAACGTGCTGTGACAGCAGCTCCCACAGCGAGTGCCTGCACGGGCGCCCACTGACTTCCCTGGGTGTTTACTACAAGAGTGGGGCCTGAGCATCGCGGAAAGAACCACTTCCCGCCCCCGCCTCGATTTTGTGAAACGTCTAAATTCAATTAGTTATGCTTTCTCTCTTCTTCCACAGCCTATGCAGTTGATTTCACACTGTGACAAATGCAGCCTGGCTTTGAATTTCAGCAGTGAAAGTTGACTGCCCAAATGCGTGCAGAAAGGAAAAAGCAAAGTGATGCAATCGTCGCCAAGGTGAATTAATTTAAATTTTATATCAACACTTGTAAAGCAGGTTTTTAACACCACTCACCTCGGCTTTCCTCCCTCCAGAAAGAAGCACCATTTTAAGCACTCAGAAAATCCTCAATTTCACGTTTCTAGTTATGTACACAACATTTTCTATTTTATATCATCACATCACGGAGAATTATTGGAGATTAAGTGTCTGTTTACCTTTTAGCACAGCAGCAGGGCTGTTTGATTCCAAGGCAGGATGTCCAAGATGACAAGCTGAGGGTGAACAGTCCTTTGGCACATTGGGTACTTTAACAAGCAAACGTTCAAGTGACTTTGTGAACAGTACATGGAAAACTGTCCTGAGGAGGAGGATGATGATGCACAGGGTGGAGTTCTGAAAATCACCACCAACACATTTTTGTCCTACAGTACGCTCCTCCCTCATGCTAAACTTGCACTTGCAATCAGCCCAGCACTGTTGGGACACCAAGCACACAAGCCCCAAGCAGAGCTAAGGAGCTCTCCTGCTCACCTGGGTTAAGCAGGGGCAAGGAGATGTCACATATTTTGGGGCCAAACTGAGAGCAAAGCCAAGAACACAGATCCCAGCAGTCCCCTGACCTTTTGCAATTGTCCTCCTGTTCAAGTGAACAACTACAAACAAGCACTTTTAGGCCACACTTACAAGCTTTGCAGTACATTTCTCCATTTGCCCTTTTATATGAGACTTAGTATTAAAAAGGCTCTTTGAAAATTACTTTTGTCTATTTAATTAATCTTTTGCCCATATAAAAATCTTAAAGTGATTATGAACACATTCAATTTTACTTTCATTGATTTATCTCCATCTGATGACCTATTTTATCTTTTATAAGGCTCACAATAGCAGAACTGGGTCATAATGTAAGTAATACAGCAGAGTAATGTACATTTTGGTGAACCCTGTTATTAAACCTCTCATTCCTCTCTGCTCTGTTCCGAATGAAGCCTATTACAGCAATTGGACCTGGACTGCTTGGATAAAGCTCTGTCAATTGGACTGACTCAAGCTAATTTTTACAGCCTTAACCCTGACATCCAGGGCACCAAAACCAATCCCACCAAGGGAGCCCCACAGTGCTCCTGCATGAACACAGACGCAACCAAAGCGGCCACAGCAGCAGGATGGAAGGTTTTAGGAAAGGCATGGAGAAAATGAGAGGGAAAAAAGGTCACTTGAAGCCCAATGGGGAATGGTCAGAATGATTTCAGAGCAGAACCTGCAGTGAGGCAGCAGCACTAAAGCTGGACTGTTCAGCTGGAAGCCCAAGGAACTGAACCAGCTACGTAAAAGTCTCCACCACCAATGACAAGTGTCCTTGCAAAGCTCCGAGCATGGAAACAGCCTGGGATCGTCCAACTTTGGGCTGAGGATGGAGCCCAGGAAAATCAGGGCCTGTGAAGGGCATTATTTGGTTTGCTGCTAAGTTTCCAAGTCCCAGAAGTCAAGTGCTGCAGTCTGAAATCAAGATAAAACGAGCTGTATCTACTTTGCTGCAGGCTGCTTATCAGCAGCGTGGAGACATCCCAGAGACTCATTATATACAATATACATGAGAGATGTGGAAATAGTTCCTTCCAATTTATTGTAGTATCAATGTCCTTAGGTGATAGATTCTGTCTTTGTGAATACTATTAAGAACACTGGCATGGGGAGCCTTCTGAAGACTTCTTTTTCCAGGTGAGATCCACCTCAATTAACCCAGTGAGTACAGGGGAGATGAAATATAGAGGCTGCTATTCAGAAGTTGCTTGAATTTCATCTCAAATAGAAATTCATCACCATGGGTGAATTCACCCACTTCAGAGGGCTAATAAAAAATATTCACAGCATGCTGGCATCCTTGCACAATCAGACCTTTAAGTGAAGCTGAAGTTTTGCATCCAACTTGATGCTTCACTGGGAGACTGCCATTCTCCAGCATCTTTCACTGGCTGTATCTTGTATTTTTATGATGTTTATGAACACATTCATCTGCTAATAATAATTTAAAAGGCAATATTTGAAAGTTAACTCTAGATTTAATACACTCTCTCAGTTTAGATGAATTGAATGCTCAGTTGCTGCTGCTGTACCAGTGCATTTGGTATTTAACTTCATGCAATGATGATAATGGACCATCATGGCACTGAAAATGGGATTCTTTTCTTCTTCTGACCTTCTAGCCACAGCTCGCTCTGAGAGAAGGAAATACAGTATTTTTACAGTAACCACCAGTCTGTCTCCTCTTGATTTACAGACCAGAAACCCAACAAAGTCTTGCTGAACACAAATATTGAGAATTACAGGTTTTCTCAGCATGCAGCCCCCACAGACTCCAGCACAACCCTGGCTGGTCAGGCAGCACATAAACAGAGATGTGGGGGTCTGTACCTATGAGGCTCCCTGCCTCTTCTCCTCCTTTCCTGAAAACACCACTAGAACAGGTTTGCATCCATCCCTCTCTGTTCCCACAACTTCTTGCTCTCAATCCCAAGGCTGCACCTCCAGAGCACTCCCACCACCCCAAGCACGAGCAGGGACCAGCAAAGCCTCTTCCCTGAACACAAGAGAAATGTCTTTCTGCCACTTCTCAGCTCTGCTGGTATCACAGACAGAAAGGGAAAAGTTTACTTATCCCTACTTGATTAAAATTAATGTTACCTCTGAACACCACACAGAGGTATTATTACCCAACTGAGTCTTCAAGGAAAGAGAAAATCCCATCAGCTTTATTATGTCAATCTTTGCAAAAGTCTGTAATTCTTCTTAATACCTTCTGCCCGTTGTACTTGTGGAAACTGTTAAAACTGGAACAGGTCCCCAAGTAGCACGGAATAGCCACAGTCACAGAAAATATTCTGAGAACATGGAAATACTGCATGTCCTCATTTTATCTCTCATTTATGAAACAGCTTCAAGAGCCCCTCTCTAGAACTCAGTGAAGAGGGAAAAAACCTTTATATTCACTATGCAGGGAGATGAGTCTTGAGATGTCAAACACCACGGACACTCAGTCTTTGGGGGGCCTTTTGGGGTTTTTTTCTAATTTAAAATGCCATTTTTTATATATGCACTACTACATACGCATTTATATTAGTACACAATATGTATATACTAGGATATTTATATACATTTAGTAGGTAGCCAAAAAGAATTCCAGCCCTAAACTTCAAGAATCCATTCTGTTTCAACCCATTTTCAGGATAAAAACGTACAGCTTTTCTGTGGCAAAACAGAGAACTGTTCTCACTGCAGCAATCACCAATTAACAAAATTACCTTTTCACAATGGTTGCTGCCTCGTTTACCTTTCACATCCTTAGTAGTGTTGCATTGTCAGACACAAAAGAAAAATGCATGTTACAGGTGTTCTTTAAAAAGCAGTAATAATGCATCTCAGAGAACGTGGCAGTTCATGAAATAATGATGCCACAAGGGTTCACAGTGGAGCAGGAATCGTGTATGATCAATTCTAATCTACTACAGGTGTGACTGTCTCTCTTACTTAATAACAGCAAGACAGGATTGCGAAAATAGGAATGTTTTCCATTAGGAAGGGAAATGGAAACTGGCATTTTATGCCAGGCTGGGTTTTGAGGTGGAGACACAACTCTTCATCAGCCAGAATCCTTGAGAAACCCCACCAATATTGTCATTTTGACAGAAAACATCACAGCCCCTTTCACAGACACATAAAAGAAAATGCAATGATCATATTTAATTTCCATACAAACTAATGTGTACTATCTGCTGCCACCCTTAACGTCAGGTTATCAGAGTACCTTTTTTTGTGCAATATAAATAATTAAAAGAAATGTTCTTATAATGCAAAGCTTTACTTCATGTCTCATGCATGTGGTACCTTTCAGATGTGTTTCAACTCGACCAGAATTAAATGTTTGTTTTGTAAAATCCAATTTCTCAGCTGTTTTTAACCAAAGCAGTACCTGGCTGGCCAAGATGTGTCTTTCCGAGTGCCTGCCTGCTCCAGGTTGAAAGCTCCAGCTGAAGGAGGTCAGCTGGGTTCAAGATCAGGGTGAGTAAAACATTTGTATGCATTAAAACAATCTGGCAACCTTTTTTTTGAAAAGATGTGGCATCTGCAGAGTTTTGAGCAATGGCTGAGAATTTAGCAGAGGGGGCTCTGAACACGAGAGATGCCTTTCCTCCAGTCCTCTGAAAACTGGGATGTTGGATCCCACACCACCAGCAAAATGCTGATCTGTATTTCACTGCTCAATATTTCATACAGAACAGGTCAGAGCTCCGGGGGAAAACACAGATCATGGACACGAAAGGAGGAATGGGTAAGGCAAGAAGTCAGGTAAAGAACGGCTGGAGGGGGGTTAGAGGTGAGGAGGACAAGACTGCCAGGAAGGGCAGAGGCTGGAGAAGCAAAGGATGTTCACAGAGGTGAAGAGGATGAAACAGGCAGAGAGCTGGTGGTTAAAGACCACAGAGTCCAATCAAATGGTCTCCAGGACATACCTAATTAAGAATGGAGTCCTTCCTCACCTTCACCAGTGCCAGCCTGGATGGAGGAAGGCAATCTTTCCACTCCTGTCTGTGATTTCATTATCTTAAGTGCAGGGGCTAAATATTCACAGCTGCAAATGGACTCAGCGGGAGCTGCAATCTGGTTGTGTAAAGTGCTGTACATTGCTAAGTAAGCTGAAAAAAACAGGTCCAAGTCATCTCAGAGTGGACACCTGAAATTAATGGGTAGTTTTGACCTTAATCTCTTGTTGGTCTATTCAATCCTACAAGGTGGGGGAAAACAAGTAGTTTTAATTCAAAAAAAGAAACTCCCAGGTGCTTATGATCCAGTCAAATACTAAAATGATGAGCACTACAGAGGAGCCCAAAAGGAAATTAATAATTCTGTCTCCAGAACATGGTGTGAATTACAAGCAGAAATAAGGCATAGGGGACACATTGATTAATGAAAGGAAAACAAAATATTGAATAGCCTCTCATTAACTGAGCATCCTACTTTCTGTGCACTGAACGAGGCCAGGGTCCTCTGCAGAAATAGCATGAGACCATATAAAGGCTTCATTGTGATGCAGATGCACATAAGATGCAAATAAAGGTTGCACAGACAATCTCAATTTAAGGATTTCTTAAGGTTTGTGTGCTCTGTTTAGCTGCCTTTCTAGCATCCTTTAATGCAGGTATTTTTGTGTGTAACAACTTGCTGAGAAACATGCTCTGGAAATGCTGAAAGGGCTGAATATTTCCACCAGATAAATCAATTGCTAACCTCACCCACACCGGTGCCACTGGAAAGTGTATTTGACACATGATTTATACAGATGCAACGCTTTAAGCATCCAGGCACGCTCCTGGTGCTTTCTGATCAGCTAATTCAAATAACCACCTATACAAGAACCCCTTTGAATTGACATAAGTGTAAGGGCAATATTTTTACACAACATGAGAAACAACAGTGTCTATTCAATTAGGGAGAGGTGCATGTTTAAAGCACATTTTGCAAACTGTGGCAGCCCGGTGTTATATGTGCCAATAAAGACACTCAGCAGCAACGACTCCTGAACTTGGTAATTTTCCTCTTAGTATGGTCATAGTAATATACTTTAAAAATGGAAATACATTTCAAAGAAATAGCCCAGAGGTTATATATATATATATATGTGGAATATATCACTGAGCTAATCACAGTAAAGTAATATCCTAGGCAATATTAAACCCCCCGTGCTAACTGCCCCAGGTGTTTAAAGTAGCAGTGCAGAAAATGCTGCTGTAACGCAGCCAGTGCTCTATCTGAAACTGAGACTGTGCATTTTCCCCCTGACTTAAGGGCTTTATACTGAAACATGCTGACTTCTTCTCACCTAATTTGGTATTATAACTGAATATATATGTACTCTTTACTTCCCAACTGCTTTCACTTCCTTAGTGGTAATTCCCATAGGTGCTGCTTTAAAAGAGAAAGACCAGGACAAATGCAGGGTCAAGGCCAAGGCAAGGTGATGCCTGCAAAGTCTTTGAGGACAAAAGTAATGAGTTTAATCAAGCACAGCAGCCTCTCCACCCCAACCCCTCTGCCCAAACTGATACAAATTAACATGCACCGGGCCCATCTAGACATGTTTTATTCTTTCTCTCAAGGTGAGGGACCAATTGAATTCCACCACACTTCCTGCCTCTTCTGAGGTTCAGCCAGCACTGAAAAGCTTTAGTTGTGGCTGATTTATGCTACACTTAAACCAGGAACGTAGTCACAAGACCTTCTGTGCCACACCAGCTGCCACCTGCCCTCTTGCTCCCTGTGTGACTCTTCAATGGGGCATCTCAGGAGACACAAAAATGGGCCACTTGAGCCTGAAGAGTCTCAGCACGATTTCTAGGGGCTGGGACACGCTGTGTGTGGCTTTGTTCACAGAGAAACCCACGGCACTCCCAGGGAGGAGGGACGGGATGGATGCAGCTGAACCACAACAAGGCCAGCCCTGGCAGTGCCTCCAGCCACGGGCACCATCACCAGGAGGGACCCACACACAAGGCAGAGGCAAGGCCCACGGATGGGCAATGTTCCCAAATGTCCCAAGGAGGGAAAATCACTGCTTTGAGCAGCTCTGCAAGTGCTCTCAGAAATCCTGAAGTGCTGCTCAACCACTTAGAGAACAGCCAGGGCGATAAAAGCAGGGTCTGTGCCCTGGATGAACAGCAGTGAAAGACTTCAGAGAGTGTCTGTGCCCAGACAGAACAAGGTGCTGCTCTGGAATAACGCACACAAACAGGAAAAAACAGTAAACTCTACCCCAATGCACCACCCAGCTTGCTAAAACCTGCCCAGTAGGGCTCCCCATCTTCCCATTTCCCTCACCCAGTCCCCTACCAACACCATCTGCCCCAAAACTATCTGACACTTTCTAAAACCAGCAAAGATTGGGTGGAATTTCTTCGCTCTGGTCAAAAGCATCAGCCACTTTCATTTGGCTTCTGCTAGGAACTGAAAATAAAACAAATCTAATTACAAACCCAGTGTAAAGTGCTGATGTACTCCTGCATTATCTGAAAGATGGTTATTATAATCAAGACAGCTCTGCTTTATTCTGCCATCTCCTCATAAGAGACACTGGCAAATGTTATTCCAGATTTTGTGGAGAAGAAAAAACCCCTTTCATTATTTTTTACTTCTTTATGTATAAACTGGATTACACATGCACCTGACACAAACACCAGCTTTCCTGGCTCTGCTTCCTGTGAGTCAAACAGGCACCTCTTGCAAAGGGAAAATGTTAAAAATGTTTTAATATGATGTCAGTACAGGTATTTTTCTTGTTCAGACAGAAAAATCTCTTGACTTGCTGCATCAGGAGTGATGAACAAAACTGTTCTGTGTTTAAGCAGTTGGAAGCATTTGTCTCTTTAAACAAGACATTATAATCATTCCTTTTGTAGCCTACTAAAATAACATTCCAGAAAAACTCCTCTCTAAATAAGGATAAACAACATGGTGGCTTGATCACAGCAGACTGCCAGAACAATCACACTTATAATCTTAGCACTGACAGCACATTTAGCAATCTCAGTTACAATTACTTGGTCTCATTTCACAATATCCTCGGGATGATGATTCTGAGAATGCTAAGAGAGAACTCAAGAACTGTTTCCAGAGATACAAGCACAACTTGGCAACACAGAACAAGGAAAGCCAAAAGAAGTCACATTAAAATAACAGTATTTTTGAATGAAATATCCATTTTTTAAATGCTTATCTGTGAGCATTTTTCCTTGATATCTATTTGAAAGAAAATAAGGCAGAAGCTGGAGGGTTCTCTGCATGATTTGTGAAATGAAGCCACCAGGCTACATTAGAAGCAGCAATATCAACCCCATTTTCCTAATGTTTAGTCCTTATTTTTACGACATTTATATTTGCCACTAGTAAAAACTGCAACGTCCAAGGTTCTGTGTCTCATTTCTGTCCTTTCAAATAAGAAAGGACTCTCTCCAGTCTGGTAACCTGATGGGAAGTTTGGAGCACAATTTGTTACATCAGAGCAGAGCAATAGCTCTTACTTCAGTACAGTCATTTCCGAGATCAATGAAGGCAGATACACGGTTTAAAATAATTTAAAAAGTGAAAACAGCCTGGCATCGTATTTTTCTTAAGCAAAATATTCAAATATAAGCAATGAAGTCTGAGAAACGTAATCAAAAAGAAACACCTTCTTCTATGTTAGAAATGCTCTGAACTGCTGTCTGTGTTGTTTCATCATTTTTTCCATTAAATCAGACACTTCTTCTAAATCAAGCCCTTGGGGAGCAAGAGACAAAAGTGATGAGAATGCAATGTGTGAATACAAAAGTGGAGCATGTGTTTTATAACTAACTCTGTTCAGAGATCAAGGGAAATGTCACTGTTTATAGCCATCAAGAAAGAATCAATGCAATTATATTTGTAGTATCAATTCAGGTCAATATTCTAATACAGACACCGTAAAGCCACAATTACAATTTACATCTGCATCGAGCACTGCATTTACCTCCTAACCTCATGTAAAAAAAAAAAAAACAGAACAAAAACCTCTTTTTCCTTCTTCCACACACACACATCCTCATTATTTCAATCTTGAAACAAGATGTAGTTGAGCCCCTCAGATTAAGTCAGAAAACAACACAGTGCAACTGGATTTGCTGTGAAACCTCAGAGATCTGGGTTCAGGAGTGAAACCAGAGCAGCAGCTCTTTAAGGCTTTGAGACCTGAACGCAGTAAAACCTTCACTGAATTCCCAGATTTGGAGCAATTCCCACTTAAAAAAAAAAACGAAAAAGAAAATCTAATAGCATTGCACCAGGATACTTTTCTCCACTCACTAACCCAGACACTGTCAGCTTGGTGCTTTTTGGGAGGGCTGAATTCCAGGAGAACCAATCTCTGCCACTGTCAAAGTTCTTTCCAAACCAAACTGTGTCCAAGAAAAAATCGTATGGTAGCCCTTAATTCTCTCTCCATGTTTTTTACTACGAAGGCTGAAATCACAGATATTACACAATAATATTTCTGTAGCACCATCAAGATGGGTTGAGACGAACAAGCACCAGACTGCTTCAGCCTGTCTGCACACTCACAGGCAATTTAAATTAATGTGACTTTACCCAACAACAAGAGAGAAAAAAAAAAACATTAAAAATGTGATATTCTTGATTTTCCTCCATTCAGTCTTTACCCATAGTCAGCCTCAAACTTGAATCTAAATTAAAAATGTTTTGCACACAGGTCTACCTCCTCTTCTACCCATGAAACATGACAAAATTCAGAGGTAAAAATGTCCTTTAAAACTCAGAAAAGACTGAAAATCTGTGGCAGACTTTACCAAAAACTTAAGCATAAGAACTTTACTTGCTCAGCAGGCATCCAACTTTTCCGAATTCAGAGAACTTTCCTGCAGTTTCAGAATGGAGACACTTACCTAGAGGAAAAACAACAAAAAAAAGTATTAAAGGACACATGAGGCAGAGCTAAAACTTTTGGGAAAGTTTTGCTTTTTAAATTATGAGAGTCCACTGGACAAACTTTCATTATAGATTAAAATTACATCTCATAAATACTTTATTATAGCAAGGTTTCACTGATAAACAGATATCAAGTATTAATATACCATTAATGCATATTTTTCAGAATGGCTAACCAATTTTAAAAAGTTCAACAAAACTGGAAATTGCTGATGCTTATCACAACTTTCAGCAGGGATTTGTTAATACTCTCAATTCAGGTTTAATCAACCCCTTGCTCATCAGCTGGTAAAACAAGCCCCGAGCCCAGACTTGTAAAAATCTGGGCAGGCAAGCTAATATCAAAGTAAAACTTAAATATTTAAGGTTCAAATTCAGGGTGCAACCCAACCCAATCATTTTCAAACACCAGCTCCACGTCTGGAAACCTCGTCTCAGCAATGAAGATCAGCACCCTCAGGAACAGCAGGTGGAGCAAAGGCTGAGGGCAGCGAGGCAGAGCACGAAACAACAAAAAATCCACTGGGAAGAAGAATTGGGAAGAAACCTGCAGGCAGGAAACACCCAAACCAGGTTTAATTATCTGTCAAACCTGTTCATTTCCACTCTTGCCTGCAAAAAGCTTCCCTGTAACTCCAGTTACAGAGCACATTTCACACACCCAAAGTGTCTTGTGATGGGAGCTGGCAGAAATCTGGGAGAGGAGCTCAGAGTGTGTGGGGCTTCCAGTCCTTAATCCTCCCATTCCAGACAGGATTTTAGCACAGACTTAAGTCCCAATGACTCAACTGGGCTGATGTAGGTACATAAAGTTGAACATCAGCTTAAGGGCTACCTGGAAGGAAAGTCTAATGGCTTACATCACTCTCACCCTTCCTCCTCCAAACAAGGTAATAGTTCTAAGTTTTAGGAAAAAAAGGGAGAAAAAAGAAAAAGTAGAAAGTCTGCAATGCTATTTTGATCCTTCTAAGCCTTTGGGACAAATGCTTTACAGACCTTCTAGTCTTACAGAGTGCAATTTATAAAGATTAAAGATTAACATTTATAGAAAAATGCCTTTCCTTAATACTGTAGGGATGCCATAAAAAGTAATACTTTTCATTATAATACCACTTTATGGTACATGAGAGCTTTAGTAGCCCACAGGTCTTTTCCTCCTCAGTATCTGGAGGGGAAAGAACACAGATTGCAAAAAGTAGATGCTCCTTTCTTTCTTTTTCCAGCTCAGCAAATATATATCATTACTTCAGTCCCTTCAAGGTGAGCTTTGTTGTGAAGAGAGATAAGGCCCAAAGCAGAGGCAAGGCTGGAACAAAATTAGTCATTGTATATGCATTTTTATCCGTTTTGACAATGTAGAATTTTAATGAAGGAATGCTACAAGGATTCTGCTCTGAAACAAGCAGTTTAATTCTCTCTGTAATTCAGAAAGCAAGTTTAAGTAATGACTTTATAATTCTTAATTATCATGGAAGAACCCTTTTTACATTCTCTTTTTCTTCATTACTCCAGTATATCCTACCAGAAATTTAATTTTCATTTTCAGCTTCTGCAATAATATTTTTCATTATTTGGCAAATAAAACACACTACAATGAACAAATTAGACAGGGGCACATGCGTGAAATGGCATCCTCTAGATTGTATTTTTCTGTGTTGCATCCAAGCAACTTTTACTGTTTTGCAGTGGTTGTAACAACTGTTATTTCAGCCTTTTTTTCTCTGAACGTGACAGCTCTGCACTCAGGGCAGCAACAACAGCCCGGACAGACACCCCTGCCCAGTGCCAGCCTCACTGCTTCGCCTGCTGCACTACCAGGGACTCCTGGCTGCTGGATCCCCTCTCTCCAGGGGAGCAGAACAAGAGCTGAAGTGACAGGATGAGTTTACAGCTGGGATGAGTATTTGCAAAAGTCTGTTCCCATTCCAGCTACGAGGGATGAGACACAACCCACCCTGCTGTGCCCAACACAACCCACCCTGACACTGAAGCCAGCTGGAGTTGGGAGACTTGCTTCCAAAATCTGGCTCAAATGTCCTCTGTTCTGCATCAACCATCCTGCTAAACCTTGAGAACTTTGACACTCAGCTTGTGCCCGCTTGGCTGAAACTCCAGTAGACAATAGGCAGCAAGCAGCTCTTCTTCTCTGCCCATGTAAAAGTTTGAATTTAGTACAATAAAATAAAATAAACCCCAAACCCTCAGAACTAATTATCTGCAATATGTATTCGTATTTTTATACGATTTTGGCACTTGCCATCAAAATATCACGCTCATAAAAAATAGATTTGCCTCCTATACAGATGATCTATTACCACCACTGCTCATGTTATTTCCTCAGAAGAAAATGAAAAGCTCCATTTGAAACTCACTTAGCAGCTGGTTATTCTGCATTTCATACAGAAAGCAGCACCCGTAAAGGTGAAAATGAATAATGCTCCGTTTGCAAAGAAGTCACAAAAATTCAAATGCAAGACTTATCCAGAGCTTTGATACTCCAATCCTCTTAGAGAGTTTATAAAATAATGCTCTGCGCATTGGAAAAAAAAAAAGAATTGATTCCACCCACTGTACAAAACCAAAGGAAATTCACTTTATAAAATAAAAATAAATTAAACAAATTTGGAGGCCTGGCAGGCCTGTAATTCATTAGGAGCAGCCCTGGGGTCCCTCGGGAACAGCCTCACACACTCTGCAGAGTACTTAGAGACCAGAATCAGCTGAAAAATTGCAAATCCAAAGAATGGTTCTCTGTTTAATTCATTTTAATGCTTTGCTTGGCTTTGACTGTTCTCTCCTCCCGTATTCTGCACCCAAAAGCTGGTCCTGCTCCTGTCTCCTCACCAGACCAAGCCCCCTCTCACTGTGGAGCCCGGTTTGGTCTTGTCCAGCCTCAGCTTCCTTCACCCACGCCAGCCCTGTCCACCTCCTCAGCATCCTGCACTGCAGGGCGAGCTCTGGCCATCTGGATGGGGCTTGGAGCAACCAGGTTGGGTTTTCATGGACCCTGTTTCTCCTGGCATTTCAGCTCCAACATCTGTGCCTCCCCAGCACAGAGAGCCAAAACAAACCACTCTGCAGTACAACAACAACAACAACAACAACAAAAAGGCAGAGTAAACTGGATCTCTTTGAATGGCAGGGGTGGCTTGGAACTAGATGTTCTTTAAGGTCCCTTCCAACCCAAACCATTTCAGGATTCTGGGATTCTATAAATTAAACCACTCCCTGAAGGATGGCCAACCTGGGCAGCACAGACTCAGCTCCCCGCTACGGTAACCCAGCCTGTCAGAAGTGAGACGAGAGCAAAGTAACAGTGAAAGTGCAGCAGAGCCAAAAGTAAGTGCCAAAAGCTGTTGCATTTTGTAGAAAAATTCTCTTCTCGATAAATATTTTTCCGCGTTTTTACAGTTTTATAAAAAAGGACTGAAGTCCACATTCGAACTTTTTCTTCTTCAACAGAGCTTGACCACAGGCTCAGAAGCGAAGAAACAAACACATCCTCAGACAGCAGGGAAGCTGCTGGGCGTGAAGTTTTATTGAGAAAAACCCCATCAGGGGAGGAAGCTGTGTGGAACACAGCGGACTCGGGCTGGAGGCGCGGGCGATAAACATCTGAGCTGAGTTTCCAGTCCAGTGGCAGTACAAATGGTGCTGAACACCCCTCACAGATATGCCTGGTCTAGCTCGAGCCTGTCAGACTGAAAACTTGCACAAGGATTTGTATGCAGCATCCCAGATTACCCTGGAGATGCTGGAGCTATCGCAGTGTGGGGTGGATTTCTAAAGCAGCTCGGCCAAGTTGAACAGGCAGAGACAGGAAAGCTTTGGGAGTCAAGACACACACGCACGTATCAGAGACACAATCCCCAAGCAAAAGCTCCTATTACACCTTTATGTGCCTACAATATGGAAAACACTAGTTGCATTTTAAATTTTTAATGCACCCCAATGTTCACAGAATTTTTTATTTTTGCTAAAAGGGAGCTTCTAGGCAATGTTGCTGCTGGTACATCTTGAAACGTACCATCTCTGTGTTTTAACAACTGCAACTAACTGGGTGATGCATGTCAAGAAAGTTAGACTGCTTCTGGCTGCTGGGGTATAAAATAGGTCAGGAGAGCTGCATACAAGGAGACTAACCCCTACCGACTGGAGAAAAATCTAAAATTTTGGGTTGTACCCCACATTTTTCAAGCTGTCCTTCCATTAAAGCATCCAGCACAGGCAGGAAGGACAGGACAGCGTGACATGGTATAAAGGTGTTCTGGCATCTGAAATAGGTCATAAAAGCACTGGGGGAAAGCAAAGCTTCCAGGCACCTTGTTCTCAGCCAAAAGGGAATCATCCACTGGAATGAAATGAATTGTTGGGGATAAATGCGGTCAGGGTCAAGAGGAACAATCCATATTAACTGCTCTCATGTCTGAAACATTGTGGAGCACAATCCAAACAATGAACACCTACAGAGAGGGCTGGATTATATTGAAAACATGTTCCTGCCAGGAAACAAAGCACAAACCAACCCATTCTCTGAACCTGCAGTGACTTGAGGGAAAACAAATAGATTTTAAACCAATCTTGTTCTAACTCCTTAAATTCCTCTTCAGTAACGGTAAAGTCTTAGCAACCATTACAAAAAAAAACCCACCTTGGGATTTTTGTCTGTCCTGAAAGATCCTCAGTCCCCAGAGGACAACCTGTACCAAGACATGGTAAAGTCTAAAAAGGGGCCCCATTCCAGCAGCAGTACACTTCTGTCTTCTGTGTAAGATAAAAAATGAGCTCAGGGGAATTTCACTCCTGTGTTAAGAACTGACATTTTATATGTAATGCCTGATGAATTTGTCCCTGAATCAGATAAAGACTTCTGGTCAGAAATGGGTCAGGCTGACCAGAATTAGCTGTTAGGAAAGGAAACATGGATAGGAGGATTGAGTGAAAAACTGCAGCATCACAGGGAATCAGTGCCATTTTTCTCTGGAGGAGTGTGTATTCCTCCAGAGAAAAATAAACTACTCCACAGTTACGAGACCACAATGTTCTACCTAACCTACAAAAAAATTCCCTTTCTGCTTAAAGATCTATTAATTTTTCAAAGTCCCATTAAAAAAATATTAAAAAAAGGAGGAAAAAACCATGTCAGTCACAAACCCCACAGCAGTGTTCACCACCACACCTTGGCAGACATCCTCCCAAGGAACATGCACACAGAACAGACCCCTTTGTAACCACACTGACACTCTGCAAGAGCTGCTCCAGCTGATTCTCCAGAGACAGACGATACAAAAACGAGCCAAATTACAATGGGACTCTCTATAGCAGGGCAGCATAACATACAATTACTGTAACCTTGCCCTGAGGCATCTCACAGTAAGATAAAAAAAAATAGCCTGCATTTAAGTATTTAACAGTTTTCCTTAAGAGAAGAAAAATAAAAGGCTCATTTTCTTGCTCCTTCCAAAGCAGGCAGCACTGGGATGGATTAATCACACAGAGGGAAACTGAAGGAGGGATCCCCTTCATGAAGGACAGGTTTGTTGGGCAGATGTTTGACATTGAACACAGTGGTTTCCCTCTCCTATGGATAGGAAGGAGGACAGTGCAGCAGCTCATTAATAAATGAGATAATGAGGGGAGAGAAAGCAGCCACTCCCTTAGTCCAGGAGTGACCACGCTCCAGCTTGGAGTAACTACCAGGGTCTGCAGAAATTGGTTCCCTACAGACTGTTGTCAGGACGTCGAATTACCCCTGACACCATCCCTGTGGTGTCTGCCCCTCAATCACAGCCACGATTTGCAGCACATCCCAAAACGCCTGTGCCTGAGGCAGGACCAAATGGATGGCAGTCAGGTATTTATGTCAACTATTGGAGACTCCACAGCCCATTTCCCAGCATTAAGGGAACACAAGGAGACTGGAAAGAGCAGGCAGAGCCTCCAGAACTGGGTCTGCTGAGAACCAGTCTCTGCTATGACAGAAAATCTTTTAGGATATAAGTCATGACATGGACTAATCTCTTAATAAAAATCTAATTTAGTTGTTTCTCCTGGAAGAGATGTGGAATCGTGCTCCCACCAAATAGGAAATGCTCAGTTATTAAGCTGAATTAGCTGATTCTCCCTTGGTACTTACTTTGGTCTCGTTCAATAATATCCCCAACATCACCTTAACAGTTGAGCAGCCAACCGAGAGAATGGCATTACTCTTATTACTCTTAGGTACTGCTTAAGCAAAATTTTTTTTTTTCCCCTTAATTGGTAAAAAGGAACTTATCTCTATGGATAAGCATCACCCTGTCTATACAACCACCGTAAAGTCTCTGCTATCCCACCACTTCAGTTCATTACACACAGATGTAGCCTGGGTTTGAGAATATCAGACAGAGAGAAGCTCCAGTACTTGGTTCACATCTCTGGGAGATGCCGAGCGAGCCTCAGGAGCAGTTTTGAGTCTGAAGCAGCGACTGTGAGCGCAACTTCATCTCATTTTACCAGTGCCTCACTGGCACCCCAGATCCTGGAGCAAACCCTTAAATACGAGGCTCTGGACACACAGGAATGCGTTCAGGGCTCCTCCCAGTCCCACCAGTACCACACAGCAGCAGGGCAGCAGGAAGAGCAAGGCAAGCAATTAAATGCTTTTATTGCTGACCAAGCCACAGGGATCCAAAGAGCTGGAGCAGGCAGAAAGCCAGCTTGGGACCCAACAAAATGCAGATTAGGTTTTGCACCTGAAGCTTTGAGCGATCATCAGCTGTCAAATAAAAATGCTCGTGAAGGATAGGCCAGTTCACTCGGAAACCACAGCTTGGAACTATGTTTGGTTGACCACAGCTCACAGACTCACCTGCAGCTATTGATGCTGCAATTCAAAAGTGGACCCAAAAAACACACACGTGTGTATGTCAGCCACACCAAACAGCAGGAGGGGGAAAAAAGAAAAGCACAAAAATAGAAATACAACCTCTCTGATCCTTTGAATTACACTGATTACCCCTATCTTTTGGGGAGGAGGGGGAGAAGGAAGTTTTGAAATTTTGTTACTGAGACACACATCCCCTGAGTTTATAGGCTAAGTTTATGAGTTTATATGCTAAGGAATAATGCTCTAGCCAAAGTTATCACATTAAAAATTAATCTTGCCAGTTTTCCCTCTATAACTCAGCTGCTCTTTGGGAGACAGCTGTAACTGCAAAAACCAGACCGAGAAAAAAACATTTACAAACATGGTACTATTAGGATAGACATCTGCTATTATTTCTTAAAAGCAGGACTTTCTATTGCAAAGATTGCCCCACAGAGAAGCTCAAAAAACAAAAAAACCAAAAAACTTTCCTCCTTAAAGACTTGAAGATGAAGAACCCAAAACTCTGTGATACCTCTTAATGCAGCCCCATCCTCCTCAAGAACAATTTTATGCAGAAAAAGCCTTTGATGCAAGAGGAATTAAAAGGACAATATTAACGAGAAAAATTAGATACTATTTCATCTCATTGTCTCCAATAACGCCATTAGCGGCACTTAAAATAATGATAATTCAGGATTATTTTAATTACGTTTCACGCTTTTTCAGGGCACACTAATGAAGGACAGGGATAAAGGAGCAGTTCACTGCGGTGGGCACTGTCAGAACTGCCCAGCGCCCCCCATGAGGGATGCACAACTCAACTTCTCATCCTCACTATCAATTCCCTGTTGACACCTCGAACTCAAGGGCTGTCAACTTGTAGAATCCTGGCCAAATTCCAGCTGGATAATTAGATTGTGTCTAAAGTGCTTATTTATTCCTGGAGTTTTAATTGGATAAACACATACATTTTCTTTTCTGGATAGCCGTGAGTGTTGCTGAGCACTTTTCAGTACTTTCAGAGTTTATGCCACAGTTGGCTCATGTTGTTCCAGGTCAAGCCCACTCGATCATGTTCTAATTCTATGCTGGCAAATTGTCCACAGATTTATATCAACAGAAACTCTAAAACTAAAAAGAACAAAGTATTTCATCTTTCTTCAAAATTAGATCATAAAGCACTTCAAAATCATATTTTCCCCTTCAATATTTCTTAATAATTTTGAAGCTGCTCTATCCTCGAACCTAACAGCAAATTAATTCTTAGTGCACCACCAGCAAATTTCATGCAAAATCCCACAATAACAGAGCCTTCAGTTTGATAAAAGACTGACATATGCCAATTTTTTTTTCAGATTTCGCTTCCATGCTCCAGAACAATGTTTATCTCCAACCATCAGCCAGACTTTAATCATTTATATTCCCATATGGACACAAAGCTGGCAGAGGTGGCCTCAGACACAGAGGAGAGCATTCACACCTCTTTGTGGGGTGGGAAGTTGAGAGGCACAGACAGGAACCCAAGCTTCCACTTCACTACTGCAGACTCTGAGCGATGAGTCAGAGTCCTCAGGAAACTTTCTGGACTATCTAAAGAACTTCAGTCCCCAACAGACTCCTAAATTAGACGCCTGTTTTGAGATGTGTCAGTGTCTCATGTTTTCAATTGGATTAACTGGAAAAAGTGTCTACAGCTGCTAGATCTCCTGTGGGGGGGAAAGCCTCATTCTCTACCATTAATTTCTACAGGTCCACAATTTTCTATGTAATCAGACAACTAAAACACTAGTTTCTACATAAATATTTTCATAACTTTGACAATTACTTTAAAGTAGGAATAAAATGCTCAATTTGACTGCAGCTTATTTTCCTATTCATAACACATTAGGTATCTTAGGAAATCAAAAATTGATCCTTCGTGCAGCCAGCTTCATACTCATAATTAAAAAGCAGATTTTGATGTACAGCAGGCACATCAGACAGACAATTAATTGCCTTCATAGCACAGGGTACTCTGTTACAAACGTCTGCACCAAGAAAACTGAAGATACCATTTCTACTGAGCATTACTAAACCCATTAGAAATACAACAGAGCAGAGCATTTCTGCTGTCCCTCCCTACCCCCAGATATCCTGCTGAGAATATATTTAGCCTGCAATGGCTAAAAACCATAAATGTTGAATCATCATCGTATTCTGGATGATCTTCTTTTAACCTAATCAGCCTGAAGTGGGAACAGTCCTGCTGAAAAGTGTGTGTTAATGTGGCAGAGGCATCATCATGCGCATCAGGTCCAGCAGATAAAAGGGCTCTGAGGCACATCATTCTACAGGAAATGGAGCGTCAGTGATGAACATCGGTTCCTCATTTTAAATATTAAAACAGGCCATAGGACTTTGCCCTTTCTAACTGGGACTGAAGAGACAATTTGAAAGGTTAATTAAATGACTGACACGTAAGGGCGACACGGTGCAGGATCTGCAGAGTAAGGTCTGCCCATGGAAATTCCATGGCTTTCAGTCTGCAGGCAGCAGCAAGAGCAGGACCAAAAGTCACACCAACAACATAAGGACACTCGGGAAAGTTGAGGCAAATCCACTAATGGTGTGCAGTCACCGTGCAGGAGTCGCAGCACATTAAATCCCAGTGGGAACGCTCCCACGGGAGAGCACAGACACCCCCCTGGGTTTTAGCTTTAGAGCTGCTTTTCTCCCGAGCATCCACACACCATTTAATGTGCTTTAACTTGTGCTGCACACCCACCACAGGGAAACTTCCTGGAGCTTCTCAAAGCAAGCAAGGCTGGTGGTTTTACAGCACACATCTCACGAGTGCTGTTTTTGTTTTCTCCACAGAAGATTGTCTGGGTGTGGAGGCTTTGCTGGGCACGCAGCAGACGTGATGGAAAGCACTTCAGCCCCACCACTTCTGTCCTGAGAGCTCTCTGCAGCCCAGGCTCCACAAGCATTAGCTGAAATAAAACCCAGCAGAACTTTTTGGATACAGGACTGGTGAACAGCAGCTGAGCTGAAAACACAGACTCTGACTGGGATTTTTTTAATATCTGTACCTTTATCCCCATAAAATTCAAAAGGAACTTTACCCCTGCCTGCAAAGGGGGGGTCCACTGTGCAGCCCCGACACTGAACATTTCCCCTGAGCAGCACAGACCAAGGCAGGTGCATCACAGGTCATCTCTCCCAATCACAATTCCTAGAAGAGTGAGTGAATTTTAAAATGAGGCAATTTTGACATTTGAAACTCAAATTTACATAGAATTTATGTGCATGCATATACACAACTTCTCCCTTAATTTTATCTCAGTATGTATTAATGACTGATGAATAAACACAAGGAATAATTATAAGATTTCATACACTTTTACATCACTTACACAAGTAACAGCTATTTTAATAAGATTCAAGGAAGCATCTTCAGAAAACTTTTGTTTCTCCCTTCTTTTCCCTACATTTTTCTCATTTTTTTTAAAACAAGCTGGCCAAGAAACTGAATTCCACTTAGAAAAGACTGAGATTTTTTTCATCCTAGTCATTCAGTAGGGAAAAAGAAATCCATACATTTATTTCAAGCTTGGATTCCTACTGCAACATCTTGAAATGCTCAATAATTCCATTAAAGCTTTGTAGGTGAGAAATATAATCTGCTATTCTGCTACTAAGGCTCCTCTGTTGTAACACAAGCAACAGGAGCAATTCTTTGAAACAGTAAACAAAAAATCCACTCAAGGCATTAAAAATAATATTTTGAAAGAGAAAAAGAATTAAATGTTGGAAACAATCATAATTATGTTTTAAAGAGAGGGTTTGATTGCGTAACTTCAGCTACCTAGGGCATAATGATTACCAAATTCATAACTCTTTCCCATCAGAGAGAAAATGGGAAAGTCTTAATAATCTAAAAAATATTACAGTATCTTTCTCTATTTGGAGTGAATCAATGATATTTATAGCCCCAGAGGTATTGAATTTCTTTTGTATCAAAGAACACCAATAATAACGTACAAGTCCATTATGGAAGTGCATATCAAGAAAGTGAGCACTGTCTAAGACTACAAAAAGGGAATAAGTCAAAACTCAGCCTGTGATCCCAAGAAAACATGTCAATCTTCTCCCACCAGATGCAACGATCAAATAATCTCACGTGTTTGTAGCTCACCGTATAAAAATGGGATGAAAAATGAAGACTGGTAGCTATCAAGACATTTTACAGAGTTTGACAGGAAAACTTCACAGCCAAACTCCACAAAAAAAAAAAAATAGCTTAAGCAAATTAGAGTTGCTTAAAAAAATTTAAAAATTTTATATTTTTATATATATATATTTATATTTATATTTATATATATATACACATGTAAAACAAACAGAAGACAGCAGAGTTTGCATTGATTCTGGAATCTAAAGTAATTCCAAGGTACAAGCACTCCCTAAAAGCAGGATGAGAAAAGAGACTGGCAAAGAGGGAAGCGCCTGGCCTGTTAACTCCACAGACCTCCCAAAGAACAATTTTTTGCCAGCAAGAAGAGCAGTTTCACTCTCTGGTTGCTCCCTGGCTTTATTCTCCCACCTCTGAAGAGTGTCCTCAGGCATCATCCAGCAGTTACAGAGGGGACCAGAGGGAGTCATTAAAGTAATTAGAACTGCTTGAATGTCAGCAGCAGATGATGCCATGGAGGACAGCGCATCCCTACCCTACTGTTAACAGGAGATGTTAATTTTGTGAAATCTTTTCTTTTGTGTTCTGCTTTCTATGTTAACTATATAAAGCAGAGCCCAAGAGAAAAGACCTACAAAGATCTTGCCAAGCAAGGTACCCAAACGGGCCTGGTTACCATGGCATTGGCATCCAAGTGTTTGTAACTGCAAACTACTGAACACCTGGTAGCGGGACTTTTAAATACTTACTAAAGCAGACAGCCAACTCAAATAATGGGAATTTAAGTACATATAAACTTAGATTTAGCTTGCTCCTTTGGAAAAATCAGCATCTAACTCATTCCCCGTTTCCAAGGATGAAAATAGCACCTCAGCTGAAGGCTACCATGGGCACGATGCAAATTCCAGACGGTGCTAAAAATCAAGCTCAGCACATAGGCCTGACACCATCCTGGGGCAGCATATGCCACAGAGTCCACCACGGCTGCTACTGAGCTTGGAGTCAACCAAGACAAGTTCTTCCAAGTGCTTTAATAAAGGAGAAATTTCCTATTTAGATGAGCAACAGATATTTGGCACAGCTAAGCAAAAAGTGTTGCTTGTATTACCAATAAAAATTAAAAAAACGTGCCCAGTGTACTTTAGGTAGCCAAGTGTTCTTGCCCCCAAAATTTTCTGAGTGAAAGCATAAAGCAGGCCTATGGAATAGAAGTGAACATATCAAGTCAGTACTTCACGAGCTATAAGCAGCACTGCTGACCTTCTAAAATAATAACTGATTATTGTGCAATTGTGAGAATTCATTTCAGTGTGAAAGAAAAAAAGATCCTGGGTATCAGAGAGGGCTAACACTTAAATCTATATGCAGTATGAATTCATTTTGTTTCTCTTTATACTTTGCTATTCTTAGACAGATAACGGCTTCATGAAGCCTGATTTATTGTCCATATGTATCAAAATAGGAATGTGCTCTTACATTTCAAAGCATTAAATGAGATTTACTCCACAGTAACTTCATTCTGCCTTACCCAAGCAGGATTTGCCATGCCCGGCACTTCTGCCACAATAGAAAATCTCCTCCAAGAAATGCAGAGCTTAGTGGAAAAGTTACTATTACCAGTGTCTTGATACTCAATATTGACAGCCCAGGCCAGCCGACGTAACTGGTCTATGACTAGAACTGTCTGGAGGAAAGAATGGATTAGAAGAGTGGAAACAGCAAAATACAGCTTAGAAGAGGTGGGTGCTGTCCTCAGTACACCCGAGGACTCTCAGCATCCCAGGCTGCATCCCCACGGTGCCCTCAGCCAAGGCTGCTCCCTGCCCAGTGCCAGGGCAGAGGGGATGGGCACAGTGCTGGTTTGGGCTGAGGCGGTGGAGTTTCTCCAAGATAAGCTCTGGGGTGGGGTTTGGAGCTGTGCTGAAAACAGTGCTGATCACGCAGGGATGTTTCAGTCAGTGCTGAGCTGAGCTTACACCACTGAGGCCTTCTCTGCTCCTCACCCCACCAGGGAAGGGGCTTGGGGGCACACAAGGAGTTTGGGGGGACACAGCTGGGACAGCTGAGCCCCGCTGACCCAAGGGGTATTTCAGAGCCTGTGGCCATCTCAGACCCTGCGGCCTCATGCTCAGCATACAGAGCTGGGGGAAGGGGGAGAAGAGGGGATGTTCAGAGTTCGGGCATCTGCCTTCCCCAGCCACCGTCACGTGAGATGGAGCCCTGCTTCCCTGGGGATGGCTGAGCACCCGCTCGTGGGAAGTGGGTAAAGAATTTCTTGCTTTGCTTGTATGCACAACTTTTGTTTTCCCTATTAAACTGTCTTTACCCACAAGTTTTCTTTCCCATTCTCTCCCCCATCCCACTGCAGGGGACGGGGTTAAACCATGACAGGCACAAACTGAAACACAGGAAACTCAATTTAAACATAAGAAACCACACAATTTCCACAGGTGACTTCCAGCCTCAACAACTTCATGGTTCTGTGATCTCCACCACATTTGTTGTTCGCATATTTGAGCATTACCAGCACAATATTTAATAACTGTATCCTTAGCTACATATAGATTTTGAATCCAATTTAAGAGAATGATAAAACATCCTAGATTTTAATAGGTCGTCACAGTGACAGCCGGGTCAATACAATCCCTGATTCATTACTCACACTGCTTCCTTCTGTTCTCAGAAAATAAATTGTGCCAAGAGAACATGTGTTTTATACCATTTTAACTGCTCTGTGTGTATATATATATATATATATATATAAAAAGTTATTTCACAACATTTCTGTGAAAGAAAGAATATATTTCCCCATATTAGAAAAATCAGGGAAACTTGGGGACACAGCTTATAATGGGATTTTCCCAAGGTTATATGTAGTTAGGTAATAACTGACACCATATTAATGGAAAAAAAACTAAAATGGCAGCAATAGGAAATCCTCCACACAGCACACACCCATGAAGTACTTTATTAGCTTTGGCAACTCTTTCAACAACTTACAGCTGAAGGGAAAATTCACGTTCTTATTCTGAATGCATGTACGGTCCAGACCCTTTGTCTGCGTTTTGTGTCAGGCATTGCTCTGTACCTGTTTGCTTCTTGTTTCACTGCTCCATGAAGTTCTGCAACACTAAATGATATGGAAATAGCTACAAAATTATGCAGCTGGAAGTAGAAACAAGCTGTGTCCATCACTTCAAAGATGTGCAGTCATGAAGCGACGCTGCTCCATGCAGGCAGCATTTCTGTTCAGATTTCCTCCTTTTTACATACTCAGGGATGGACCAGTACCTACTACAACACACCACAACAGCTGAACATTTTCATCCTGTTCTGCTTACGACCAAAGCTGCTTTTTCTCCAAATCCCAGCTCTGAGAGTTGCATGTTTCGCCTATTACAACAGGACCTAGCAGCATTTGACTTTACCCAACTATTTTCCTAACTAATATTATTTTAAACAGTGTATATAATAACAAATGGACCATCCAATATGTGCTTAATAATGGCTCAGGCAGCCTCTGACAACGGGGTTATCACATCCATTTGCTAAGTTTCATGGGAATCCATAACATTCCCCTGAACTGTCACCAAAGACCAGGTTGCAAGGGAATGAGGTCTTCCCGAGGAGCACATTATAAAGACAGCTTTTATGATACACGTTAATGGAGGTCAGAGGCAAGGCTACCGTTCTCATTTATGAAGGGAAAACACTAGATCATAATGATGGCATGAGGATGGGGAGAATAATAAAGTCATTTCCTTGATTCAGGAAAGATTAGCACATTTTTTGCCCAGTTAAGTCCTTTTCACTAAAAAAGTACTGCCTAAAGGTGCCTTTAAGTATAGATTTGCAGACAGTCAGAAGTAGGTGTGTGTACCACATCAATTGCAGGTGACTCTTTGCCTAAAAGTTATTAGGAATAAATACCCTATCCAGAGCAGAAAATCAATTGTGCTCATGGCACTCCTTGATTGAGATGATGTGGCTCTTGAGACCAGGGCAAACAAACAGCTCCAAAAGTGGACCAAAGCCTAAATTACAGTAAGTCTTAATTCCTGGCTTATATTAGGAAATTGTATATGGTACTAAAATGCACGGTGACAGTTCAAGTTTCTTTTTGAGCTTGTAGATAGAAGCAGCGACCCGTGCCTTTGAGGTTATGTTAACCACTGCTAAGTGCATACTTGTTACTCATATAATTCTTCTCTAAATTACTTAAGATAAAAGAAGCCAAGAAAGAGCCAGGTAAAATCAAACGTGATTGCTTCCTATTAAACGGCTGTCAGTTCCACCAGATCTCACCAACCTTGGATCAAAGGCAGTCACACTTGGACACTTTTCCTTTAATAGCTTCATTCATGCCTGGGCAGCGCTGGGAGTCTTTAGCTGTGTTCTGATGCTATCTCAGCACTTGAATGAGCCCTGCACATTGTGCTGCTTTGTACCCTCATTCAGTTCTGAAAGAAGCCTTCTGCTGGGTAGAGAAGCACACCAAACTCAGAGGAGAACACCTACTCCCTCTCACAGGAGGTGGCAAAGCCCAAGCTCGGTGCCATTTAAATTTGGAAAGGAAGAATGCAGACGTGTACAGTTATTTAGAAGACTTCTATAAAAATTGAGCATTCTCGAGGAACTGCCCACAGGCCTATTCCCAGTGCTACCCCAGCTCAGAAACCCCATTTGAAACTGGCCACAAGAGCCATTAGAAGAAGCAGGTCCTAAATTGAGAGCAAGTTACCAGCTATTGCAGCAGATTAAAGCTGTGTTCAACAGCAAGGTTAAAGCATGATGGTAAAAGTAACCAGGTCACAACTGTGGCCTCAGCCTAGAGCAGTGCAGCTCCCCAGGAGCAGCTGAAAACTCTTCTTGAAGAAAAAGCAGAATTATTGCCCTAATTTAAAAGGGTCCTCAGACCAGCAGAGGCACCTGCCAGCACTCTGATCTCAGCTCTATCAGATAAGCAGACAGGAGGGCACCCCAGTGTATTCCATACAAATACATTATTAACTTTTACCTAAAGTTATTATAATTTGGAGGTCAGTATGCTGGGTTTTCCCACTTAAACAGGACCAAAAAAAGCCTGTCCCCTGAATATTTTTCTTGGGCATTCACTTCCGTGTCCCACAAGAGAACGCCCACTCTGCTCCCTCAGCATACACCCTGCCAGTGTTCCATGTCTATGATCAAAGTTTCTCTTGGATTTCAGTGGGGACTTGGAAGCACAACCTTTAGATGTAAAGGAGTGTTAAAATAAAAAATAAAAACCACTGAACCCAAACCCCTCGTGTTTTGAAGACCTACAGTAACTCCAAAGACTTGCCTAATATATGCACCAAATTTTACATCTCCAGGCTTTAGCTTATTAAATAGGGAAAAAAGTAAAAATGCATGACCTGGATGAAAGTACCATTCTTTTCTGCTGTGTTCCCAAGTTTCTGAAGTCGGGGACTTTGTTCTTTAGCAAAACTACTTTGGTAGCAACTCTGTCTCCACTGGGTGAAAATCTGTGTCATGGAAAACCGACCTAGTTTGGGTCCACTGTCCAGTTCTGCTCCAGAGAGAGCTCTGATTACACTCAGAGTTATTCTGCACTTCTTTTGAGGGTTGAGGCATTCAAATTAGCTATTAGATCCTTAGCAAAGATCTTGCAGCTCTTGTGCTAACTCAGACTAGCCGATGTATCAAGGACTGTAATTTCTAGCATTACACAAACCAATTAACCTTTGCCAGCGGTACGCACTGCAGAGAACTAAATATAATAAAACATTTTAAGAGTATTGCTTAATTCATACTCAGAGCAGTTTCTCAGAGGTGGTTATGAACTGATATGCACTGAATCACAGCATGTTACTACGATGTTCAGTGTTGCTCTATAAGGTTCAAATTAGACTCCCTCAGCTCCAAAAAACCATGCCCAAACCCTGGCAGCTGCTTCACCTAGGCTAGCTAACTCTTCTGCAGATATAGCCAACAAATAAGTACAGAGGGTACATGGGATTTAAAAAAAAATTAATCTACATCTTACAGAAGCGTTCACTTCTACCCTGAGGACACATATATATTTATATGTATTCAAAACTTTACTCATTTTTGGATTAACAAAGAATGTGCATCTTTAGTCTTTCAGAAACTGGAAAGAACAGTGGGTAGAAAAGATGTGTGTTTAACAAATGCCATTCTCAGCTTCTGAATTTGTATACAAAGATGTGCATGCAAGACGTTCATGGGATTCTCTGTGAAAGAAAGACACCTGGAAATGCCAGATAAAATGTCTTATTGGTATGAGAACACTGTATTGACAAAAAATATGCAATCTATTTAATTGCCAAAAGACAAAAACCATCAACCTTTAACGTTTTCTTTCTGTAAACATCTTTAGAAAACACTGAAATACATCCAGGCTGTTCAAACAGGAGGCTCACACGTCCCCAGGAGCAGGAGGCACACCTTTGGTACGGCTGATGGCACACCTCCCCCAGAAGTTACACTGCCTGCAAAGCAGACTGAAGCCCGAAGAACCAAGTGGGTATTTGAGCCAAGAGTTCATTTGAACAACCTGAAGCGTGTATGCTCTCAAAGCAGTGTCAGCACACAACCTAGAGCAGATCTGCCACAAGGAGATCACCCAATTTCCTCCTTTTAACAAGTAAATTGGTTAAATCACAGTGATATTTTTGTGTCTTACTAAAGGTCTATTTAGGATGTCACCGTTCCTTAACAAAAAAAGATTTTCATCATGCTTCATCTCTGAGGGAAAAACCAAAAGCACTCCGTGTATGAACTCCATGTTGAATTGCAGAAAGCTGATTTGAATTTTAAGATTCAATAAAAATTATCTCCTGCATGCACAGAACCACACAGAGCACTATCATCAATTATATGGGCAAAGAACATCACGTGGAGAAGTACCCAGCGCATAAATGGCACTTTTGGGTGTGTATGTTTTCCCAAATCAGCCTTGTTTTAATTGTCAGAGGGATTATCTCGCTGTAACAGTCTGTTCTGTTTGTTTTCTTCATGTTTATCAGCCATCATCGAGTCTATTCAGCTTCCCAGACTCTCTTCAAACCCCTCCCCATCTTCAAAAAACAAACCCAAAAAACAACCAAACCAGAGGGGGGAGAAAAAAAAGCTTCCAGCTGACCATTCAGGAGTATCTAATCTAACAGGAAAAGGTGAATCCTATGTGACATGAAGTTTGTGGTCGGGTTGATGGGAAGCCTGAGGGTGCAAAAAAAGGCAGACCAAAATCCTTAACAAACCTATAAAGTGAAAAAAGCAACATCTGCCTATGGAAAGATAGGAAAAGCAGGGTCTAACGCAGACTGACACATCATAACTAGTGTTTATGTATATTGCCAAAGCCATTGCCCTCTGAAATTTCTAAGTAAATTTCAGTTTTAGTCTCTTAATCAGTTCAGCATTCTGCTCTTGTTGAAATGTCTTGTCAAAAGGCATTACCACGACTTAAAAACTTTAAGTTCAGAGGAACGCTAGAGGAACTTAAGCAACATCTATGAAACACGGCACTTCTCATCTTAATTTTAAAACAGTTTTCACTTTCATGATATGAGGCACTATGTTCTGTGCCCTCAAAATTTACACCACCTCCCAGGGCTGAAATACAAAAGCATGTTGAATAATTCCTCTCTTATCACTTACTACTGAAGTGTAAAGTAAATCTGCTGCTGTTCAATAAAATTCCTCCTTGAAATCACAAGTCTCTCAGTTACTCTTTCTGTCTCAGTGGCATTGAGTATTCCAGGTCACTGCACAGGTTAAGTGAACAACCTCACAAATGCAGAAATAACACAAACTGAGATTGTTCCAATTTCCCCACAGAAGCATTTAAAAAAAAAAAAAAAAAGAAAAAAAAGAAAAGAAGAAAATAATCAGATCTACCATCTCCTTCCAGATCTGCACCCCGTGCCTTTTATTTATTTAAGATTTTTGTTCTTACAGCCTCCTTAATATGACTGGCTCTGCCTCGAGCGTTCATTTCATAGGCAACTGCTCTGATCCGCAGCCTCCCCGCTCCCCGAGCATTCCTGTCGGGAAGGGCCTTCTCCAGGGCCAGTCTCATCTCATCAGAGTTTGGTTAAAGCTCTCTCTGATAACGGATTTGCTGACTTCTGACACTCAGCATTCTGACACTTGGGGTTGTTTCCCCCTCCCCCTCCCCCCTTTTTTCCCCTCTGTACTCTTAAGTAGTTCATTAACCCCACATAACTGCCAATTAAGAGATTTTCTCCTCGAGAAGGAACATTCTCTCTATGAAACCCACTTAATTACAGAAAAATGCACAGCTTAAGTATAACAACCTCCTCTCCTGTTAATTCAGCTGTAGTGAATTTTGCATGCTCTATTTTATCCTCTGGTTATGACATAAGGGAATGCTGAAAAATACTTCTTTTCTTTTTTTTTTTTTGCTTTAAAGAAATTACTCAAAAGTTCCTGCAAGTTGGGCAAATCCTGAAGGTTTCACTCCTTTAGGGATGATTCCCACAGCGATCAGAAAGCACAACTTTGGGAATTGCTGTAGGTGTGTATTCTAAGAGAATCCACAGATCCCACAACTTTACTTGCTGAATGCTCACAAATACTTTATGTTTTTCTCCTAGGCATATTCCTACAGAAAGAAAAGTTATCTTCCATTTACAGCATGCCCATGAGCCCAGGGAATGTGTCCAGGCTGACACAAGATGTAAGTGAACAGGTACAGGACCTCAACCAAGCTCTTTCCTAGTAGGAGGCAAATATTTTGGTACCCTGATCCCAAATTCCAGAACAGGCATAGTCCCATAGTTTATAGAGACTTTCCCTGTTGATCAGCAGATCTTCAAGGGACCAAGCAGCAGAGAGGCATAAAAAATATATATATATTCACTTCTGCAGAAATATTACTACTTTTGAGACAACTTCACCTATTTGGCATAATTTGACCAGATGCAATGGCAGAAAGGCGGGGGGTTTTGACAAAGCAAAGCTAGTTTGGGTGTAAGAGCATGTTTCCAATACTAAAAAGCCACTGTTCTCGAGTTTGCTTTCTGAGCCTGATTCTCAGCTGGTATAAATTGATAATGTTGCTCTGATGTGGTTCTTTTTATGTCTGCTCTGCTCTCTGCAGAGTTCTCGGCACAAGGAGATCGTGGGGTTTGCTGCACGAATGGAGAGCACAGGATTGATAATGGGAGATAAGCAGAGTAATTAAAACTCATATTTAGAGTTATGAACTCTGGAAAGAAATGTATGCAGATCAACAGTTATCAAAATACAGCCTCTAATAAAAAAAAAAAAGATGATACCATTTGAATGCATTTATTCACAGGCAGCAGCACTCATTCCTGTACCTTCCCCTGGATGCTGGAATACAAGGGACAACCAACAGAAATGATAAGTGGGGTTAGGTGTTAAGTGCTACATGGGAAAAACACATCCAGCTATGGCGCTGGCTCTTCATTTCCACAAAGCTTCCAGCATCCATCTACCCTCTGCACAGTTTCCTGTGGAATGACTCTCCCTCCTCCTCACAGCTGCTACATCTGCCAGCAGGTAAGGAAAATTCAAAGTGCTGCTTGGTCAGCATGACCTCACTCAGAGACAAAGCAAATGAGCTGAACACACCTGCCCAGCGTGTTCCCTGTCAGCCAGAGCCCAAAGTAGCTCCCGAACTCCAGTTCCTACCGAGCAATGCAGCACACAAATCACCAGGTGGCCCTATTATGTAGCAGTCATTACCACAGACATCCCAGCCCTGCATAAGCCCCAGCTTTCATGTAGTGCAACGCTGCGTGATTATTTGAATAAAAATGTTTCCCATGGAGACAGCTCCCCGTGGCTTACACCTTGCTGGGGACAAAAGAAACGATCTGGAGATGCTGTTAACCTCTGGAAAGATGTGAGAAAGGCTCAGCTAAAGGCAGGAAAGTGAATGGTGGCAATGACTAATTGCTTAGTGCAGAATCCGTCGTGGTTACCAGCATATAAACTCTGCCTTTGGGCAATTCATTTAGGGCTTTTCCCCCTTCAGAGCCTGAAGTGGGATAGCCAAGATGGGAACTGACCCTGTACACAATTCGTAGGAGGGCATCCTGCATGAAAACAAAAGAATTTGTCATACAGTATATTCCCAGCCATTTTACTGGCAATTGAAGCAATTAGTTTCATATTTTTGGTACTCAGATTTTAGCTCAATATATGTGCATATAAACAATTCTCACTGTGTATTACAAGTTTAAGTACTCTAAGCTTGGAGCTTCTACAAAATTATAGATGCACATAAAAAAAAAGTTCCCATTCTTACATCCCAATTAAAAAGGAACATATTTTCAAGTGCATTATCTCTCTCCTGTGGACACAGTCACTAAAATGTGCAGCAAAAGCAGTTGGATTTACAGCCCTGGACTACCTGGGGACAAGCATCAAATGATGCTTCAAAAGTGGCACCAGCACTACCTTTTTATACTGTTAATTTACCTGTGTGGGTTAATGTGAGCAGTCAGTGCATAAAGCTGAACATTTGTGTAAATCTTTACTTGGTCAGGACTTGGCCAACAGTTGCAAAAGTAGTTAATGTAAAGAAACTTTGAAAGGATGGGATTATGCACAGTTAAGTATTTCTTCCTTCAGGCTGTGGAACACCAACAAAAGAACAGCCCATCCCTGGGTATGTCCAGATGTGCTCCATCCAAGTTACTTGGCACACAGGGCGAAGGTGAGCCCATTTCCCCACAATCAGGAGGCGCTGATGGAACACAGAGGCCACTCTAACTAAAAAGGAAACCTCCAAGGGCCAGCTATTAAATTCTATTTGCCTTGGGTCAAAAGATCTACTGTAGTCCCCAGCGACCATTTGTGTACATCACAAAGCCTTTGCACAACTCAGCAGAACCGGCAGCCAGAGGAGGAGACTTCAGTGCTGGAATTCCAGAGGGATTTCAATGCAGAAGTGAGATGTTTTAGCTCAGTTAGATTAGGAAAACTTCTTCCTCATTTGCATCTGCCTGTAGCCTGCCTGTGTGAACCTGAAGCATGACGCGGGCAGGCAGGAATTGCACCAACATGTAACAAGAACACAGCAAAATGTGAATTTATCATTCCACCCTCTTTTATGTCAAAGGGTCCCTATCAGAGCAAAACGTGAGATGTATTTCAGTGGAAGGTCAGGTCTCGAAGTGAGCTTCTTGGATTTCCTCCTAAGTCAGAATCTTGCCCTGTGTATAAGATATAAATCACTAATATTCTCTCATGTTACAGTGACATTTTAATTGCATAGCGTATTTTAATATACTCAAGTTGGGTTTTAGCTAAGTTGACTGTGTTTCTTGATTTCTTTGTGGTATTTAGCCATTTATTATAAACTGACATGGTTATTTCTCAGAGTTTCATTTGCATATCTTAATTTCCTTGCTTAATATAGACTCAGAATTTTATGAACATTTGCAGATACACAGACATTTCCACATACAAGACACACAGAACCTTAACATGCAATGCAGATGTCAGTGTCCTAACACAAGAAGTAGCATCCCAGCAGCAAAACAAAGCCAAAACAAGTGTCAGAAGAAAATCATATTAAAATTCGTACCAGCACTGCCCAGGGAAGATTCAACACTTGCAAGTATATTGGTATTAGACAATTCAGAACATGCATTATGACAGAAGTCTTCCCCTTTTCATGCAAGTGTTTCCACCAGAAAAAAAAGAGAATGCATCTGTATGCAAGAAGTGGATGTCAATTCTGATACACATGCTTTGTAAGAACATAAAATGAAAACGCACTCTGCTTGCTCTGCCCTGTAACACCTGTTAATGCTCCCATCTCAGCAGTTATGAAAATCAAACCCAGAGAAATAACCAATGATTTCCAAACCTTCACTTGAATAGAAAATAACGTTTCTTTACCATTACGCTGTAGTTTCTTTGACTTTTTTTTCTTTAACAATACAAAAAGAATAATGATCCTACCAATGAAGAGCCCTTGTAATATCTGACTTCTGTGCTTCATTAAGCACCTCAAGCTCATGCTGGCAGCAGATACTCAAAGCCATACATGTTATCCCTCTTTAAATCTTTTTTATTTCTTTGAAAATATATGAAATCAGAATCTACTTGAAGTCACGATGACGACAAGCAACAACACCTACACAAACTAAGTCACCCCCTTGTTGTCCATGCTGAGTAAGGGCTGGAGTGCCCAGCAGGGATTTGATCATGGTCTCTATCAGCCACCTATGCTGCAGCCTGACTCCAGACATTTAGCTAAAAATGTTTCAACATTGGCCATACTCCAAATGTGGTTTTTTTCTGACTCACTTTGACTTTACACCCACAAACCACCCAATGTTCACGTTTAAGAAAAGGAATCTTAGCATTTGTTTATACTTTGCTCCCTCTGTCATCCCAAGAAAACCATCTCAGTGCACATGAAGTTGTCTGTTCATTCTCTCATGTATTTTTTTGCACAAGCTCAAAACATGATGGTCTCACTCGTGCTGCTTGGAGACCCTGATGGGCCCTGCTGTGGACAACAAAGTCAAACTGAATTGGGAAGTTCCCAATCCCAAAATCCTCCCCTATCAACACAGGCTCCAGCTTGACCACATGAGCTGCCTTGTAGGCGTTGCAAGGTTGGGTGCTCCAGCTGGATAAAGAACTGGGGGCTATTTTTAGGATTACAAGCATGACTCCTCTTGCACACAGCCTCACTGGCTGCCTCTCGTGCTCAAAGCAGAATTCCTTAGAAATCTCACCTACAGAAGGGCAAGGGGGAATGTTGTGCATAAAAAGAATTTAAAAAAATATCTGGAATCAGGGCTAACAAATACAACTCGCACTGACTGGTCTGGGAAAACAAAGCCTAGGCCAAGCAAACACTGTGGGACAGAACAGTTGTTACAGAAAGAGCTGCTCGTGTTCTCCAACTCGGTTAATGTAATGGGGGAAAAGAAAGGAAGTGGAAAATGGTCCCTGTCATAGTGCAGCTTGTCCTGGATAATGAGGCTAAAGTGGAAACTTGTTATATAGGATATTAAAAGCTTTAATTATTTCCTTTTCCCCCCAGTGTGATGGCATCTACCTGTAGCCATCAAGCACGACCTTTGTCAAAGCCATGCCTCCCTCCTCTCGGCACACAGCTGCTCCTGTGCCGAAGCTTCCCCAGGAGCTCCAGGGCTGGGGGCATTCCCTCCTGGAGCATGTGAGGCACAAACACTGCACTGCACTAAAGCAATCCATCAGCACACAGCTCCCACCACAGCTCTGCCAGGCCTCTTAATAAGCTGTTAGTGACAACCACTCCACGTGTCACATCCACAGTGAAAAGCAAATTACGAGGGATCAGAAGGTTTCTACTTGAACTCGGTGATTCCCAGGAAAAGTCATCATCTCCTCTCCCCTAGACTTAACTTTAAGTAAACTGAAAGGAGTCTGAAGGTTTGTGTTTCCTAATGATTTTATCATATGAATTATGGGGCAGGAAAGCTGTCTCAGATGCTCCAATGTTCTTATATAAAACTATTCCCATACAACAATATTTTCCTCCTATGACTTGTTTGTTGTTGGGCTTATTATTTTCATTTTGCAGTTCATTCTCAGGACATGCATATTCTCTTTGAATAACAACTTCAAAAATGAAACTCTGCTGTTCACAGCAGCAATCACAGCACATTCCATTAAAATGGAGCTTTTAACAATATCTGTGATTAAATCAATTTTGTTTGCCCTTTTTAAAATACTCTCAGAAAACATACTGCATTCATTTATTTCCAAACCAATGTGGCAAATACAAATGAAAATAAAATGACATTATACATTTTGGGAGATTAGACATGAAAAAAGCACATGTAATTAACTGTACCTGGCTGGACAGTAAATGGCAAATAGCTCCAGCCTGCCTTTGCATAAAGAACTCTTGATTTTCTATTTTGTGTAGTGTCTCATAACAAATGACTAAATATTCACGAAAATCAACATTCCTGCTGCATCAGACCCCAGGATTACCTACTGAAATATCTCCTAGGGAAACAATTAAAAAAGCATCTATTTAATCTACTCAGAAAAAGACAAAATATTTTGAATCATATCTAACTGTAGCAACAGGTAGGTTTTTAAGTCTTAGAAGTAAACTCTGCAGCTCAGAAGCTGGAGTTAAACAGATGTTAAGCCAAAACAACACTGCCTGAAATTTTTCCCAAAGAATCCATTAATCATTGTAATACAGGAGAGAGGCAGAGAAGTAATAAACTTATCTGTTACAGAACTGATTCACAAAGAAGGAATGACTAATACATGACCAGCTACTCTGAGTAGTGCTCCTCAACCTGATGGGAGTGGGATTAGACAGCAATGACATCTCCGTAACACAGCCAAAAAAAATCCTGGCACCTCAGCTGCCATGAGGCAGCACAGCAGACCTTTGCTATAAATCAGATGAATTTGAGTCTTCAGATATTTTTATTTTAATAACTTCACCAGAAGTGTCTTCTTTTGAAATTAATATATCTGCCTTAGTGGTTTCTAGTTTTCTTTGTAAAACAATGACAGCTAATAGGAAAGCACTGTCATGTATCCTGACTAAAGGTAATGTATATGTGACAGCTGTGTCATCATCAGTAGGAAAGTATTTCCACAAGACAAAAGGAATAATTAAAATGAGCCTGCAGTCCTGGCTTTGGATTTAAATGTTTAAATGTTTTAATTTGAAAGAACAATGGCTCCTTGAAGCTCCTTCCCAACCAGCTCTGACAGCCTGTCATCTCTTAACCAGCCCTAAGTAACAGTTGTGCAAGCCTGAGCACCAAACAGCAGATTATGCCTGATGATCCTTAAAACAGCACCACTGCTTCCAGGAGAGCACTGGAGATGAACCCAGCTTTGCAACCTTTCGAAGCGTTTATTCCACTAAAAAAGCATCCTTGGAAATGAAGCTAATGAGAGAAACAGTGAGCCTGGATTTTATTTAGGTGTCTTTTCACATGCAGCTACTTTGTGGTACTGCACAGCAGAGCCCTGAGCACACTGTGTGTGTGAGAGGACTAACACAGTCTCTTCCACTGCTGAGGGGCTCCACTTTCCATCAAACCACCATCCCAGAACTCATACGGACTCCAAGGCAGTGGGGATGGCACAGGGATGTGCCTGTATTCACCTCTGAGTCAGGTGATGTTAATGGCAAAAGATTTGCAACTACAGCCTGACAAGTGCTTGGCACTGAAACACAAGGCTCCACTCAAGCAGCAACCCAAGCTTCTAAAAGTTTGATTTTTCCATTAAAAGCCGACTTCTCCTTCCTATGGAAGATTCTGCTTGAAAACAATTTGATTTTTCTAGATTAACAAATATTTTAAAGAAAATAATTCGCTCTTTTCCCAGGACAACGTGTAAATTAACTGCTTTGCTACTGAACTGTTTCCAACCTGTTGCAGAATTCCTCTCTTATCAACTCTTCTCCCTCTAAAGAGGATCATCCTCTCACTGATGCTGGTGGCTCCAAAGCCACACAGGCAGGAATCTGCATTTTCCCACTCTTTTGAGACAGACACAGAATGAAACAGTAGTAAAAATGGCAATTATTTGCATGACAGGAGAAACTCCAAGTCCACATCAAAAAATACAAATGTGTTCATGTCCAAAGTGTCTTCCACCCAACTGCAATGCAGATGTCAACAGCCACAGGATCAGTCCCCATGACCACACTGCCTCAGGAGCCAGACTGAATAAATAACATAGAAAACACATAAATTGATTACATTTCAGTGACATTAGTGTCCCAGGAAGAGTTGCAATTCCAGAAGTTTTTGGATCCTACTTCCCCACTTGCATCCTTTTACGAGAGAGCAAAAGGAAACAGAACAACACAGGTTTTTAATATAGCAGATGTTTCAGAGGGAAAGGTCAACGATCCAAACAAAGATTGAACCTTGTCAGCCAGCGAGGCAGTGTGTCACCTGGCTGAAACAAAATAAAACATCCTACCGCTGCTGAACTGTCTTTAACCACACAGATAAAAGGGATTCTTTTCCAATTTTAGAATATATAATCCCTAAAAGAAAACACTGCTGTAAATATTTCCTTTAAATAAACACTTTGATTTGACAGACTTACTGGTGGCTAAAAAAAAAAAAAAAAATCATCACAGGGAAGTAAGAAGAGGAAATAACCACTCAAAGTATTTTGCTGTGATTTGGGATTTTGGCTTCATTTATATGTTTTAATTTTTCTGGTGCCTGAATTATTTATTTCTTCTCCCCTTCAGGGCATGCACATCGTGTTTCAAAAACAGTAAGAACAGTAATATCTTCTTTTTGTTTTCTACTCAACTGAATGAGAACCAGAGTAAGACCTTGGATAGCCTGGGGGACAGGACTAAAGCAGCAGACAGAGCTGGGAGCTGTGTGGGAGAGGAGGTGCATCCAAAACCAGGGTTCTTTTTGGTTTTTGGGTTTTTTATCTGCATCCTCAAGGTTTCTTTCTAAAGATCTGCTCTGTCCTGCAGGATTTTGGACGGGGCCTCAGGCACTGCCACGGTGTGAGCACTGAGCACTGGCTGTGCTCCCCAACAACAGAAACACCCTCAGCTCCTTAGAGCCCAACCCACAGCCCCCACACCCTTCAATGGGTTAAGGTTTCACCCTGAAGGGCTCTGCAGAAGCCTGTTTCTCTGGTTTTCCATATATATTGATCAGTTCTCAGGCCAGTGTTTGCCGTGGTTGCTGCAGAGAGCTCACTCTGATAAACATTCCCCACACGTTAGCAAAATACAGATACCCAGATCTGCAATAAATTTGCACTGAAGGTGATAAACCATAATCACAAGCCAGCATCAATGGAAAGCCAAGTTTCCCTTACTCCAAGCATGACATTCTGCAAACTTTTCAAGGGTTCAATAAAATATAAAACTCTCCCAAAGAGTACTCCACATATGTAATGTTTTCCTTTTGCTGTAAAATGCATCTTATTGATTTATAATGTACTCTCAGGGAGAACAAAACCTAGTCTATAAAAGTAAAATTTAGGAGAAAGCACAAGTGTTGTAAAGGAAACTCCATACCATTAGTGACAGGGATACATATTCTCATAATTTCTGATGGACACATTGTGCTCTACAGTTGTTCACATAAGTAGGAAATAAAGGACAAAAAATGCAACTATAAGTGTAAAACGTAATCAGTACTTCTGCTGTAACACACAATTTAAACAAAGCTTGCTATTTAATAAACTGGAAGCTGTTAAAGTATATTTATTAAAAGTGTTACAGAATAGGATTTGAACCTTAAATATGCATTTGAAGAAACCAAGTTGTTTGCTCTTCTTGAAACTGAAATTTTTTAATAATTTACCACATCTTCACAGGACTGTAATCAAGACTTGAGCATTTCCAGAACAGTATTGCTGTTGTTTTTCTTCTCTTAACATCAACTTCTCTTTCGATAAATTTTTGTTTACAAAGTCTTTTATTGACCTAAAGTGCAAGGAGTCACTCACAGATGGATATGGGAAAAATGTTTTTGATTCTTGTTATTCCATCAAAGCCATGTTTATGTGTGTGCAAAGGAACAAAAATCATCTCTACCTTGGGAAGAGATCTGTGTTGATGTTATTCAAGCCTACACTGTAACTGCATTTGTTCTCATGATAACACAATATAAAAGTGTTACTGTGTTCAGCACATCAGTACACCAGAAAGGGCTTTTATTGTAAAACAACCCAGAGCAATGCCAAAGAGAGTCTGCAGATAAAATAGCCCTGCTACTCATTTCCTAAGGAAAGTTTATTTAAGTTTACAACTGTGGTGTAAAGGACTAGCAAAATAATTACAAGTGAGAGAAGGCCATGCCTTCCGGCTCAAAGACATGAAACATCACCCACAAAATCTCACCTTCTTTAAATACAAATATACAAGGTATAAATCTCACATTGAAGACTTTTTGTAGGAATTTTTAGCTGGTATATTCCAAGATGAGAAAGGTGTAACTCCTGAATTCGCAGAGATCTTGGTATGCACAGCCCTGACTGGGAGTGCTTTTAATTACCCTTGATTTATGTTACACGCTCCAAAAGATGCATGAGAATTCTGGATAAGCTGTAATTCCAGTTACTCCTGCCACCCCTCCCAGTCTGTGCAGCCTCTGCTGTTCATGGCAATTCACACTGCTATAGGAATTCTTTAATTTTAACAAGTTAAAAGTCAAGGGTGCATCAATCCAGCAGCACTGCCAAACAGGTCAGATTAAGAATGCAAGGAACAGCAATACTTGCACTTGTGGGAGCAATAGCTTTGCTAAATAAATATAATCAGAAAACATTGCCAAAATTGGAAGCCTTTGAGTCTTCAAGGTACAGCGAAAGCTGGTTCATCTGCATCCTCTAACAGGAGAGAGAAATTAATGGAATGCCCCATTGGAAGCAGGATTCCTCTACCAAATTAATTCCACTCAGTGCTTTCAGAGGTGGTTAGTTTGGTTGTTTGGGGTTTTTTTCATTTAAAACATACATTTGCACAGTTAAATTCCCCACAAACAGCATAAATTTCATAGTTGATAACATCTGTAATTAGACTTTGAAATTTACACTGCTCTTAGCTGTCCTACATGGCACAAGTTTTGCCTGAAAACACCATTTAAGCTGCTTTCATTTTTTCAAACTATCAAATTTGAAAGCCTATTAGATGAGATGAATTTTTCTTGAAGAATAAAACTAAATTGAGTTTATTTGAAAGATCAAACTGTAAGGACAAGATTGAAATAAATGTTTGGTTGCATCAAACGACCTGCTCCATAAATCAAACTCAAAGAGGATTATAAACAGAGAACATGCACCAAAAAAAAAGACAAAAAACCCCAGACTCCAATTCCTCAGATTTGACCTAAGAAAATGAAAACCACAAGAAGAACCTGAATGATTAAAAGTGAAGTGGCTGCAAGAGAGCTGAGAAATCATCAGCTAAAACACGTTCCCTTAGTCAAAATTCAGATCACGGAGCACTGCAAGTGAGGGATATCCCCAGTGCCAACTTCAGGGGTACAACACCAGAGCCCCATTATTGCTGTATTTATCAGGAGCAGTTTATATCTGACCTAAAGACATGCCAAGAGAACGGGTGCCCCTTTAAATGTTCTCCAAGGGCTGCATAAATCAGCATAAATTGCATCACTCCCCAGCAGGAGCTGGAAATCCAAACCCTCCCTCCAAAAGCCGTGGCAGTGCTGGTGCTTTGGGATGATGGTGCAGAAGGGATGCAGCAGGGCTATTTTAGTTTTCATCCATGACTTTGTGCCAGCCACAAGTTTTGTTGCTTCCCTAGCACAGTTTGCTGTCTACCTCTTGCTTCTAATGGCTCCTTTTGCCTTTTGGCCAGGCTTTTCCACAGATCCTGGTAGTCAGTTAACTTTCTGCTCACTGAGTAAACTTCCCAGGATCTTTTACAGCACACTGCATTGTGCTTTAAAGGTGGAAGAGAAATAAAGAGACCCTAAATCCTCGTTGCAAATCTTTGTTTTATAATCCAAATGAATTTTTCACAGCCAGTTTCTCTGTATTCAAGTAACGTGTTGATACAGAGATACATAATAAAGTAGATAATGCTGCTAGTGCAGTATGGGTGGACAATGTGTGCTGGTCGAGGAGTTGATCCCAACAGCCCTACACACACAACAATACAAGCAGTAAATTATTTACAGGGTATTTTTCCATGTAGTGAAGTGCTTAGCAGAAGTAGTACTTCTATTTGAATAATTAAAAAAACGTTTTTCCTCTCTGCCCTGCAAAGCTGGATCCCAAGTCCTCAGCCTGGACCCCCGTTTCTCCTCCATATGGTATGTTCAATTACCATTTAGTTTTCGAGTGCTAATAGTGGCCCATAACTTCCAAGTACTGCTATTCAGTCAGTGCCTTTTCCCTGATTAATTACTATGGAGAGATGATACCTCTGGGAATCAAATACATCGTGAGCTTAACTCCAGAATAGACAGTTCTTGTCAATAACACATCCAAGCAGCTTAAAACTTCAATAGCCTGGTTTCTTATATACTGTAAGTGGTGCTGAATATTCAGTTTTATTTCTGTTTCCCTGCCAGTAGGAAATAAAGAACACACTTTTAGCCAAATGAGAACTGAAGTGCACTGGAAGAGTGCTATAAATTATATGCAGGCCACCAAATAAAATTCAATTTTCAGGTAATGTGAAGGTGTAATGCGTCTGGAGAAGCTGTTTTGCATATCACACACGACAGCAGGCAATAAGGAGCAGGGAATGACTAAAACCTGATCTGTCACATGCAACTCTTTGATTGTTCCCCCTACTTTACCTACTCTAATCACGCTGTTGCAGTGTTGATTCAGAACACGGCGGCCCATGAAAAATGTCACCGTTCTGTCGATGTTGCGGATCCACTGGCAATTTCAGCAAGCACTGGATGCACATAAAGGGTGATAAGGCACTATATCCTGCCATGCTCAGCAGGTTTTCCATTTCCTCCTGCAATTACACATCAAACTGTTTTAGCTTCACAAGCTTCGGCACTATAAATGGCCTCAAGGCAGAAGTCTGCTCCGCACACTGATGAGTCTATCTTCAAAGCAGAGTGCAAACTCAGGTTTTGGGGAGAGAGATGATTTTTTTTTTTTTTAAAATACCCTTTTTCCAGAGCTTTTAAGAGTTTACTTAGAGATTATACCTACCATTATCTCCATGTACTCCAATTAACAGGCAGTTTTATATCAACATTAACTGGAGCTGCCTCTAAGAGGAGGTGAAAGCCATGCATACACAAGAGCAAGCCACCGTCTGCACAAGAACCCTGCTCACAGCATTACCTCTCTGCATAACGGGATTTTTCTTTAGCTCCACCTTCTATTTTTTTCCTACAAGACTATCTGGAATTCCAGACTGACAATAGGCAGAAGAATCTGGTTCTCAAACACTCAGAACATTGTCTCCCGTTACGGCAATGCTGCCAGAACTGTAACTTCCTCCTGTTGCTCCATTTAAAGCAGTTCATACGTTCTGGTACAGATATCTCACACTGATGCTAAGAGGGAAACAAGGCAATGTTAAAAATTATTGTTCTCAATCATTCTGGCACTGTGACCTGCTCAAACTCAGATATTTACCACATAAAAGCAGTGAATCCCAGGATGAGCCAAACAACCGCGGTGGCATCTGGGGACTCAGGCAGAGGACAAATCCCACCCAGGAATCACAGCTCTCACCTGCTCACACTTCTCACGTCAGCCATGAGAAGTGGGATACTGCAGAAGTCATAATCCCCAGCAACTCATGACTCATGACAAACACACAAAACTCCTGCAGGTGTTGCCTGCTGCCAGCTTATCCCACAGCCCATCCCTGGGATACCATTAATGCAATATTTGGGACAGAGAGAAGAAACCACCACTGCCACAGAACACAGCTCTCCTTCTCTACTCATCCCCCCCAGAGTCTCACAGCAGGGACCTGAGCCACCCAAATGACACCCTTTGCCCAATGACAGCAACAACGAGACAAGTCCTGGGACTGGCCTGAAGTAATAGGTGGTTTCTGTGCCCTCCACCTCTGTGAGGCAGCACGACAGAAGGACTGTCAGAGAAAACGTGAAGCAGCAGCTGTAGCCACTGCAAATGAATAGGAACAAACAGCTCCTTGCATATATAACTGACAGCTTGTTCCTGTGCCTCTCCAACGACCCCATCCATGAAGAACATGGACCTTTTATACTATGCCTCAGGGTGTATTATCATTCATTCCCTTCGAAAAGCTCAGCTGTCACTGTTGCCTAAAATGGGCTTTAGGATCTTTAAAAAAAAAAAAGACAAAATATTCTGAACTAATTAAGTTTAACATACACCTGATTTTGTTATTAAATCAATTCTCAAAGCATATGCAGGTATGTCAACCCTCCCAACCGGGACTGCAGTGCATCCACTCTAAAACAGGCTTCAGCTTCCTGAACAGCAAAGACCTTTTTGGAGGGAGTCAACAGCTTCAGGCAGCACATCCAAAGCAGCAAAATCTTTACTCAGATGATCCGACTTGTGACTCCAAGATGGCCCCATTTACGCACAGAGAGCACACACAGGACTCCAAAAACATCAGCACTGCCAACCAAACCAATTTCACTGCCAGGACACAGAGAGAAGACGGCAAGGAGGGCAGAAGAGGGTGTTTAATACCTTAATAAAGCTTTGAATATTCGTATGTTGGTAAGTAAAACACAAGAGCAGTGGACCAAGTCAGTAATGGGCCTAAATGGGAGCGGAATTGCTGGCATAGCAGGAAACTCAAGTCAACACAGGGAAGATTTATTTACCTATTTGATGGTGATCTACGCCTTGGCAAGAGCAGCATCTGCCCTGAATGTTTATCATCATTGCTTCCTGCATCTCTGACTCCTCCTTTGCCATCCCATGATGAGGTATTTCCTTATACTCACTGAAAATTCAGACATGTTTGGCATTGCTTGCTACACTAACTCAACCCCATGCTGTTTGTAATAAAATGACTATTTCCTTATTTCTTGGCATCTTCTCTTAGGTGGCATTGCTACAATACATGCTGTAATTCTCAAGTGTTGCTCCAGATTGAAATCTCATCCAGGATAGGAAAAACCTCTTCAAAATTCCAAAAATAAGCAACTACTTAAGTAGTTAAGAGCCGGGCAGGCTCTTTTGGTAATTTTTTTTGGTTGTTGTCATTTTTTAAGTCTGAAGATGTTTGCTGGTACTTCCATTCAGAACTACGAAGAAGAGAATTCTTTGGATGAAAAAATGGGCGAAATTTTGTGACAAGGTGCAGATGGAGGACACCAATGTGAAATAAAGACCATGCTGCTACCAACAGAAGCACCAAGTCAAACCAATTTTGTACGTATTAACAGCTGTTTCTGCATAAAATCCATTTGCAAAGAAACAAATCAGGGCTCACTGATTAAATACTTGTTTAAAAAAGCCTCATGAAATGTTGTTTAACAGGGACTTCTTTAACCAGTGCCAAAACCAAACCCAAACCAATGAGAGCCACACCACCCTGAATGTGTTGAACGTGAAGTGGGTCCAACCTTGTGAAGGAGACCTCAGTGCTGCTTACAACACATCCTCCCACGGGGAAGCTTCACTGATTAAGGAGAAAAATTAAGCCTTGAAGATATCCTCAGGAACAGGAGTCCAAACAAGCCGTGGTCAGAATTTAAGTGGCCTCTGCTAAATTTAGGTTATGTCATCTGTGAATAACCCTGCTCCACCACAGTTAATAGTGTGGTTGCTGCTCCAAGTTCTTTTTAGTTGTGGATGTTGGTCAAGTTGGTATCAATCAGCATAAAGCACAAGAGCATCCTCCCATATCCAGCTTCAGAAAAGCTGTATTGTAAAGAGTCTTTAATGGACTACTAAATACAGACGAAAACTTAACCATGATCACTCATTTAACCAAGGAATGACGAGCATTTTCAAGCAAATCACTCACCACATCCGCATCAGTAAGTGATTTCAGGGAGTAGCTTTGTTCACGTTATCCTAATGTGAGCTTTCCCTGATCCATCTGCAGTATATCTGCCTGAACAATTCTGTCAGGCACATGGAAACAAAGCTGGCAGCAGGAGGGGACAAAGAGACAGCAAACCCCACCAGCTGAATGGGATGTACAGTTACAGAGATGGCACCTACACGAAGCTGCAGAGACCAACTATTAAATGTTCTGCAAAATAAAATGCTGCTTCTCTGCTGGTTTCATATTATAATTATTTGAAATTCAAGTATGCTTACAGAACAGGTCAGCTCTTTCAAAGCATAAATTGTGAGAGACGACGCTCAAGTCATTTCTATTACCTTGACACTGTTGACAAGTGCACCATTGAACGATTTTATCACTGTACAAACTCATCATAACCATCAGCACACCACTACTGGTAACGAAAAGCACTTTATGAAGTGCCCTGTGTGAAATCTAAAATTTGATATGGCTCCTATCTGACAGCTATCCTGTATTAAACTCACCTTTTAACTACGGTTAAAGCCAAGCGAGTACCCAAGTAGCCTTGGATACCTGTGCTGAGAATGGCTGAGCAGATGGAGTCCAGAGAAACCAAATAACACTGATATTAAGAGCACCTAAGTTCATACAGAATATTTCCTCCAAGTACAATGTGTTATCTTCAGATGCTACGTCAGCCATTTATATGAATCCCGACAGGCAGTGAAGATTCACATGCAGTGACACCTGAAAACAAAAATTAATACAGGTGGTTTTCCCGCCTGAACGTATGTTCTGCAGCGAAGATACACGGCTCTTAATCCTGCTAAGTGCAGTACACAGTAATGCTAGGAAATTGTGAGTGCACAGACATCTTTATGTTTTGCCTACTTGGCAATCTATGTTTTCTGTACACAGATTTATTTGTAAGAGATCCATATGCATACCATTCCCCGAGTTTGTGTAAAGCCATACTTCAACAGCAAACAAAATAAAATCACTGCGGGTGCGGTGAAGGGCAAAAAAAGGGAAGGCTGGCACACGGTGTAATTCAGACAAAGAGCTCAAATTGAACCTAAACTGCAGGAAATAATAGAATTGGCTCCAAAATCAGACAGACCGCTGATACTCAAAAAGTAGAGAGGCTTTTTTACTTGTGGGTTTTTTGGTTTTGTTTTTTTTTTAGAAACAAGCAAGGAAATTATCGTTACTTGCTTGTTTCTAAAAAAAAAAACTCCTTTGGGTAGTTTTTGCTGTTGAGGAGAAATCATGCCAACAAAATGGGCAAAGTTTGGATAGCCCCAGACCTGGCACTACTGGGTACCTCCAGCTGCTCAGCTCATGATTCTCCCCTTCAGGACTCAGTCACCTCTGTGTGAAACATGTTCTTCATCTTAAGAACATCTAATCCACCTAAAGGTTATAAATGATAAAACAAGGAATCAAAACTGAGGTACTGCTGGATGAGTCAGGCAGTGGATCCAATTTGCATCACGCAAGCAAACAAAACTTGGGCAAACTGAAGCCTGGAGAAACGACGACACCTTCAACATGCACATTTCTTGCTGTTTAATCAGAACTGTTTTCTTTTATATTTTTTGTGTACATTTGATGCAATTACTGGAAAAGTTTTTAGCTTGTTATGCAGGTTGTCAGAAGAGATGATCTAACAGTGCCTCCTGGCCTTAAAATCTGTGCATCTTTGATATATTTCTCAGGAGCTGGTGAAATATTACCCTTACTTTTAAAATGCCTAGGCATACACTTCTCTGGCAATCTGCAAGGTATTACTCACATTTCATTTACTTAATGCTCTATCTTCCCAACAATTTGAAATAAACCTTCTATGGGGGAGGCATGTCAGGGTATGCTCTTTAGTACTTCTCTGAAATTAAATTCTAATTGCAGGGTGTTATCTGCATCAAACTGAGCCTTTTAAACTGTAATATTAAAAAAACTAAATAGTCTTGCTGAGATTAATCCACCCAAAGAATGGCTGGTCCCTGCTTCTGTCCATCCCACCCTGGCTGTGACTGACTGGATGGATTCAGAAGATGATCAACGTCCTGATCCCACTCTCACAGCCAGGGCAAACACCACAGCTTCATACAAATGTGCTTTTTCCTGTCCACATAGAGCATGGGTACAGAGACAGATTGGGACTGGCAGTTAAATACAAACTGATTAACAAGGGAAACGGAGAAAAACCCTAATCAACCCACAAACATGTTTTAAAGCTGGTCTGAAGCCTCCATTTATTGAAAAAAAAAGCTGGTTTGTAATGCAGGGTCCAGTCCCCTTCTCAGCTCGAAACACCACCGCAGTAGGAAATTTGCAAGTTAAAACACATTTCCAGCACACTGAAAACATATGCAAAGCCACATTTTTAAGCCATTTCCTCCCCGATTTCCTCCCCGTGCCAGCTCACTGCTGCACTTCTACTATTTCATGAGCTTATTAATATTGCAGCTGCACAACCAGAATCACTATAACCAGGCCCAAACTGAAGCTCCACGTACGGGGGTCAGTTTGTCAAACTCCCCATTAACAACATCCATAACAGCTGAATTCAAGTGGCCCTGAACACTTTCCTGCCAGCAGCAGGTCTCTGCCTTATTAACTATTGACTTTGTTCCAGAGTTGCCCAGTGAAAGTGCATTTTTAAACCTGATCTGCATCAACAGGAGCTGGCCACAAGCAGAAGAATTTTCTGACTGCAGTATTGGAAATCATGGAAATATTTCCTTCATAATCACAATTAGACTTCTCTTGAAGTTAGGCTGCTTTCTGTCATCAGCAGCTTTGTAGTACTAACCGTGATTTCTCCTTTTATTCTATACAAACCCAAAACATACTTCTTATATGTATTTTATTTTAATAGAACTATGCTCCAAAGATCCATCACTGCAAACATTTAAGTCCATGTCTGAGATTCACTTCAAGCATAGCCAATGGCCAACTGGAGGTTTGTAAGACACTTCCAGGTTACCCTCAGGATTTATGCCTGTAAATCCATTTCTGGCACCTTTCCCACCTTTGGCCAGTATTCATATCCCATAAAAAGCAGAAGTCAAAGGCAGAAACAGGATAACATCAGTGCAAAATGCCTCCTGAAAGCCTTGCTCTCTGCTCTCATCAAAATGCAGAATTTGCCTTACTTAGAATCCCATAATTTTGTAAAGAGACATTTTCCCATCTCTTTTAACTAATCTTTTTTCCACTTCGAGTTTACCAACTGATTAAACTGCTTAATTTCAACCTCCTTTATCATGACTATATTTTGTTTAGAACAGTTCCTGAACAGATCCTTCCCCTTCTTTATTTTCAGTTTGGGGACTTTCAGGTTGAATGATGGTGGTCGAAAGACATCACAAAGCCTGAAAATTTCTTCCCAAGGAAAAAAAAATGGGAATGAAAAGAAAGGAATAGGGGGAAGCAAGAGATAGAAAGGAGATGGGCCTAAAATGGCTTGAAGGAAAAAAAATCTGCTATAGTTGTGGGTCCAGACTGGGGCCAACAGAAGAGATTCTCCCTTATCAGGAGGAACACCCCCATAACACTCCTGGTTTTAATGCAAAGGCCCAGGCAAAACTTGGTAAGCACAACACTCCCCATTACAGCTCCTTCCCTATAAAAGAGTATCTTTCCTAAAAGAGATGATCCAGATTGTGTTAAAAGCTATACATCTTTTCAATAGATCCTTCTCTTTTCATCATAAAAGAGAGCTCCAGCAGCTCTCCCATGGAATTCACTGTGAAATAAAATTTGCAACCTGGCAGCAGTGTCTGATGAGCAATATACAATCCTTCCTGAAAGGCCCAGGAGGATTCTATTGTTTTGAGGCTTAATTTTCAATTTGCATCTTTAAAAAGGTATGATTTCATCCAAATTCACTGGTCTGCTCATTTATATTTATCTGTAAGAGACCACATTTTAGTTCCTTTGAGAAGAAACACAGTAAAAAAATTTTATGTTCAAAATTCTAAGAGCACTACTCATATTTCTTGTTTTATTGCAATCTGCTTGGACAGAGATGTGACTAATTTATTTTGAAGGGCCTGATTCTGCAGGCACTCCACAGTCAGTAATCCCTTTGTGTTCTGCATGTCAGGCAGCAAAAAGAGGAGTTCAAGTGGCAGAAATTGGCACAGTTTCATTACATCAGTGGCTTTAGGCTCATTTACACCACAAGAGGATAAAGTCCTATACGTCACGATGAAAAATACAGAGATATTTTGCCCCACGCTAAACAAGTCTCTCCTTAACAACGACAAGCTGAAAACGAACTGCAACTGGAATCAATTAAAATTCATCACAAAGCACTGGTACCTTGCTTCAAACCAAACAAAAAGTTGTGCCTCGCAGCCTACAATATCTTGGGAATGTTCACGCCAGCTCCCTTCAGAAAAGGCTCTTGACTCTGCTTCTATAATGAACATCTTAAGAACTGTAAATGCAGCATTAACTGGTGGTAAAACCTTCAGGATACACAATGATTTTGGAAGAGAGCAATTAAACGGCGAGTTATTTTGAACCCGTGTCCCCATTTAAAATATTTTCCTTGTAGTCCATCTGCCAGAGAGCCTTTAAGGCAGACAGGAAGATGCAATACCCATCCCAGAAAGCTGCTCTTGCACTAACATTTCCAAAAGGCCCACAACACCGACTATCATGAGCCTCATTAAGAAAATGCAAGTTGCTGCACTATCCTTAAATATACGAGTTCCATGGGCATTGTGCACAGGAACGAGCCTGAGCTCCTACAGCAAACACAACCAAGAGCAGCACCACGCTCTCCACGCCTTCTGGGAGGCCAGACACGAAGCCAAGGTCCTGCTGATGGAAGCCCCATCCCATCTTGGCCATTTGCAAGTATTTTTTTTGCTTGGATTTCAACAAAAAGAGAGAAGAAAGGACGAGGGAGGCCTTCACAGCTCTCCCAGCAGGAATGAAAGTTTCTCTCTCATTCACGACTACCAGATGGCAAAACAAATTCCAAGAGGAAGATGAATTTTAGGGTTGATATTTTTACTACACATGTTCAATAAAGTAAATAAAGACTGTGAGGAAATTTATGTAACTCAGAGGAGACTTTCTCAGCACACAAAAATTCAGCAATGAATTTAATTGCTGTACCTGAAGAAAGAGGAGATATAACTGGGAAAAATTCATTATCCTACACAACATTCACTTTATTCACCTAATCACCCATGTCAGACAGCAGCAGCTATTTTCATCAAACCACCAAATACTCCAGCAGCACTCTGGGATGAAATCCTCACCTACTGGAAACAACGGGAATGCGATAACTGTGGTCTGGGCAGGATTACAACATTTGGATTCAATGTGTTTACAAAGACTGATGAACACGATTCCAGACTGATTTCTGTTTGAAAACCTTCCCTCCTCACCTTTGGCATTTCCTCTACAACACTTTCCAACACCTTCACTGGCAATCCCCCACTGAAAGCAAAGAAAATCAAAAGGTCAAAGCCTTAATTTGTACAAATCATAGTGTGCATGACTAAAAACGTACTGCTAACATTGACACTCCAATAATTGATGACCCAACCTCATTTGGAGACAGTAAAAACAAATAAACAAAATCAAGGAAAATTCACTTTGTGGTTCTGAGAACCACTGTCAGCAGTGACATCAAAAACCCTGCAACATTTATTTTTTCTTCTAAATCCTGTAAATTAGGTTACTGGAAAAGCCTCCCTTTAAAACAAATAAATACAATACAAAAAAATACACTAAAAATGTTGGAAAACTGGAAATTAGTGTGTATCTAAAGTCCCAGAAACCAAGAAATAAATGAAGAACTTGAAAACACATCTCCCTTCGCCAATCTCACAAACATCTGGAGACTGACTCATGAGTTTTGGGTTGTTGGTTTAGCTTTTTTTTTTTTTTTTTATTTCAAGGTTGGCACAACTCTGATGTTATGATTTGGCCAAATTAATCCTTTGGAGTAAAAGATACTAAGGAGAATAAAACAGATTAGATAAATACTATTTTTATATATTTCACTAACTTTCCCAGTCAATGTATTTGTGAGACATTCCACACTGCAAACTTCAAGTAGATCTCTAATGTAAAGGCATTAAATAAGTGAGAATTGAACTAACAGAGCTGAAGTGTTCAGCAAAACCTATCACCGAGGCTGCTCCATCTGCTTTTACTTATTTAGGAAACAGCAGGTTTCACATATTTGAGATGAAACGAATGAGAAAACATTACAGCAACATAACTTCCCTCAACTGAAAATATCCACCTAACAGATTTTAAAACAGATTTCTAATACATGTAGGAAGGGTTCCCTGATTTTTTTTTAATTGGCTCAGTAAAGTACAAAGATGTTTCATTTCTCACAGGTTTACTTCTGTAACACTTATTTGTTTAACAGTTTTGCAGCAAAAACGCTGCTGCCAGCTCGTGCTGCTTCTTCCCACATAAAGTTGCTAGAACCCATCCTTTAAGAAAATAATAAATGAAACGTGGGCCCCGATGGTGTAAAGTGTTTACACGGGTGCTCAATCTTGCCCACAGGCAATGCCAAGGAGCAATTCCTCAGGCCTGTTTTCCTTCCTGCCTCCAGCAGCCCTCTCACACCTCTGATCTCCTGTGCATCCATCCATGGGCTGCTTCCCACCTCTCTCTGGCTACGTGGGAGCTGCGCTCCCAGCCAGGTCTGGACTCTCTGACCCGGTGTTCCGGGTGCTGCAGAGCCCGTCCTGCCCCTGGGACCCTCGGCACTGCCTGCCCCTTTCCTGCTCTCCACGCCTGCTGTGCATCACCAGCCTCAGCTGTTTGGGAAAACCATCCTCCATGCCGCTGCTGGATGCTCAGTTTTGACCTCCAAATCCCCTGCAATCCACTTCCAAACACCACAGCTTCCATACTGCTCCCTGCAGCCTGTGCCAGGGCTGCTCCATCAGCCACACTGCACAGTGCATTTGGACTTCCAAGGCTCCTCTCCAATACAGGAATTTGATGATAAAAGCCAAGATATCACCAGTCCTGTGCTTCCCTAAGATAACGATTCCTTTAGTACCATATATCTATATATATACACACAGGCATATATATGATCTCTTTCTCTCTCAGTGCACTCACTTGAGCTGCACTGCATCTTTTGACTTCAACTCAGCATAAACCAACTACAAAAGGTTCCCCACTCAAAAAAAAAAAAATCTCATGCACCCACAATATATTGCACACCATGGACTTTTTGAAGCATCCTAATCTCTGACTACATCTGTAGTTTTCTCTCAAGTGTGCTATATACATGTAAGGCACTAAAGAGATGATAAAGGAACAGTAAAACCACAAAACTGGAAGAAAACCGTAAAGGAGAAAATTCTCCTTCAAGCCATCCCACACCTGACAGCTTTACCATCTCCCTGTGCAATTCTCATCAAGAATCATCACGTAGCTTCTTTGCAACCATCATAATTACAATTAAGTTTCAAAGAATTACCTCCAAGCCAGGTGCTATCTACAGTTTTAATGTCACTGGCCATTTCTGAAATGCTGAGAAGCGTAAAATCTTTCTGATGTTGAATGTGACGGCAACCCACCATTGTGACAGAGTGTGCTAACTGTGAAAATTAAATAAATTAGCTCAATCTTCCAAAGATGGTATTGTCAAGGATACTGAGCCACTGCAATGTTATTGCCCACATGGAGGGGAAAAAAGGGAAATCTCACTTTTCAAAGCACAATGGAATTCTCTTGTTCTTACTGTTACACAGAAGATTGAGTCAAATGGAATCAGGCAAAAGAATGAACCAGCAAATATCTTCTCATTGTCAAGCTGCCAATTTAAACCAGCTTGATATTTGCTACAACTCCATAAGCTTTATGGTCAATAGTAAGTGAAAGCAGTACTTATCCTTAACATTTTAATTTTCTGTGGTTGCCAGTCATTTATATATTTCAAGAAAATAATTTTAAAAACCCAACAACAACATGAAGATCTCCATATTTTCTAAAGGTTGCCTTCTGTAATGTTCATATTTTACTTTGAAGAGCAAAACCAACAGTTGAGACCATATAAGCACTATTTAAGTGAAGAGAACCAACTGATAGAAGTTTGGACTTGCAGTCTGGCATCCCATTTTAAACCAGGCCTTCCACTTCATATAGTGGGGCTCCTGTCTTTCTGAACCTAACACTGCCAGGGGTGCAACCACAACTCTCAATGCTAGGGTTGGCATGAGCTAAATTAATTTAAAAAGCATGCAGAAATAATTTGCTTACTTAACACATCAAAGCCAATTGAAAAGTTGAATATTTAACTTATGAGTACATTGGCATTTCAGAACTTACTCTACATTGTGAGGAGTTATTCTTGAAAATAAATTCTCACCTGAAAGGTTATGCAATAGAGTTTTCATTTTATATTATAAATCATAAAATAACAAGCATAAACCTGCAGTTTGTTCCAACAGGGTTCCAATCTTGTATTTTGATCAGGCTGAAACAAACACCTCTGTATTTTGCGACGAGCATGCCATCAAATCATAACTACTGTTCCACACTGATTTTACCACAGCAAAATTCACTATTCAATTTTACTGATCCTTTGACCATTTCCACAAAGCTATCTGGTTCTAATATAAGCTCATAATAAAAAAAAGCCAGCAGTGAAACCAAACAACTCTCCTACCTTGATAAAAGCCTCAGTTCTCCCTTGCTTCACAGCATAAATTCTCTCCCACCCATTTCCAAGGAAAAAGCACTGCTACTGTGTAAAACTGCACACCAGGAGCAATCATCAAATAGGACTGACCTCGATTCTGGCACAGCACTCAAAGGCTGACCAACACTCGAGTCCATACATAGTAAAAATGAAAAAAAAAATGAAAAAAACCCAGGGATTAATTATCCAGAGTTTACAAAGCACAGGGCTAATTACTGGCAGCGCACCCATGGGCTGCAAGGTGCTCAGTCATGGTCAGCATCTGCTGGTGCTGGTGAGGAGGATTCCGTGAGCACCGACAGCCCCATGGTTCTGCAGAGGGGACAGTGAGGGAGGTCAACAGGAGAGGATGAGAAGGAAGTCAGATCAGCCTCTAAATATGTCTGTGCTGGGGCTAAAGCTTCAGCACAGCAACAAGCAGCTGTGAAATGCTTAATTTTCAAAAAATTATCATGTACTTGCACATCTCCCAAACTCTCCATGAGCCATCTAAAGCCTGCGAGGTGCACGAGTTGAAACATCGAATGGCCAAACACCAGCTTTTATTAGCTGCACATTGAAGAGCTGCATCTCCCATGCCCCCTGCATATATAAAGGCAGTACAACATCATCCAATTTTGTTTTGTCATTTTTCTGCATAACTTACTGAGTTAAACATGTATTTATCTCCTTTTCAAGTCTCTCGCTAAAGGCTAAAGCTCATGTTTATTTGTACAGACAGAAGATACATCTCACAACTGAAAAACACGTTTGAGGCTCAAAAAAATGCATTAGTAATAAGAAATAGGCAACTGGTTGATAAATGGGAATATTCTGTGTAACTCCTTTAATTGAGAAATAAATTTTTCTCAGAGGAGGTGAAGGGATACAATGGCAAAGGATGAGTTGTACACTGTTTTTTCTATCCTGCAACTCTATTAGACAGTTACCTCGTGTGTAAGGCAATTCATTCAGGACTCATTCTGGTGCATTCAGGTTGTCCCAAGACACGTAACATTATCAGACAGATCAGTAAGAGGTTAAATTTCATAATAAAGCCCAGACTAAATTGTGTAACAGATCCGAGACCACAAATTTAACAGCAGCAACTGCTACCAATTCTAATGTAAAACTTAATTTCATTTGATAACAAAACCGGAAAATATGGGCAAAGAAAGGCCACAGCCAAATAGTCCAAAGGCAACTATTTTTGCAAGACAAGTGATAGTTTAATTTACTGGCCATGGTGAGTATTGCAATGAAACAAACTGCAATCTAATTACTCGCTGCAAAACAAGAGCCTGATTTGATTTTAGGAGAGGTTCTCTCTAATTCCCTGTTATTGTTTTGTCACTGTAAACTTAGATATTGCTAGAGGGCCAGCAAGTTTAATTTTCAAATCAATCCGTGATTTACACGCACATCCTGCCTGGCGTGCATGTGTAATGTGCACATCCCCAGGCAGGACTGCTGCACAAACACACAGAACTGGAAAAATATCCACCTACCTCATATCTACACACGTGGATCTGGGGCTTAAAAATAATGATTGAAGAAACCCCTCAACCACCTGCATAAGGAGAAAGGGAAGAGAAACTCAAGGGCCCAGAGAATAAAAAGGACACCAGCAAATAAGGAAATCTTATGCTCTACTTCTAGAGTATCTCTTAAAACCAGTATGTGTTAGAAATTAGAGTTATTTTACTTAAGTTATAGAAAGTCTAACAAGACTTCTCCTCAGAACCATCTCCTGCAAGTGATGTTAAATTGTTTAGAAATAAAGGAGCTTATGATTCGTCTGAAATTTCTTTGAAAGCCAAAGAAGAGCACGCCAGTTCTGTCCCTGGATGCTCCCACTCGATTGCTCTGGACGTGTAAGCGATCCCATGCAGCAGCACCTGCATTATTTAAAGCCATTTTACACAGCTCCCCACACACACACTCTCACTCTGAGAACCTGCAACACGACGCCTGTGGAGGGCCTTGAAGGTGTATTCTTGGAGAAAACCGTCCAGGCTCGAGCAGAATCCCTGGCAGGAGTCTCAGGAGCGCTCAAGGAACGCCAGGCATCCCCTGTGCTCAGCCAGGGCTGTCCTGGAGAAGCTGCAGCTCGGCCAGGTTCACGGAGCAGGGCTGGCATTCCCCAGGTGAGCACAATCCTCCTCTGGGAATGGGGCAGGATCCCACTGGGAGCTCCAGGAGCTGCCCTGGGGGCCCGTTCAGACCAACAGCCCAGGACAACCGAGATTCATGGAAAATGTCACATTCAAGAGCATGAAAAAATGTCTCTTGAGTCAGAAGATGGGAACTCAGGGGAGTTAAATTAACAACATAGCACAACATTTTATCAAGTAATAGCACTATATTTTTTCTTTTATGGAGCACTGCTCGGGGCAATATTTAATCTCTTGAGTTTAATGAACTTTTAAAACTACTCAATAAATACTCAAAGCCATGACAAGTACAATCATAAGATAAATTTAGTCCTACTCCAGTGGACTATATCACTTTTTGTTATTAAAAAATGTTAATTTTAATATACTAGGGGACTTCATTTCTATAAAATAAGGTGTCAGGGTTTCTAAATTCATATCACAATGGTTAGTTTTCATTAAAGATGTTAAGTACGTTGTCATTTTTAATAAAAATACATGGTGAGCCCTTCTTTCTAGGCTAATAATAGAACTTTGGATAAATAGTCCTATCCATAAAATGTTCCAGCTCTCAGCAAGGCTTCCTTTAGTCACTATAGAGGTTAAGATTTCATGAAATTACTTGATGAATTGAATTCATGTAGCTAAAGAATTTGTGATGGACCTCAAAGTGAAGACCTAGTTAATTATTGCACATTAATGCATTATATGTGTAATATAACATTACACACACAATAGTAATGTATTATATTGTGCATATAATGCATTAATATGCAATTAATATCCACGCTAGAGTAAACAAAAAGACACTACATCTATAAGAACACTAAAATAAAACAGAGCCACTCTCAGAGTAACATCACTCCTAAATAATGCCTGTAAGGCCTGTTATTCCTGTCCACCTACATCCAGAAGAAATGCATTAAAAGAAGGTAAAAATTGCAAAGTGACACACTCAAAAGGTAGGAAGCACTAAAGCCGAGGTTATGAATGTAGGTGGTCAGTCATCTCTTAACTTCAGAGCATTTTTATTTAGCTCTGTAAACAGTATCTGCCTGCAGGTGTTCAAGAGCAGCCCCCAATTATCTGTCTATACCTCCCTGCATCAAGATGGAATAGCAGAGAAAATTAAAAAAGCATCAGGAAGGTTTGGTCAGTGGCATGAAAGCATCAAAAAAACAGCATTCAGCATACCCAGGCCATCACACCGCCACACCCACACACTCTGCTCCAGACAGAACAGCCAAGGACACCGTCCATGCTGCCTTCATCCATAAATATATCACTCCTCAAATGCCTTTAAAATTGACTACAGCTTTGTATATATGCTCTCTGAGTTATCAGACATGAAGTACTAAGCAGTCTTCCCATTTATTTTTCATTACCTCCCTGAAAAATGGAGAAAATCAACTGCTACAATTCTTTTTGAAATGCATTTCTGAAAATCTGGGTATTGATTTAACCTCTTTCATGCCACATTCCTTTCAATTCCCAGAAGCGTGCCTTAGCAAAACGTCCCTATTAGCTTGAAATAGCAGTCAGGACGTACTGTGAGAGTTATGCAAGGATTCTCCTCATGAGAAGAAGCTCCACAGATGCAATAATGTTCTTCTTCTTGCTTTAGCTTTGCATGTGTCAGAAACAATTATATATTATCTTTTCCTAAAATCAAACTTACTGGGCTCCCTACAAAAAAAAAAGCAAGATTTTTCTTCTGTAGAATATCTGTCTGAGATCTAACTACAAACATCCACTGCCTTGCCTTCAAAAAGTTCTGTGTGGTGTCTCTCAAGCCATACAGGTGAAATTGTACTGACAGCATCCATGGAAAGCGTTCCAGCTTACACAGGACTCATTTCACCGCTTCCTCATTTTGTTCTCACTCTGATAAAGAGCTTTCACCATTTTTACAGGACACAGGAGGTTGTCATTCAGGTCCACTGGAGGAATGACAGAAGTGCCTGTGCCCAATCAGTCACCATGGAAAAGCTGTTGGTGTTCCCAGCAGTGCTCTGCCAACAATCCAGAGGGGCCACGCACCCGCGCCGGGGCTGTCTTCATCACCTGCTATTGTCAGACTTAATGTGCTCTCCAGGAGCCAAAGCCAAGCACTTACACTTCCCATTTTCCCTCAAATAAACCTCCTCTGCACCTCCTCCCACGTTCCATGGCGTTGGTTCTTGTCTGTTTGTACGAGCTGCTCCGACAGCAACGCTTCCCTTGGAAAACGCTGTGACACGCGTTGTACCTCGGCCTCACTCTGCAGCTCTTGGGGGATGTTTACCTTCATTAGATGATCAGATAACTGAAAATTCCAGAAAAAACTTAGGGTTTTTTCTCTGAAAAGGAGAGTAAAGAGCTCTCAAAGGCTGGGACATCATATACTTACACAGTTAACAAAAAGTTCTTGGGGGGAGTGGGGGAATTATGAAAAATCAGGACTTTTTCACCTATCCATAAATCCTGGGTCTCAGAATTAAATCACAAGACTTACTTTTTTAATGAACTTCTCTATTTCTTCATTATTTCCAATATTTATATAGGTTCTTTCAAGAACAACAACACGCTGTGCATTTATTAGTCTTCTTTTTAATGAATTCTTCTCTTATAAGGAACCCTACAGAATGAGTTTGCCTTCAGCTCAGCTGCTCCAGCCAGCCACTGTACACATTATTGCCACCACACTCAACCAGATAAGCCTCATCTTATAAGATTCTGACACCTTTGCCACTCAAAGCACACTGTAATATGAACAAATGAGGTCATAAAAAATGGTTCTGACATATAACTAGTTAATTCACACATTTTGTTCTGATGGCTGAAATTGCCTTCCCAGTTTTATGAAGAGCCTTTAGGACTGGAGAAGAGAAATTGGGTGGTTCTGTTCCCTCTTCTCTAATCCCATTACTCAGTGAGCAGAGCTGTCACTGGGAAAGCTTAAACACCGCAATATTTATTAATATTTACTGTATTAGCCATACTGTACTGGATATTTCATATACAGCTCAAAAATGCACTTTCAGACTTGCCAATTATCTTTGACGAACATAACATCACCCAAAGTAATTGTGTATATTCAGTGCAGTTTTCCTAAGGATTTTCTTCTCTTTAGTACATTAGAAGGCTGCTGCTCATAGCTGATGATGCAGCTTTTTCAAAATGGAGCCAACACCAACAAAAGCAGAGCACAAAAGGCAAGATGACCTTTCTGCTGTACATGCAGCAACTAAAGTGAAAGAAACGAGGTAGAAAACCAGGCTAGGAGAAGACTTTTATCAACCACGCAGAAACTTTACATAGGAAAACTGTACCTGATTTGCCTTCAAACACAGTCCCAACCAAACAGATAAAAACTTTTATCATTTTGCATTTCCTGAACTGAGCCACACAAACCCCTTTGTCTAGGGGCTGCAAGGACTCTGCAGATTCATCACTGGGAAAAACACCCCATCCTCAGGGTTTTCATTCACTGTTTCTGTTCCATATGCCAGGTTAATTCGGATTTCATCAGCCAGCCCCAGCCCACTCGCTGCCTCACACCTGAGCTACCTTGAAGTGTGGTTGTGAACAAAAAAAAAAATATAAATATCTGTCTTTACCAAGTGAAATCCATTTTTTTCCAATTTCAGATCGAAGTTTCCAGTCTCGTAGGAGTAATGGGACACAACCAGTGACATTATAATTCAATAAAGGGAGAAGAAATCATATCTGTCAGTCCATCTTTGGATCACAGGGCCTCTTTCTTGCTCCTCCTAGCTGACCTCTGCAACAAAGCTGTCAGCTTGGAAGAGGCTTAATATCTTGAGAAGATAACCCCCTTAAATTTCTTCCCTCGCTCACTGACATTCTGTCAACTAGGAGAAAACCTGGCCCAAATTTGGGATCGCTGGGATTTCTTTCAGCTTGCTGAGCAGCATGCCAATGCTGTGTGCATCTGCCCAGGGTAAACTCCCAAAGAGCCTGATCCTGCAAACTGTCAGGAGTCCAAGAACTTCACTAATGCCTCTTAGCAGCACACTGCTTAGAAATTAGGAGAAATTTTTGGGCAGAGAAGGTTTAATTCTCTTTGGTCTTTTAAACGCATAAATAACGCTGTACTAGAAAACACCAGTGCCAGCCCAGCTGCACCTCTCTCCCTCCAAACTTTACTGGCATACTCAGAAGAACAGGAATTTCACTGTTCTTTCCCAGCTGGAGTGGCTTGCAGTCCTCCTGGACCAAAATGGGCAACACCACCACAGATAGGGATCCAATTTCAACCTGCCAGTGCTGAGCATCACCAAAACACTGACACACACTGGGAAGTGAGATGCAAACCAAGGAACCTGCCAGTCTCCAAGGTTTTCCTTGTGCTCTTCAGAAGTATTTTCTGTTAAATTACAGCAGTGTATTTGTATGTCAGACCATGACCTAGAAACCAGATGCTGATAATCTGCCTTGGAAAGAGCAGAGACAGAAGCAGCATTTACTCCTTGTGCAGGGACAGAACATCCTGTCCCATGGGCAGTGCACCCATCCCAGCACTATTTTGCTGTCTAATGATGGGAAACAACTTCTGAGGAAAAACCTTCATTATTCTCATACTGTCATAACACACAAGCACTACATAAAGTTATTAAGGAATTCATTTAGGCTAAAAGCTGCTGCTACTACTAATTTTAACTACTGTGAGAGAAACTCAGAGTTTGGTTAATTAACATTTGGGCAGTCAATTCAGCTACAATCCAAGCTGAAGCTTTGCTTTTCATGTTCTGACATTGCTGGCTTTCTTAGCCTTCTCCATCACAATCACTCACAGTCATAGGACCAGAATCAGTATTTAGTTATCTGAAGCCCATTTAACCAAATTTTCCACAATCATTTTCCAGTAAAAATCAGCTTTTAACTCTTTTTTTCCCCCCTCACAGATGAACAATTTTCAATCACCTTTTACACGGTTGGAATTTCAAACTCTGAGGGGGTGATAAAGAACCAGGAGTGAAAGAACTCCAGGGAAGAGACTGACAATCAACTCAAAAGACATTATTTATTAAAGCATATCAAGTGAACATATATAATTTGCAAGTTCAGTTGTAAAGGCTGACACCTGCCCTTTGCTATGTTAACAGTAAGGTACAAAATCCCTACCAGCCACACTAATATTGGCACTTGGCATGTTTTTAAAATGCATCTAAATCTAAAACCTGATCAGATTTATTGTGTGACTAGAGGAACTTCAATTTAAACTGCCTGCTGTTGGTGCCATGAAGTATTATTGCCTGTCTTTGCTGTGCACAGACAACAATATGAAGGATTTTGGAGGGGAAGTTAGCAGAGGCTGCTGGATGTGCACTTTTTATTGCCTTAAAATTTAATGTATTTCTGACAAGGTGCATGGAAATAACATACATTTTGTGGATCTAAGAACACCTGAGTAACATGATGGCCAGCCTCTGGCATTAGGCTTTGCACACAGATGGGTAGATCATTACATCTCTATCAAGGAATGTGGCATTACAAACTTAAGCAAAGGAGTGGGATGAAGCAGAGACAACAATGATTAATGTATGAACAGTGTCCACTCAACCATTGAGGCAGTAATACAGGTATTAATTTGACTGCAAACATTAAAATATGTACAGTAAGATGGATTTTTGAACAGTGCAGTGTGGCATAACCTTAATACAGTACATTAAAATCATTCATTACAATGAATAAATAGCTTAATGAGATTTGAAACATCCAGCACTCTCTGTGTAAGCAGGTGATGAAGTGAAGCCCGATATCGGCACCACTGAACATAAATTATGCAAAAGTAATACTTTTAATGTCATCTATTCACTGGCAGTGTTGCTTTTGTTAAATATTCAAGTGTACATCTTTCTGGGACAATATCAAATTAGTCTGTCTTGGAGTTTACAACAAATTTCCCTGCAATAGCCTGATTTGCATAGCAGTAAACAGAATAAAACTGTGCACACGTAGTGTGATTTCCTTCCCTTGGTTTATTTTTGTGAGGAAGAGAAATACATCTTACCAGGGCTAGAACATCTCTTTGTTTTGTTGGTTTTTTGTTGCTGGTGGTGTATTCCTCCCTCAAAGTCAGCTGCCACATTAAACATGGTATTCCATGTGAAATGCAGGGGTATAAGATGAACTGCTGGAGCACTTCCCCCCCCCCATTAATTTAAACAAGTTATTAACAAATCAAGCCATTTTCTTTAAATTACGTGCCTAACCATGTAATTAGTTAAGTAAAACCACTTAAAGCACATTTTTCTTCCCATTTTAAACTGTGATGTTGGAGCTGTTCTATGCTAAAGCAGAAAGAAAAGCAATTACTCTAAAAATGATTTTTTTAAAAGGCTGGTACACAGGTTCTGTGCAGCATAGACAAGGCTGTGGGTTTTGTTTAATGGTCACTTATTTCTTTACTGTGTACAGACACAGCTCAGAGTTTTGGATTAATTTCAATAAATATAAAATCTTTATTCTAACTGTTCCAAAGCACTTGTTATTTACATTTGGAAGTGCAGGATTACTCATGCATGGCTGCCTGTCAATTAATCCCGTATCACCCTGCGGATTTTCCCATTTGTAATTGGAAAATAGAGCTTTCCTGGTTCTCTGCAGAAACAACAGCCATTTAACTACAGGTGGTGCTCGCAGTGGCAGCGCACACATTTCTTCAATGTTTACACAGAAAATAAAACCCCTATTTCCTCCAGAGATAGTAAAGCATTTTGGGGGGTTATTTCCCTGTCTTTGGTATTAAAGTGAGGTTTTATCAACGGCAGAAGGCAGAACAGCAGCAGTGGGTGAGGGAGATTAACAATCTTCCCAGCGTGGCGTGGTTTAACCCTGGCCGCAGCTCAGACTCCCCCGGCAGGATGGGGGAGAGAATCCAAGGAGTAACAGTGAGAAAATTTGTGGGTTGAGATAAAAACCCTTCTCAGCGGTGCCTGAGAGTCGCTGATCCCCTCTGCTGAGTCCCCACGAGCTCCAGAAGCAGCAGGAAAGTGACCCAGAGCAGAGCGCTCAGCCAGGTCACCCCACGGGAGCGGGTGGCAGGGGATCTGCTGACAGTCACACAGCCAGGCTGCATGAAATCAAATGGAAAAGCTGATGAATTGCTGTGAACGCTGGCTCCCAGAACTCCTACATATTCAATGCAAAAGAGAAGGAATAAAGATTAACCGAGTGTATATTCCCTCCGGTGTCCCAGAGAACTTGGGTTTTTACCAAGTTCAAAATCCAGCAAGTTTTATCATAGGGCGCCTATTCATCAGCTACAGAGTTGCCTAGAAAAACTTACCAGTGTGCCTTTCCAGTCACCCATGACTACTCTCCCAAGCCTCTTGGATTCCTAAGGTATTTATAGCCAATTACTTAGATCCCTTCTTAAGTCAATTCCTAGAAAAGATTCACACAAACATCTTAATTGCTGGATATCTTCCAGGCACTTTCAGTTTTATGAAATGCCATTACACTAACCAGTCACAGTGCTACAAATGGTATCAGCAATCATCCAAATTCGAGGGGTTTGTACTAAAAAGCAAAATACAACAGCTCTTGACTGTCTGACTCAGGTGGAGAACTGTCCTTGACCAAGAGCAGGGGGGGGATTCACTTTCGAGGCATACACAACAATATAACACTGCATGCTCCAAAAAACCAAATACCATTTAATGTACAAATTCACATGAAGGGGAAAAAAAAAAAAATCTCGAAAAATATGACTCAGCACTAGAAATTCCATTCCGGAAAAGTAATTTTTGGGGGAGATAAACCCCCAGAGTTCAACCCTGCTGCAGGATAAAGAGGTGTTTGCTTTCATTCAGTGGAAGAGTAATCTCAACTACCACAACAGCATTAACATCACCTAATTACTCATCAAATGCAGGAGCAAAGCTTGCTGACCCAGCCAACATATTTCTTTTTTCTTGATGTTCACCGTGTCCATATCTCTGCAGCACACAGCAAGACACAAAGGTGGCCCAGCAGCTGTCACAACAGGGGCCGTGGGCTCGTGCTTGCAAAATACATCCCAACCTGATTACACGCTTCAGCAGCTATCACTTCTCAAAATTCAATAGAAATTAATTTCTCAACAATGAGGGCAATTAAAAGGTCTGCACACTATAAAGTAAGAATACCTGCTGACACACCAGCTATGGCAATAAAGCTGTAAACAAAGCTGGAACGCAGTGATATTAAAAGGAAGACATCAAACTTCCACGCTCTGATTATGGGTCTGTTAATACAGTTAATGAAACAGCTACTGGTTTAATACAGAATTAACTCCAGCACAGCTTGTGGTACAGTAAGTTACACGTAGCAACTAAATTTTGTCCTCTAATTAAAAGGCTTAATGTGAAGTAAAAAAGAAAGCCTTCATTATATTTGTGGTAAAACATCATTGTTAAAAGGTTCCAAACAATCAATGCAATCAGCAGTTCTGGAGCTTATTCGAGGCCTTGTTTTCACCACTCAATATGAGTTGCTTCAACCTCCAGCCATGCTTGAAATCTGAGCAAAAAAAGATAATGGTCATAAAAAAAAAATACTCTGATGACTCAAAAGACCAACTGCTCTGTCTGTGAAGCAGCAATTTTCTGAGAGCAAGGGCAAGTAAACACGGGTTGCCCAAAATACTTCAGGAAATTCAGGAATGCCACAGTGATGCCTGAACAGGAATGGCATGAGAAGCCTTCCCCTTAGCTAACTTTAATCTACAGTAAACAGTTACCTTTTTAAATCTCAGCAGCCAAAATTAGGGAGCAAAACAAAGAACAGTTTTGTCAGAAGTGGGCTGGGACAAAGCTCCTGCTGACCATCAGAACGAGCTTCTCTTTGCTGACAAATTCCCTGTGCCCTAAGCACATGTAAAAGTGAAATTCCTATTCCAAATCAGCAGTGCCTGGCTACTGTAACTCCTCTGGCAGGTATAATAAATACAGGTACCTCTATTTAAACACAGAGCACACGGCCATCTCCACAAAGGTATTCTCCCTTCCTCGAAAAACCTCCCCAAACTCCTGAGTGCTCACGCTGAACATCTTCTGGTTTTGACACATTTCCTCAGTAGCTGCCTGAAGAAAGCTCCCACCCCAAGATGACAAAAATTAAAGGCAGGATGACAAAGTGCCTTTCCTTAGCCCAACAGCTGGCTTTAACTAATTTTCAGTTATTGAACAAGCTCGCACAGGTGTGGAGTGTTTGTGGGAAACTCGGTGGCACGCAGATAAATGAGAACAGCAGCTTCCTGCAGCTCACAATCAGGCAGAGGAGCGTCTGTGCCGGCTGCCACCGCCACCGTCACAACAGAAGCCACGGGGTGTCATCAGAATTCAGGTGGAGTTCGCATTTCCTTTCCATAAGCGCTTCTCAAGATCTCTGAGCTGCTGCTCCAGCAGCCCACAGCCTGGATTGTCTCTGGCCACACATTCGAGCTCAAATCAGAAGAAATTGTATGTCAGATGCAAGTCATGATTTGGGAGGAAATAACCATATTCAGTCTTTTTCTTCAAGAATTGAGTAAGCAAACTGAGGTGGTTTTGCTGAGCTCAGGCAGGCTCCTGGCACAGTCTGTCACATTTGACCCACAGTCTTGATGCCACCACAGCTCAACTCTTTATTTTTTAGTGGAGTTAACCCACAAGTTGATAATGGTATTACAGCAGAGGAAGGAAACTCTGGTGGTCACAAGTGAGAAATCCTCAGAGCCAAAAACTGCTCCGGGAAGCTTCAGGAAATAGGAGGCTTAAAATCCATAAATGTTTTTTGCAAGTAGTTCAAGTTACGTAAGAAATCAGGCCTCTGACATTTATCCTTCTTGTTGCAAAGGGTCATAAAACAAAGATTTAAACTGCAGTCTAGGCTGGAAAAAACACCAGCTGCCCAATTAAAAAAAAAAAAAAAAAACCAAACCAAAAAACCCAAACAGTTTCAGTGTTTAATCTAGAAAACACAACACAATGGTCCACAGAACTGTTTGGGATGCAATTTCATTTTCACATATGAAAAGTGAAAGCATCTCCCTGAAACTGGGCTAAACATGCAAACGCAGATTTCACTTGCTAAAAATGGGTACAATTAAAGAAGCAATCTTTTCCCCAAAGCCACCTGTAAGTTTACACTGTCTTTAATCTGGTTAAGTTCAAAAGTGAAGCAGATTTTTCCACGCTTAGTACTAATGTGTGCTCCAGGACGTTCAAGTTCTGCATCAGGGACAGATGCTCTCCTGCCACACCACCTGGCTCAGGCTTGGTAGCCCCACAGCCCCAGGTTCTGCTAAATCCTGCCCCCATTCCTGTCACAAAGTCACTCCCTGAGGGGTAGGAGCCTTCAGTCACCAGGTCTCACTCTGCAAACACACACTTAAGCAATAACTGGGTTTGCAAGTCCTTATGCTTAGACTTATGGCTTTTTTCAGTCTGAGTAAAGCAACACCCCCAAGATCTCAGGCAACCCCGGAGACCTCAGTAAACAGGACTGGCTTCTAATAATATGCAAGAAAACAGTAAAATTTTAAGAAATAAGCCTGATAGGAATAGCAGAGTCCTCTGAATAATGAAGTGATGTCAGCTGAGAGCAATCATTATTCTATTCCAGAAAAATTCCTTTACAATTTAAATACCATGAATACCTTTCTGCCCACAAAGGACATTCCACACCTGCTTTTTCTGTTCATTTCATTCATCAGCTTTTCAATTCTTTTTACTGAAACACAGACACAAGTAATTAAGTGCTAATAACACAATGAAGGACTGGGCAAGACCAAAAGTCTACCTCAATATACCCTCAGAGAAAAAGACCTCTTCAGGTGATCAAATTGTGTGAAAATCTAAAAGAGAGCTTCATATAAATCAAGAAGCATGTTGCCATTTCTGATCAGAGAGCAGCCCTGGGAGTAGATTTAGCTGCTGGTAAAATCACAGCATTGCTGTGACCAGACAATACACTGAACTCAGTCAATTCCATATTCTGCATTGCAGAACCTACATATGAAATGCCAATATTTTATTTTAACATGAGTTAAAACAACATTTCCTCTGGTCAGAGAAAGGGTGTTTTTGGCTTTTTTTAATAAGGTTTTGCCTGCTGCCTCAATGCTCCAGCATCACACAAGGTATAAGATTGTTAAAGATTTTTCCCTTTGGTAGAAGCATTTTCCTCTTATGCCCACCTATAACCCTTGCAGGTATTTTATTATTTTTGACACTTCTACTTCTTGCCAGCAAAATCTGTAACAGGGTAGTGAAGCTGCCCAGCTGGTTGAAAAGTTCCTGGGAAGTCAGGGAAAGAGACAAGGGGCACTCAAGCTTTGTCTCCTTAGGCTGAAAAGCTCTTGATGCAACACTGCCTACTCAGAACTGCCAAAATTCAAAGAAAATAAAACTTTAATTATTTATTTTACAGAGGATTTCTAGATTAGACAATGAACATGAGCTTTAAAATAACTTCCTTTTATCTTCAGTGTGTGAATTAACTAAAGTTCCCTCCCCAAAACCCACCTTGACCCAAGATACACTTGTAGCCTGGGCAGGAGAAAAGCTGAATCCATTCGGCTTTTATTTTTAATTGAGCTTCCCTTATTTCCATCGTTCTTTCTTCTCAAGGGGATATAGACAAATCCATTTTTCTCTCCTGGTTGCTTTCTAAGTCTGAATAGATGTTTCATTAAAAAAAAAAAATCATACAAACTGGTGTGGTTCTTGGGGCAAGGGTGAGACAGCAGCAGGTTCTTTACCTGGCCTTTCTAACACCAAAAACCCAGCACAAAAACAACCTGAAACAGAGCTGTGCCCACTCCATTTGCAGGCACAAAAACTTAAATTGCCCCCACAGCCCAGCCACACATACCTGGACATTCTGCACAAACTCAATTAAATGCTCCAGCGGTTTTCAATATTTTCCCACTTGTCAGTATAAGGAGATGTGTGCACACAAAAACCTCTGCCTTTTAAGCAGCCTTTTTATCTACTCCCATTACTTCAGTGGCAGTGCTGTGTTTTGTGACCTAACAGCACAGAGCTACAATACATGGCAACGATGAGCCACACTCTGCATTTCCACATTGCGAGGCATTAATGTTGGGTTTAGATTGGAATCTTACAGGTTGCCCCCCCTGTCCTTAACAGGGAAAGCCCCTTTTTGGAACTTTTCATCTTTGAGATTTTTCCAAGAGGCTCATAACATACCAAAATTACAAAATCTCAAATCCAAAACTTAGTTTCGACTAAGCAACATGCCAGCATTTTTCCGTCCTTAACAGAACTAGTTCACAAATACCAAGTGAGATCCGACTTGAGGTCTCTGACATTTCTCCCTCTGCCTTGTGTTTGTTAAAAGACAGATCTCTTCTGACAGGACTTCTTTGGTTTTACTTTTCTTCTTTCTTTTCTGAATTATTAAATAAAATCTCCGCTATTGGCCCCATTGTACAATTCATTCAAACAAAACTATTTGCACAATGCTCAAAAGCTCCTTTTTCAGAAGTGGGAAACATAAACCGAAAAGGAACTAGGTCTATACAATGAGATTATTAAGGAAACATTTGTCTTTAAACCACCTGAATCCCCAGTTTGCTGCTGTACTGTAACACAAGGCTCATTGCTTTCCCTCTGCCTGCCACGCAATAGGTTGTGTGAGTACCACGGGGACCAAAGTAAATTCTTTGTTATGTCTGCACAAAGTAGTAAATGAAGCATGCAGCTCAAACCTCTCCTGCAGCGGCCAGATCCTCAGTGCTTTTCTTTTTGGAGTGGGAGATTTAATGCTATTTTCTTTTCCATATGCTTCATCTTTCAGCTTTAGCATAAAAAGGAAAGGGAAAATCTAAAGGCTTCGTTTCGCACTAACTGCTCCCTTCAGATTCTGAGATGCATCTTGATGAAAGCTCAGTTGTGATGGTGCAAAAATCAAAAGAGGAAGAAATTTCACCTCATGAGATGATACTTAAAAGGGGGGGAAAAAAGACCTTGGAAAAAAAGTTCTTTATTGAGTAATTAGCCATAATCTTAGATAAGACAACAGATCAAAGAAGTTCTCTTAAAAGAGTTGCTGTGGGAAAGAAAGAGGCTTTTGGTAAGGGCTTATAAATAATCCTAAAAACATTAAAAAGCAGAAACACTGGCAAACTTTTCCACCAAAATTAAAACTAACCATGCAGTTGGTATTTGCTCCATTTCAAAATGCGCAATCAGCCTGGGGAAACTCCAGAGGAAAATAAGCTCTTCCCCTCCCCTCCCTGAACACCAAGCCCAAGGAGATCTCTGCTTTTCCAGGATTTCCAGCACTTTCTGGGGACCTGTATGTCCAAGCTAGATCCAAGCAGCTGGAGCAGGGGACAGCCTGGAGGTCCCCACATGCTGCTCCTCAGCCTTAACTTCACAGCCCATTTCTTTGCCCTCTCCCAACTTTCGCCACCAGCTTAAACAAGCAAGATTTCAAATCCTAAACAATTCAGAATTCTACATTTTCCCCATCATTGCAGGACCACTAATTTGGAAGGAACCAAATTACTAACTTGTGTACCTGTGATCTCCACTGCCCTAAGAGAGCCCACCTTAGGAGTGTAATTTCCATAAATGCCATCCATGAACCACCAGGATGCTCCCATGGGCACCTATCAACTCTAAACAAACTCTGGAAAAGCAGCAGGATGAGCTGTGTATAAACCTGCTGGCCTGAATAAAACATTAAGGGGGGAAAAAAAAAAAAAAAAAGAAAATCACACCCTAAACTTGACATCCTCTTTTTATCCACATCCCTCCTCAGATGCATCCCTACTACATCTGAGTAACTCCCCAGTCCCAGAATAGTCACGCTCGATTCATGAGCTAACACTTACTGACTTGCCAGATGCTTTACCTCAGATGACAAGTTTTGTTTTATATATGAAATGAAGACTTAAATCAAAACCCAACTATAAATATTTTGATGAGATATTTTTTTTGTCACATTGTGAAAGCCTAATTAAAGGGCTCGTTACATGTGAGAGTGAGTGCTGTCTAAATAAAGCTGGTGCTTGCCCTGGGCTCATTATAAACCCAGGCTAGAGCATCCACCCCTATTCCAAACCCACACAGGGCTCACTGTCCTCTCCAAAGGCTGGGCTGGAGTGTCCCTGATGGGTTTGTTTTCCTTGACAAGGAGTTTGCTCAGACTGCTGGATTAGGGAGCAGCACATTCTCCACTCAGTGGTGAAACAATCCCAGGCCCCACACACAGCGGAAGGGCTGGGGATACAGTGAGGGATTGAGCAAAATCACCTTTCCCACAAAAAATTATCTGGACTTTTGAGCCAGATTAATGGCAGATTTTTCTAACTCTTTTCAGTCTTTCTGGGCTGTAATTTTGTGTTATTCTCAAACATCCAAGAACATTTCAGACAAAAGAAATAAACACATGCACTCACTTGGATGGCAGTAGGTTTCTTCCTAAAATAAATATTTCTGAAAAGGCACTTTGCCAGCCATGAAAACAAAACATTACAGCTGTAATTTGTTTCTTGCCTTTTTTTAAATAATAGATTTTTAAATCCTAACTTCAAAAAGACCGTAAGCAAAGCTATTATGTTTAAGGGCATGCCTGACCTCCTTCATAAGCGTTTTCATGCCCTTTTCACGCAGGTTACTATTAAGTTTCCAGAGGTGATTTGGAGTTTATGACCAGGAGTCACAGCCTGACCTTCTGGGCATCTGTTCAGAGTCACTTACCAGCCATGACATCCCTGAGTGCCCTTCCCTTGTACAAAAGCACAATGATACTGAGCAAGCAGTGACCCAGGCCATGGATCAATCCATGGTGTCAGGTATCAAACCAGAAAAGATGAATTTTGGAACATTTTTCCTTCAGATAGATCTTGATGCACATTTTATATTTCATAGATCTATTACATAACTAGTGTTACTGTTACTGAAATGCTTCTACCTCTGGAAGATTTTCATCAATACTGTTTAGGTCAAATTAATTACCTTAATGTTAAAAACAGGAAATACAATGCAAGTTATGAAACAAGAACTCTTCGATCTGTTTGATTAAATGGAATTAGGAATCCTAGGTCTGCTGCCTTAATCTAGAGCACTGAGAAATGATGAGCCAGGCCAGGGATCCATGAGACCAAAGCAGCCTTTAGGTCATTCATTAACAACATAGCACATCTCAGTGGATGCAAGACAGGATTGTGCCTGTGACTTGATGCATAAAATCTAAAACCAGTGATACACATCCACACAGAATTCTTAATAAAACAGGCTTTGCACTACAGGAACATATTTCCACATTTTTGCAAGGTTTAATCTCACAAGTTTAACTGAAGGAAGTGATGTGAGCCAGGACCCAGGAGTTACCACTTGACATGTCTTGTGGCTTTTAATTGACTATACCCACCCTGAAGTTTAGATTTTTTTTTAAGCTAAAAGGATTCAAAGCAAAAAGGATTTGGCCAGTTGGAGGTGCAAATATTTTTTGGTGCATCAGAGTATCTTTCACATACACCAACAGGCACAGAGCAGATTTCTGTTCTCAGTTCCATACCTGAGAACATCAGGGCTTGTTTTGGGCTTTGGTTGTTTTGTGCTCCAAGCTGTGCACTTCTTCCAAGTGATGCACTAATAACATTATTGCTCTTTAATGGCATTTTTTTATTATATAATTATGCCAGAAGCCTCACAGCCACGGAAAATATATGTTCACTGGCATTTAATTGCTTTATCATCACAACTATAATCACAAATGGGGACCTTCCAGAACTGAGAGCCAAGAGAGGCTTTTACTCACTCGGTTCTACCTGTCACCATAATAAACACTCCCTAGAAATCTCCCCTGTGCTGTATTTTAAAGTGTTACATATCCAAGAGTCTTATTTATGTATTTTGAGTGGGTGGTTGCCTTTGTACAAAGCTGTTTCCATTTCCCAAGGATGAAATGCTCCGTGCAGGGGGATGAACAAATGCAAACGTGGGTTCTCCCACACAGCCACTCATGGCCCGTGCCTGGAGGGAAGCTGGGACCCTCCAGGTGCCAGAGGAATGGTGCTACCTGTGCTACAGGTGTTTGTGCACCTTCCCAGCACAGATGAGCTTCCCCCAGAACACTGCTTCCACCCCACATCCCATCCCAGGAGGAAAGTCCGTGCAAGTCAGTGAAAGGGTCAGGGGATATTCCTATTTCAGTAGAGATGCTGCGTGCAGAAAAAACACAAAATCACCTGCAATACTTACTTCCATAGTTAAAACAAAGCCCCTAAAAAAACCCAAAAAAACACAAAAAAAACCCCAAAAACTCTTCACAATAATGCCCTGAAAAAAACAGGATTACTTTTAAATTGTGTATGGCTTGCTTACAGAGTAGCAAACCTGTTTCAGATCACACCCCATAATGTTAAAGAGCTCAGTTCTTGGGGTTAGATCCTATTTTATGAAGCTGCGAGTATCAACTTTTCCTAGATGAGAAAACTGGGAGAACTCTTTTCAAGGCTATTTGAAGGTAAAAGTTATTTTGCATGAAAGCAACAATTAATTAGCACTCAGCAAGGTTCCCTCTACTCTATGCTGTGAAGTAAAAGCAGGTCACTTCTGCAGCCCCTCACACCTGTTACAGGTCACAGATCCCTATCTGAACACTGTATCTTATTTGCTGTTTCAGCACCTCAAGGTTAAAGCCTATTTTCCTTCCAAATATAATAGCAAGTAATGATAGCAATTAAATATTTTTTTTAGCATAACTGTATCAAGGGATGGAATCTGAGATGCTTCTGTTTGAGGGCTGAAAAAATGCAACCACTGCTTACATTTTTAAAAACTAAGCATTTGTGCTGTAAGTTATGCTCCAGACCCCAAGACAGTGTTTGTTCCTCTTCATATCCTTTCTCCTAGAAGGACACCTTTAACAGGAGGGCCACCCACATTCACCCTTCTTTAAGCTCTTGCTTGAAGATGAATTCTTCCCTGTCTTTCCTGACTGAGACAGGGGGCAATCTCCATTTGATTAGTTAGGACAGCTGGCTGGCAGATTTAAATTATTTGTATATCAGTATTGATGCTGCTTCACATTTAGTGTAAATGCAATTATCATTAGGGCACTCAGAGCTATCAGCTGAGAGTACTTTGAGGAATGTCAATGCCTAAGCAGAAATAAATGCATGCACATGCACACAGGTGGACTCAGAATGAATTCTTGGGCTCTCTTCCCCTCCTTTGCCCATCAAATCTCTCCTCCAGGATCTCTGCTCTCATTTTCTCACACTTCTTACAGTAAAAGCTACTTGAGAAAAGCAATCCAATCCATGTAAGACAAGCTTAAAATGTCATCCCCCACCCTCCCTGGAGCTGTGATAGCTCTCATGAAGTTAAAAGGGTGCTCTGCCTCAATAGCAGGCAAGGCTCCAGTCCTATTCCCACCAACAGCCAAGAACCTTGGCTTCACATCTGGGAAGGGGCTCAGTCTGGGTCATCACCCCACTGCCAGGGTGTAACCACACTGGACAGGACTTGCAAGGCTGATGGATAAAAAGGGCTGGAAGGGAGAATTTGAACTCTTTGGATGCAGTCACAGCCCCAGCTCAGGTAACAGCAAAGTGAAGATTCATGGCCAGGACATCAAACCATGATAGGAAGGGGAAAAAATAAATTAAAGAAAAAAAAAAAAAAAAATCAAGTGCAGAACACTGGCCTACCAGACATTTCTGATGTGATTTTGTGCAAGTCTCAATGAAGACTCATCTCAATCTGAGCTTGAAGAGGACAAACAGCATTCAAGGGCATTTCTCCCTGTCCCTGCTGACCAAGGGGAGCTCACCAAACTAGCACTGGCTCTGTGTCTAACTTGTCATGGCAATGACAGAGGAAATCAATCCCTCGGCCTGGAAAATGGGGCAAGAGCAGTTCCTGCTCCCCATGGAGCTGGGAGGCCAAGAAATCCGAGATGGATGGGCTGCAGGGCCTGAGATGGATCACTAAAGGAGGTCAGTGGGCCAGCTCTCCCTGGAGCATGGAGGTACTGCCAAGCTCTTTCCTACAAATAAGATTTATTCCAAAGGAACAGACCAGCAAAGGCTAAAACTAGATCCCACAAGCTGGATTCCTACCACTTGAATAACCTGGGTGAAAAGAAAAAAACCACAACACCAACAAAACAGAGTAACTAAACCAAAACAAAGACTTGAAGCTTGCTCACTCTGTTCTAACACTTTACTCAGGGAAATGACAGCAAGCTGCAAATACAAGATGATTTCCAGCTACAAAGAAAAAAAATCACCCTGAAAAGCAAGAATTTAATAAAGCCACTGGAGCTTTTTTCATTGCACTATTAGTTAAGATTTTTGAATACATAAATGAGAATTATTTGACTGACGGCCTCTTTATCAGTGGTACAATCAGCTTTCTACTGTTGGAGTAAGTCATTTATTTCAACAGTAGAAACATCTATTTTAGCTGTAGAAATATAACCCTATTTATTTCCAATATGCAAAAGTAACCCTTGGTAGTATAAACTAATTTAAAGAGAAAGGCGATTTCTTATCTGCAGAAAGCAGCAGCAACACCAGCAAAGGACAATGGTCTGCATTTTTATTAATGCAAACATTAACCTTCTATTGCCACACTTGGATTTCTAGCCTCAGAACAATATAATTATCTACAATGGAACTAAATGTATGGTAACCTAATTTTATCATATATTATTTAAGTATCAGGACATTTATCTATTAATCTCTCCTTTTCCCTCCTTAGTGTTAATATTCCCAGCCTGCTCACAACTTTCAAGGGCATGTCTGCTTCATCACCAGCTGTCATAGTTTAAAAAAATCATTTCTTGTATTTATAAAGCAAATGTAAAGTAGTAAGCTATGTCACAAAAGCTAGACAGGGAACATACTTTTGCATACAGCCATGTGCTGATTCCTACTTGACTGAACACAATCATATTTTTAGGTTCTATAATTAATAGCTAACAGCTTTAAAAGTCTCACTAAATATTCATTATTAGAGGAAAAAAATTGAAAAGGTCTAATCCATTTTAAATGGCTCTGACAACTGCCATTAAAGCATCCTTGTGCAGCCTGTCACAGATATTTATATTCAGGCAGCGCTGAGATGGATCGTAGGAGTCCCCGTCCTGTGTTGTTCTTCCTCTGTTAAGGGGAAGTAGAGTAAGTGTCAAATGTTACAAAAACACCTTACACATTTAACTCTTCTCCAAAAACCACTTCTCTCTGTATTCCCACAGAGTGACAGGGGGGCACCTTCTGCAATGGTTTGAGCTGACTTCTAAAGGTCACCTCGTTCCACCCCCTGCCGTGGGCAGGGACACCTTCCACTATCCCAGGTTGCTCCAAACCCTGTCCAGCCTGGCCTTGGACACTTCCAGGGATGGGGAGCCACCACCTCTGGGTAACCTGTGCCAGGGCCTCACCACTCACAGTAAAGAATTTCCTCCTTAGGTCAGGTGTGTGTGAAGCACACGAGTGCCAACCTTTCAGGCTGTACCTGGTACCAGCTTTTTAACGCTGCCCACAGGGCCATCAAGAGGAGTGGAGAAACAACAAGGGAACACAGAGCCACCACTTCATTTACTGCTGCTTGGCCAGGAGGGACCCTTCCCTCAGCTCGGGCAGAGCTGACTCCACCAGGAGCCTGAAGCTGGCACAAATGATTCTCCTAAAGGTCTAAAAAGATGCCACAAATGTCAGTCCTGCCCTTTCACAAAGAAGCCCATGCTTGCATTTTCATAACAACTAATACTTTTTCCCTGTTGCTTAATATAGGTTTTCAAAGCCAAGGGTTTAAAAGTTCATTTTACAATTGACTGAGATGCTGTTTGGATCCAGTAATAAGCTTTGCTTAACCTTGAAATTGGCCACTTTCAAGTCTGATGAAAAAGCATTATATATAAGCAACACATGATCTTTTTGGTATATATATTTTTCAAGGATTACATTTTAATTTTAATTCCTTTTCTCATGAAGTCACTTGGAAGTTATACTGCAAAACTCAGGCAATGGGTATAGCTCCCATGAATGCAGGAGGCCCAGGGTCCTGGTACAAGCAGTTTAAGCAGCATGGATAGCTCTTAAAATCAGCGTGTTTTCAGAAAGCTAAACTGCAATTTTTCAGACTGAAATGCACGACTGGCGGTAATCCATAATCCTGACACAGTGTCATGGGTGCCAAAGGGCCTCCAGTGAGTGCTGCCTTTGCATTTTTAAAAATGTTTTATGAGCTCAAGACCCCAGAATCAAGTATCTTTACTTCGCAAGCAGCCCGCCATCTACTAATACTATAGCAAAACCAAGCCAAAGAAAAACAACCAGTCAAGCACAGAACAAAGGATCTCTAACCCATAAGTAAAGTCTCTTTATCCCCAAATCCTCCACTTTGAGTGCTTGAGTGTTAAAAGCTAAGAGCTTTCAGCTTCAAGCCCATTACCATTTGCTCTTTTTTATCTGCACCAAATTGCTTTTGTTGCAAATCAACACTGGGAAAAGAGTAAGGCAAACAGATGAGCCGACCACATGTACAGCTGATTCCTCACAAATGACCAGGTTTCCCATTAAGGAGACTGTAGAATTAAGCAGTAAGGGGATATTTACAGGCCCAGCAAAAGATGGACTGTTTTATAGTGAATTAGGGCCCCAATCAATTTCCTAATTGCCAGGCCGCAGTGTTTACCAACCTGACTCCAGAATTACTTAAGTCCCTGCTCCAAATAAAAACATTCAACAGCCTATTGGTTGTTTTAATAAGCTGATGCAGCTCCATTTAGCATAAGGGCATGGTTTTTTTTGTTTATTTTCAAAGAATATGGAAGCATGGAACTCCTTACACACAGCTATCTTTGTCACTGCCCTTCAGTCAGTAAAGCAAAGAGTAAAGCAAAGGGCAAGGCTGGAGCAGCCTAATCAGGATTCTTCTTCTCCAAATGCTGTCATAAAAATCAAACAAGTTTTTAAAGAGAGTTTCTGCTGTGATCCGGAATGGAGAAATACAGAGCTAGTCACAGACAGTATTTCATTAACATTTCACAAGAACTCTGCTCTGGAACAATTTGTCCAGGTAAAATATGTAGATGGTTTTTTAAATAAGGTTATAGATACAAAATAAAAAAAAATAGTAGCACCATATCACGTAGTCTCCCAGATGGAAAATTTCCAGAGTGGTTTACAGACACCTTATGCATCTTTTTTTCCAGCTTTGTAACCTTAGTATTTCTTCAAAAGAGATTAAAATCTCATCTCATGAACCAAGCAAGTGAGAGAGACTGAACTAGATCAATACTGCTCCCAACACCCTCTGAAGTGCCTCTCCTGAAGGGAAAGCAATGTCACAGCTCTGTACCAGCCCTGCTGTGCCTGCAGCAGGGGCAGGACACCCCTAAATCCAGCACCAGGAACACCCAAAAGCGAGTGCACCTGAAGCCCCTGGGCGCCTCAGCACACTGAGAGGCTCTGGGGAGATGGGGAGGAGTTTGGATGAGCTTACAGACAGGGACACTGGTGCCCTGGCAGCTGTAAGCAGCAAGGACATCCCTGCAAACACAGCCAAAGGTCAGCGTGACACACTGGAAACCTGGTGACAACTTTGCACCACGGAGCTGAGGCATCACCTGACCCTCCTTCTCCCAGCCACGTCTTGCTCTCCAAGATGAGAGTGAAAATGCCCAGTTCTTGCAGTCACCCAAAACTTCAGGAGCTTTTCACAACAGCACAGATGTTCATCATCATAATCCCGGTCATTTTCAGTCACTGTGCATGCAAAAGATGCCCATAATCCATGTCTGCAATCCACATTCCCATTGTCTGCATTAACCACAGATCTCAACCTTGCAGACAACCTTAAAGCAACACAAAGGGTGTGAGAGCCGACCCTTTTTGGTTTATCCAGTCAGGAAGCAACAACCCCAAACCTGTGGAACAGCTTCAGTTTCACCACCACCTGCAGTACTGAGCAGCAGTGCCATGAGATGACCTCAAGGTGCCACACAACTTCAGTCACTCTGTGATCTCAGAAGGATTCAGATGCTTGTAAAGGGAGTGCAGCTGCTCAGGGCTCCTGTGGGACAGTTATTTCCCCACCTCTACTTTATTTTTCCAGACCTTCCAAAGCAAGACACAGCATGTGAAAAACTGGATACTAAAAAAGCTGTAACCCACAATTCCATCCTTATAAAAGTGTTCTCTCACAACTCCAAGCATCAAAACCGCAAAGAAACCTTGCTTGGTGATTCTGTAGCTCACCAGGTATTGCCAGAAAGAACTGAATTTTACTGTGAAGTGATTGTATCAATTAGCTATCAATATTTAAAACTGAAAACCTAACAAAGCAATGGACTCATTCCAGCTTTGGCTCCTTTTCTTATGCCTTCCCTCTGCTGGTATCCATGAGCTCTCACAGCTGGATTAGTGCTCCTTTAGTCCAGAGGCAGCACATCTTCCTGGGGGTTTGTCCTGTGCTCAGCAATGACACCCCTACGGTGCTATTTCAACACAATACTGTACCAATTATTGTTACTTGATATCAGCACACTAAACCTGGAGCAAACTGATTAAAATTCCGTGTGTGTTACTGCCATTAAACCATCATTACCACCCATCCCTCCCGCTGAGGTTAAGTGTCTGTCCTGCTCTACCTCAGGATCCCTCTAACATCCCATAATGATTCCGACTGGGACATCACACAGCATGTTAATTTGAAAAGGAAGGGAGAAACACTTAAAAGCAAGAATAATGAAGAATTAACAAAAATTACAGACTACAAGGAAGATGAGTGAAAAGTATTGGTCCCAGAGTAGAATTTATGAGTAGTCCAGCAGCTGGCACGTGAAGTTTTCTGCCCATAATGGTTTTTAATGCCCTAGCTATGATAAAACTAGAGAAATTAGAGGCAGGCAAGAATAATTAGGCCAAATGATCCTTTCCCCACCAAAACAGGATGGATTTAAACTGCTTTAAAAAAAAGCATTCCAACATACAAGAGCAATACCTTTTACCCTGACCTCTAAGTACAGTTTAGTGAAAATTTAATTTCTCAGTACTATAATTTACCAACAGAGAGACACATGAAGAACTTCAACTGTTCTCTCTATTCAGTGCTACGTAATCAGAGGAACTTCAGATACAAAGAAAGCTCAAAATTTTTTTTAAGTAACTGATAATTCCACCAGTGAGAAAAAGGTGGAATCACACACACGAAAACTGCATTTGAAATTAAATTTACACATCAGCTGTCAAACTTATTGATCATAAACTGAGGTGGCTACTTGGAAATGCTCTGTCCTCCACCATAGCTATTCCTGAAGACCATGCTTAGACGCTTACTTGTCTTTAAGGAAATGCCAGTCCTACTCAGATAATGTAAATGCCTGGAACTGAGGCTTCCTAACAAACTGCACAAGTGACAACAAGTCGTGGATGTTTACCTTACACACAACGCCTGTTCATAACTCATCTTCAATGTTTGATAACCTTCTCTCAATGCTTTCATCAAACCTGTAGGTTTGACCCCAAACCAGTTCACACATTTAAATTAACATGCAAATTATACACTTAGATCACCTCAAATTTGCCTTTGAGGGATGGAAATTGTCTGACAAGCTTTATGATGACATTTTAAGAATGATGCAGCTATTTGCAACAGGGCATTTGAGATGAGAGAAGGCAGCACTCAGCTACACAGTCATTCTGTCTGTGTTGATGTCTGGCTAAAACCTCATCCTGGATAAAAAAGCGCAAAAATTTTAATATCTGACTCCTAATCATTATCACCTGCTAGAACAAAAAGTTTCAGGTGAAAATTATATTGTTAAGTCCAACAGCTGGCTTTGAAGATTTCAGCAGCACCTCTAGCTGCAGAGATAATGGAACACCCTCCTGGAAGATTCAGAAAAAAGTTTTAACAATAGAAGCTCCAACACCTTTTTTTTCCAGGTTCCTCTTGGACAGTTCCCTCAGAGATGCAAAGAAGCGATACAAACTGCCAGGAAAATTAGCATCCTGAAAGAGCTGACAGACACAAATGTACCATGCAGGTATCTCTAGCAGGTATCTGAATTTATGGTAATCCCTCTCCGAAGCACTTGTGGAGTCAGCAGCATGCAGCCTGACATCAGGGCTTTCAAGCCAACAGGGAGCAGGATGCCTGGCTGAAAATAGTAATTTTTGTTTCATGGCACTGTGTCACCACCCCAGGAGCTCGATATTCTGTGATTAGCACCGAGGGAAATGCTCCCTCCATGGAAGCAGCACCGTCCACATCCCTGGGAACAGAGAGAGATGCAGCTCAGGGCACTGCACAGGCCCCAGGTCATGACTAAAACATCATCATTCAGATCACTGCATGTGCCAGAAGTGATCTGGGTATTTTACCCTCCTAGTAACAGACTGAAATATGACAGGGGTAGGATTTTAAGAATGATCTCACTTCTTTTACAGCATAGATCACAATTCTTAATTTCAGGAAATCTGCATGGACTAAAGCCCATAGGAAAGTCAGACTGCAGCCTCTCAATCACTAACATGCAGCAGCAACACCAGGGCACAACCACCAGGTCAAGAGACAGGCAGGAACATTTCTCAAGAGATTTGTACTCTAGAAAAAAAAATTACAATTGCTCTATCTGCACTCAAGTTGTCCCCCTTTTTTTAAAAAAGCTTATCTAATTATATCAATACAAATACCTACAAAGCTAGGCCTATTTCAGTTAAAATACAATTATATTTCTTTTAACTCAAGTTGAAAAAAAACCCCTCAAATTGATTAGAAATATTTTTTTCCTCCAGCAAAATTAAACTTCAGGTAAACTGCTAGAATAGTTAATCTTAAATGTCAAGAAAACAATAGGAAATGTGTCATTTATATACAACACCAAATTTTGCAGTCCTAAACTTAGAGCTTCTGTTGAACATCTGGCTTAACACAGTTAAATTTCATGGTTACAAAAATTTTTAAATTCAAAATTTTCAAAGAATTTATTGTTTTGCATAATTAAAACAAGTATTACTTATAGCCCCCTAGGGTAGACACGGTGATCCACAGACAATCAGAGTTTTAAGAGATTATGGGTTCCAGCTGTTTGCCTTGCCTGGTAATCTCCCTAAGGTGCTGTTTCCTCATGATACCAGTAATCACTTTTCATGGGTTTACATAAAAGGTGCTGTATATCATCAAATCAAAAGGTTATTGCTCTCTCCTTGTTATACTGAATATGTGGCTTAGTGCTAAAAACAGAGACCAAAACAAAATGTGCATTTTTACATTACAATTGACCTACTGGTTTTTATTCAATATATAAAAACAAGCGTTGAAGTTGCCCATTAACAAATTGGCTTCAATATTTCATATCAAATCATGTAAATATATTCACATTTTCAGTAGTCGTGCTTGTCCAGTACTGCTGAGCTTTCAAGTTATACTCAGGCTGAACAATACAAATCCATGACTTGTCAACATCCTTCATCTCATTAGTTTCACTCTGCAACAAATCTCAGTCATCATGTTTATTAAAATACAAACAGTTCTTGTTGAAAACTGTGGGAGATTTGATGTGGCAAAATATTGCCATGGCAAAAATGCCTTGTAAGATCTTTTGAGGTTGGAGGGGAAGCTCAAGCATTTCTTATTTTTTTTTTCCCTCATCTGACAGAAACAAACCTTCCATCGCTCTTCTGAGGCGCAGAAATAGTCCACAGTTAAGTTCCTCTAGTTGTGAAAATAGCTGAAAACAAAAGGTTTTACTGGAGGGTTCTCTCCTCCTCTCCTCTGCAGCTTCTCTGGCTGGAGCATCCGAGCCAACACCAGTTCCTAGCAACTGAGTGACCTTCACAGAATTTGGAACTCTCCATAAGCCAAAATCAACCATTCTAAGCCATTTCCCACTTTGTCCATCTGGAAACCTGAATTTCAATGAAGTTATGTTGACTTACAGGAGAAAGGAAACTGAGCATGAGGAAGCACCAGCATGGAACAGTTTGTGTAGGAAGGGACCTTAAGGAGTTACCCTTGGGGTGATGCCCGGGCAATGAAAATTGTTCTGGGCTACAAAAATCTAAATTAAAACCACCAATGTTCTGTTGACAGGCAGTGCAAAAACAAAATCCCCAGCAAACCATCCCTCCCTGCTGCTGGAAATCTGCACACACAATTCCTGACTCAAGCGCCACTGCTGTTTCTTGCAGCCACAAGTAGTTTACAGCCCCTGCTCTGTTAGTCTGTGGCTCATGGGAAATATTTACTGCTTCTACTCAGAACTTCAGCATCCCTCAGCACATGTTCAGATTGCAGCTTTGTTTACTGCAATGTTTTCCTTTCTACTTTTTTTTTTTTTTTTTGGAACTCAGCATTATCATGTTTAAAAAGAACTTTCAAATAGAAAACCTGCAATATAACACACAGACTGTCTCTGAAGGAGTGGGAAGGACAAAAAGAGTTTGGATATAAAACCTAGGGAATTCTGTGGTCTAAACAGACTTTCACTGATGAAATTAGCACTACATACATGGCAGACAATAAAGAACCTAAGCTTCCAAAGAGCACAGTAAAGAGACACTTCATGAAAACACCTTTTTATTTACAAGGAAGATCTATTAGTATCTACAGTTAATAATTACAACTACATCTACTACTCTCCAAACAATTTTTAAAGCAATCCTTGTAAAAACACCCCATGTACACACATCTCTTGCACTATCTGCACAATCTTCTATTAAGCCTAGGACAGGGACCATCACTAATGTCTCTGAACACTGATATTATTAATGAAGATTCTGGAAGCACTGCTCTTTTGGTACAGGTGAGGGGGGTGTTAGAGGGAAGCTCTCCAGGGGCACTTGTTCAGGCAGGAGCACCTGGGGACATCTTCATTAAGCTACACATCCCATGGTGAAGATGCCAGAAAATCCAGTTACAGCAAACCAGCAGCCAGTACAAGCTGAGGACCTGACACAGGCAGGGTGGGGGAGAGACATCTTGAACAATAAAAAGAGTCAAGTAACAGGGATTTTCTAATTTTCTATCTTCCATCCACCTATTTTGGCATAAACAACAATCCAGCTCCAATCAACAAGGAGCTCTGTTGCTGACTTGCTCTGTTGAGAGCCAAAGTTTTGCTCATGATGTCCAAGCACTACAGATTAAAATACAGATTTTAATTGTTCTAGGGCTTTCCCCAATCACAAGTGTTTACTGATAATGAGCTACACTCCTTGGTTTTGGCAAAGGCAGCAAAAGCACACATTCTGAAGTAACCTGAAAATCCATAAAGCAAAACTCGCTGTCTTAAATTGACAGATTACAATAATTTTGTCATACAAATGTCTTCTGTGACAGTCACACAGCCCACATCCACCAGCAGCACCTGAGAGGGAGGACAGGAAGCCCTAAGGACCTGCCAAAAGGCCACAAGCAGGAGCTGCAGAAGATAAAAGCCAATGCTGAGAGCATCAGTCCTACATCCTGAAACAACTCTGACTCCAGAAATCCCATCATCCCTCCCTTCACTGCCCTGCTAAAACAAGGGCAAGAAGTTTTACGACCATCAGGCACATTACAGCATCTTTTTCAACATACTTTGGAAGCAGCAGGGGGGGGAAAAAGCAAATAAACAAATAAAACCACTCACCATATTTGGTGTCAGTCTTTACTGTCAATGCAACTAAAACTCTTCAAAATATCGAAAGCTCCACAAATGTTATTAGCAAAAACTTCACACTTTTTTAATGGATATTTACACTTCAAGGCAGCCTTTTAATTACTTTTGTTATTTGCATCTGATGACTCCGGGAAATGTTGAATTCAGATATGAGACTATCAAGGACCACTGGATGAAGTCCAATAAAAAAAAACTGAGATCAGCCTAGTTAAATTAGCCATCTGTCCTAAATAAACACGAATCAGAACTACTTTTTAATATTCTTTCAACCCAAACTTAAGTGAAATAAGAACTTCATAGAAGGCAGCAGTTGTGGCAAGGTAAACTCCAAGGAGGTTTGCATCCATCTGATTTATGACGGATCAACTCTAGCGACAAAAAACCCACCCCAGATATGGCACAAGAAGACCCCACGATAACACCCAGATTTCAGCCTTTAAATTGTGATAAAAATGAATTAATGAATTACATTTGTACCAGTTACTGTTCTACTTAAATTATTACCAGGAGAGTGGATTTATAATGTGCTGGTTCCTGTTCTCATTACAATCCACTCTCACAAGAACTTATAATCAGAATTTTAATGCCTCCTTCATTCCGGGAGAGACAGCTGTAAAAATATATTAATTTGACCTTTTCAGAATTTTGTTATTTGATTTGGTGCCGATTTTTATTTGCTCCTATCTACAGCTCTTATATTTGATCATATCTATAAAAATGAGTAGAAAATGGAAGTATGTCAGTAAGTCAGATGAGTTTTCTGTTCATTTTTTCCACCCAACCTTATGACACTCCTTTGATGCCATACACAGGCCAAAGTCACTGCCTAAAGCAACCATTACACTTTAAATAATGTTTCATCAATAGCAGAGGAACAGTGATATCCCAAAAGTATAAAGAAATACAATAAAAACCATTCCCAGTGGACCCTTCCAATAGACATTCCCAGAGGATGACCCACATTGGACACCCAGCTGGAGACAAACCCAATCCCCGTGGAGACTCTCCCCTCTCTGCACTACAACTGGAGCCTTGAGCACTGGGATTACAACACAAAGGTGGTTTTAATCCCCCTCATTGTCTCTGCTCATGACAACACGCCAAGAAGCTGAGCTCCCAGGGACCTGGAATTAACCTGATCCACTTCCACGCTGAGAAAGCCCCAACAACCTGTGCCTGGTGAGAGGCACAAAGCTGACATTCCAGGAGTAAAAGGATTTCATCTCTTGCCAGCAGCCCACAGGGACTGCTCCCTCTCGTGACCTGTGCGCAGGCTTGGAGTCACTACGCTCTGCCCACCTGAACACTCCTTGATGACTTCATCTGAATTAACCTTAATTTCATACCACACAAGGGGGTTAACAGAAAGCAGATTTATCAGACAGCAGAACCTAACCTTTACTTCACAACCAACCCTGTACAGTCTCTCTGTTCTACCTCTGAATCTGGCACTGTGCTTCAAAGCTTTGTGGTACCAGCAACAGGCTGAGGACAGCTTCAGGTGCCATCTCAGGAAACTGCTGATCTGCTTTTACAAGATTTGGATGCTTCATGTGACATCAGAGCCCAGAACTCTTCTTTTTTTTTTTTTTTTAATTGGAGCCATAAAACTGAGCAAAATAGTATGTCACCTTCCAACCACTGATTTTTTTTTTTAAACATTCCTTAGGGTTCCACTTATCCAGAGTACTATTTAAACTACGCTGAGGTAGTCCAGTGAATGCTATCCAGGAAACTGGATATGAAATTCAACTGCACAGCATATGCTGTAAATTAACAAGAAATTATATTTCTGTCAGCATCAGGACTAACAGTTCATTCAGGACCCCAAAGTAAATGTCGTAGCTCTGTACCATTCCCTCTGGGAGCAAAGAATTAAACCTGTAACAATAGGTAACTTTCATTCCTTGTCTGGTGGAGTTTTCAGATTCTACCCATCCTCCTCAATTCAATCCTGCTGTTCTCACAGCATCTGCAGTTATCATTCCCCCTTTTTATCTGCCTTGGGAGTAAAGGCTTTTCCTGTACAGCTATTTGTGATTACAGATAAGCACACACGAAAGGCAGTCAGGGAGGAATACGTGTGTGTATATTTATTTATGTACACACACTTCTCCAGGTCCTCAGTTCTACTTCAGACGAAGATAGGCACAAACCAAAACTGTGACAGAGTAACACCTGCAGCAGTGAGTGATGCAGGAACCTGAACTTCAGTGATTACACCACTGATGGATTTTGGTTCCTGAGTTGCTTGGGTACTTCTGAAAATTACACCTGTAATACCTACCACATCATTACAGGGATAAAAGGTGTTGGAGCCAGACCTGACAGCATTTCCCATCATATCCATCACAGGGCTGACAACAACAACGTTCAGCCCCAAACAAGGACAGCAGGTGAGACAGATACCTCCCTGTCTCCAGTGATTTGTTGCTCAGAGGGGTTTGGAGACATAAGTCACATCTTTTATACAAGAGTGCTCAGCAACCCAGCTCCTCTGGGTAGGATCTGGAGTGACTACATACACACACCAGCTAAGAGACCCCATGAACATCCTTCTCTATTGCAAAGACACCTCTAAAAAGTTTTTTCTCCCCTGACCCAGTCACTGGAATCCCATTTAACTTCCTAACTCCAGATGAAATTCACATGTATGAGTTCTAAGAACACATTGGGATGGTGTCTTTTCTGCAGTTGAGAAAGCCCTGAGAGCTGGAGCTGAGCTGATGTTTCTGTGACCATGTTGCTGCTCCAACGAAGGAACAGCAGACAGTGCTGTTACAGCGAAGCTGTTGCGACCTTGAAATGTTAATTCCCGGTGACTCCGGGGATTGGAGGTGCCAGCGTGGCAATGTTCGTGGCTTCCACAGGGGATGGAGCGTGTTCAGAGCTCTGCTCTTACAGCAACCCCTACAGTTTAGTGCACGGAGTGGAACTGATGCCTGTCTCCATAGAGACCTCCTGTCCTGCTTTTGAAAACGGAAAGAAAATGGAAACTATGACAACAGACAAACCTGTGGGATGAGAAGGCGTAAACAAGCCAGCAGGAGGCCCACAGTAGTACACTGAGGCCAGGCTTCTTGTTTTCCTTGTTATCCAATATTAACATAAACAGATAAGTGAAGTACTTGGGAACAGAGCTGCCTGCAGCACCAGCAGAACCAGAATCCACCCCAAGACAGGGGCTGGGCACATGGCTGGCTCTGGAATTCCAGCTGATGAGGAAATGCCTCCATTTCCATCCCACCAAACCCCAGAGCTGCAGTGTTATCATTGTCATCTTCCCATCACACAGAGACAGAAACATTTCATTTTTTAAGTCACTGATGGACTTACCACAACATCTTTACCCAAGATCACTTATATACAGAAATGAAAGTGATGTAATTAGCTGAAGAGGAAAAAGTTAAAATAGAAATCTTAATTTACTGCACCTTCTTTAAGACAACTTAAGCCAAACCAATCTGATGGCACAGCTCCTGCAGACAGATCCAGACAGATCCCTGTCTTCTCTCTCTGAGCTATTCCTACACACCTCACTGGACTGAGAAAGCTTCTCCACTTAAAGGCAGAAAAATATTCAAGACTTTTTAATAGAAGACATCCCTATCTAAAGAGCACCCTTGGTATTTGTAAAGCATTCTGCAGAAGTAATTTGCTTTAAGGATGATAAAGTCAGCTCTTCATTGTTTTATTAGAAAGCATCCAGAAGGTCGTTACCTCCAGCACACAGAGGGATTCATCTCCTGGATTGCAAGAGAGATGCCAACAGGAAGCTGGCAAGTCCTGGAAGAATTACAGCCTGTAATCAACTTCTGGTCAGTTGTTGTCTTTTTTTTTTTTTTTTTGCAGCTGTAGCCTGGATACATGGCCTCCAACTACAGCTTTTAAGTAGCAGCACTGTAAGATTTCTGGGTTTATATCTGCAGTATTTGTTCAGTGACTCCTACCTTACACACCCACACTCATTTCCTACAGAGGAAAAACCACAGCACCACCACCACCAAGGTGAGCTCTTGGGATGAGGCAGACACCCAAAACAAGGCTCTCTGTTAAAAAAAAAAAACCCTTCTTTACGGGGCCTCTCCAAGGCAAAGTTTTCCTGTGCTATCTCTACATAAATATCAGTGCTTGATATTTGCTCTTTAGCTGTTTAGCTATTTCACCGACTTGGCTCAATGAATTCATTAGCATTTCCCCAGCTTTCCAGCCACACACACACACACTCTCTCAGCCTCAGTTTAGGGGATTACCATCCTCTGACTCTTCCCAGCCTAATGTTGCAAAACCCAATTTGCCTGGGTTCGAAGCAGCGCATTGTCCAGAACTGTGCGTGCAGAAACATTTCATACTCACTCCATTGTCAGTAATTAAATTTGCTGTTCCCATCTGGGACACAATCTTCCCCGAGTTTGCAACAGAATCTCTTTGTCTGATTGCACTGATAGATTGAGATGATGTTCTCCTCATTATTATACACTTCAGATAACAACTGAGATGGAAAGCGGCTACAGCTAACGAGGTCAAATTTTCATACAATAAACAATATATTGTATAAATATAGATTTATCAAACCATGACCTGGGATGCCCTTTCGTGGGTACATGCTACAGTGCAAGGAATATTTTACAGATTTAGGGATGGGAGGTTCCTCAATGGGTAAAATAAATACTGTAGTCAACTTTTCTATTTTACCAGTAAAAAGAACAAAGCTGCATAACTTGCTGTAGTTCCTAATTTTAACACGAGTCACGCAAATCTTTTATTCCTTTTTTTTAAATCACAGCTGTTCAGGTTTGCACAGAACAAGATGTCTGTTCTGTAGAAGATGTACAAACTGCCTTCACTGAACAAACCTCCACCCAAGGAAGCATGGAACAGAGTTAAACACACAGATGGACACTGCCAGGTTTGTTTAACAAAGCAGCACCAGCAAGGAGGTTATTTGATGTATGAATTTATCCATGAAATGCCACAATGAGATAAGGAAGCTTAATCATCTCTGCCACTTACAGAAGAACTGTACAAAAACCTCCCAATGCCATACACGTAATTTCTAGACCCACAAAAAGGGAGTGTTCAGGGCAACCCTAAGATCCAAACCCAGCAAATGCCTGCAAGGAGGTAATAGTGTGAAGCCAGAGAGATGCCATGCTAGAGGAGAAACCATTATCAGATCTGAGCCACATTCCAGAATGCAAATCCAAACACAAGTGGTAAATGATCTATGGCACAGGCTCATTTGTCGTGGGCTCACAGATAAGGAGCTACCGAGGCAGACAACACACAGCAAGAAAACTTCTATTTTTGAGAGAAGTGCTCCTGCAAGTATTACTGAGAGAGGCCAGGCACTGGAGACCAAGCAGCTCCCCTTCCCCACCTTTCTGTTTGTTACTAAAGGTCACTTTTATGGGCACAGTCACCAGCCAAACATCTGAAGGGCCTGAAAAGCACACGGCGACCTGCGAGCACACCTTCCTGTAAATAAACCCAGCCAAAAGCTGTAAACAGCTTTAATCCTGTTCCAAAATCCCTCAGAGTCACAGACCCCCATAGATAGCAACAGTCATTTGATCAATCCCTTTTCACAGCATTGAACAAAGGGAAAATCCTTCAGTTACTCAGTTTCATTTTCAATTTCATTTGTTAACAAGTTTATTTACTATCAAACATTGGAATCCATCAACAATATGACTACCTTGCTAAATCATCACCACCAAAGGCAGCCTGGTGTACCTTTAGCAAGCACAGGGATTTGTTTTCTCAAAAGACAGTGTTTTTCAACAAGAAGAGGACCTCTCAGAAAAAAAAAAAATCAAGCAGCTGAGAAGGAGATGAGTTTTGTTCCTCTTTCTACCCTTCACCAGCCAAAGATTTATTCAGTTTAATTTAAAATAAAAACCATGCTTGTGCACTGACTGTTTAGGAGAAGTAAGTATCCAGCAGACATGAGTACAACTGGCTTCATTTCATCCAAAATCATCCCAACTGTTAGGGGGAAAAAAAACCAAGCAAGAGCAACAGTAATTCACAAGTTTGAAATGATCTGTGAGAAGTTTTTGCTGAGATCCAGCTCAGGACGCACCAAGGGTAAGATTCTATCACAACCAAGAAAAAAAGTCAAGAGTCTCTCTCCATTTTTAATGTTCTCATCCCACCACCTTTTAATATACTTATCCACAGAAGAGGTGTATGTCTGAATGATTCGTGATCTGCATTTCGACAGGAATTTTGGGGCAAGTCAGCAGCAGAGAAACTTCAAACTACTCCTCTAATTCACACAGGCAAAGGAATTTTCACTCCACAGTACATCTAATGATACTGAAATGGATTACAGGCCAACACCAGCACTGTGAATACCTTCAAGGAAATTGGACTTGTGTGTGCCATGGAGGAGTCCAGAACAATGCAGTTGCTTCTGTTAATGAATGGTCCATCTCTTAACAGCCAAGACTTGTCTGATATGATTTATGCCTGTTGATCTGTGATTAACCACCACAGCAAGATTTACTGCAGCTCATTCTATAATTGGAAGTAAATTGACTGCATATAATAAAAATAAATTTTAAAAATCCTCACACTAAAAAATCTGTAATAACGAGTATGGTATAGACCACATTTCCTTGGAGCTTTTGTGAGCAACATGCATTTGTCTCGTCAATCACAGAACTGCATTTTCACATCAATCAATCACCACGTTAATGTGCTGCTCCATTTTCCACTGTAAACATGCATTTACTTTGTAGAGATTGTTACAGAAGGGGGGGAATCAGCACTTGCCTCTCAGAGAGTGCTGCTTGAAGAATTGAGAAAGTCAATATTTATCTGATGAGAGGCAAAAAAACCCCAGAAGTAAATTTTCTCTTTAGGAGGGAGACGGAACAAGGAGCAGCTGGTTTGATGGCTGGGCTCACACTGCCACATTCCTCAGGGATGAGGAACACCAGTCAGGAGCCCCATGACACGGAGCTGGTGCCCACCACAAACACCCTCAATCTACCCCAGCTAAGGCAGCTTTCTGTTCCCACTCTTTGCATCCAGCTATCTTCACAGTCAGCTTAGCTGCAGGTTGGAGGCTTGTGCCTTATGGCCTCCCCATAAATCTCCCCACTCTTCTACACTCCAAGTACTTATACACCAAAGAACTGTAAAACAGGCTTATGTGAGCAAATGGTGGAAAGCCTGCTTGCCTTCAGGAGCCAAGAAGGCTGTTTATAATTAGCAGCAAATGCATCTACAGCGTGTAACTGACAACTCTCTATCCAGCAGAAATCAAAGTGTAGTGCCAACAACATCCAGAATAAATAAAAACCCTTCGTGAAGTTCACACAGAAGAACCTCAAGACATGTTTTTATGTAAATGTACGTGTTGTTTTACCATTATTTTCATCCTTCCCTGCAGATCAGCCCTCCTTTATAAGAAAGGGACAACAGATACTAAGAGGGGTGAACTCCATTAAGATGACTAGCACACAAATGCAACAAATTCCAAAATAAAATAGCAGATAGGAAATCAACAACCACACTGCATGTGTGTGAGGGCAGCCCTAGGGCAGCTTTAGTTAACATCTCAGCAAGTTACACAGGGTTTACACAACGCTTTACTTTCCAGTACAGCAACAGCTCCCTCATCACATGCTACCCACACCTCACCCCAAAGACACAGACACGTTCCCCAAACAAGGCAGGTTTTTGTACTCTTCAGAGCACTTGAAAAAGCAGCAGCACATTCACACTTCCAGTCCCACCTGCTCAGTGCTGATGCTTCTGTGGTCAGCATTGCTACAAGCAAAAACACCCCCACCACCTTCACCAAAAAACAGCACAGTCCCTTCTACACAACCACAAAACCTTCACTCACAGAGCTGGAACTCCACACAGGTCACACCTGACAGGCCAGGACATGAGCCAGCTCCATTAAAGCTGAGTTTTAGGTGCCAAATCCCTGGGAAGGAGAGCAAAGCCACACACAAGGAACCCAAGTCCTCCCTTGTAGAAAATGGACATCTAAATTCAAAATACAGACAAGGCAGCACACTGAGCACCTCACCATCACAATCTATCAAAAACCTAGACAAAGAAAACAGAACTCTGGTTGTCTTGGGGGTGTTCTTACCTGCTTCAGAGTCACAGCCCCTGCCAGACGTGCAGACTGAGCCCCCAGCTCCCCACAGCAAGCCCGGGCTGCCAGTCCCCACCTTACAACCAGGTCACACCCCTGCAGTGCATCACCCCAGCAGTGCCACAGCTGCCCCCATTTGGGAGGTGATGATGGTCCCAGGTGCCAACGTTCAGCCTTGGAGCACAGGATCACTGCCCTGCATCTGCTCAGAGCTTGGCTGGGGGGTGGCATCAGCCCGTTCGCAGCTGGTGGGGAGAAAATTTAATTCCTCTGGAGAGCCTCGTGCTCTGCTGAGTGGGGAGGATGCTGGCAGGCATCAGGAGCTAAAAATTTAAAGAATTTTAGGATTGACTATGAGTTTGCTTGAGGAGGAAGAGGTGTCTCCCATAATTTTGGAATTGCACTATTAAATTCTACCCCCTGTAGTTTATTGAGCTACCTAACTGTTACATGCCAGAAGGTCAGAGTCACTTCAAATGCTTAGAAAAAATGGGTATTTTTAACCTTTTATTAATGTGTTCTTCTGTTCTTACAGGATAGAAATACAAAATATGGCTTCATTTGGAGGAATAGAGAGCTCATTCATGTGGGAAGCATCAATATGTTGTTATAATGTGCTTTTAATTAAGCAGACATTGCACAGCATTTGGTAAGATCAAGTAAACGCTGCTAATGTTTCCTGTGCTATTGCCCCTACCCTGCAAAGCATAATGCAATCAACAAAATCAACTGAGAAAATATACAAACTTTATTGAATTTTCAAATTTATGAACAATAACAGACCCCAAAAGCTCTTACATGCCAGTAGATGGCAATCTTCGGATAGAGTAAAAATGTGTCATTAGCAAATGCAAAATTTCAAATTAAAACTGTAGGAGAGGAAAAAAAAAAATCAACTCAAGGGCTGAAATTCCTCAGAAGTTATTCAGAGTCACTCGAGTTTCATTTTATAAAAGACAAAAAGAGGACAGAGAAATTTTTTTTACTGGTTTGGTTTTAATTTTCATCCTAAAAATTTACTCTTTTTTAAAAACAAGTTAAAGAAAGAGCAGTATGGAGACATACATCCGCGAGAAAACTGCATCTGTATTCTGGACAAGTGAAATATTTGAGGTTTTCACTGAAACTCCTGTTTCTTGCTCCCCTGGGAGTCCCTCACATGGCCACAAGCCTGGCCAGTTTTACTTGGGCAGATGTGGCCTAGAGCCCACAGCTGGATATCCACCTTATTAGGGAAGGGGGGAGAGACCCGAGTGATGGGAACGTGAGAAGTTTGAGTATTTCTTTTGCTATTAGGAAATAAAACTGTGCACTCCAGTTTTGGTTTAAAACTCAGCTGCATCCCCAGCTCGTAACACGTGGCCAGCACATCACCAGGAATGCACAAGAGTGCACTGGCCTATATTTAATTCCTGCTCTTCAGAAAAGCTGAACTTGAAATTCTGCTTACTGTTGTTTCTCAATATTTTAAGACCTCAGGACATCATGAAATGTGATCACACTCATAACAGCAGAAGAAACCCAATAAACAGTTTCAATATCCATGCTGATCCCAGCTCAGTGTGCAACCATGGGAGGGCTGGGAACTCGAGCACCACTCTGTTGTGTCCACTGATAAAAGAACACCTTACAACACATGCAACGAGAACATTCTTTCTATCTGACATCATATTTTTAAATAAAAAAAAAATAACTGTAGGATGTAAGTTAAAAAAATAAGTATTTTTTACATCCAAAACTGTACTTGTAATAAAAGTTGCAAATTCACTGCCTGCGATCTTCTTTAAACAAACAAAAAAATCATCTCAGACATGGAAACCTTCCACCCTGCTACCTGAGCTCTCCAGAGGGAACTCCCGGCCTCCAGAGAACAGAAGTGGGACAAAATCCATAACAGCTGGAGCAATTTTCTTGGAGTTAAAATTTAAAAGCCTGACAGTGTCATAAAATAAAAGATCTCAGAAAAAGAAAATGATGCAAAGGATGTTATTAAAGTAAGGTTTATGAAGTTTGAGAATAATTACAGATAATGTGTATTTATTATTCCTGCAGGATCAATGCGTGGCACAGATTTCAATATCTGAAGCCAAACGTGCAGATATTTCTCATGTCTGTAGTTATCTCTGCTCTCAACTCCCACTCATCTCCCCAGTGACACATTTACTGTTTCCATTTGTGATGTATCAATACCCTTCATTTTATTTATTTCAGTTTTCTCTTTACAAGAAAAAAAAAAGAAGGAAGCTGATTTTAATCTTTGATAACAACCCCTCCATTTCTGACAGGACCCAAATCCAAGGAGTAAAAGCCCATGTCCAGACCATCATACCAGGCTCCCTAAATAATGGCTGATGCATTTTAAGAGCACATAATGAACTCTAGAGTTAAAGAAATGCCTCTAAAGACTCAATGTACTCTACAGTCAAGAGGAAAGGGCAGATTTTCTGGTTTTTTGAGGACAACTATCCCAGCGTGCAGCAAGGCAAATTAAGATCTCTGCAGATGCAATGCTGTTTATCTCACTGGGTTCAGCTGTGAGGTTCCCTCTGCAGGACCAGCACACAGCCCCAGACAGACTGAAGTGATGCTTCAGGAGTACTTAACTCCTGCAATCCACGTATCTTTACTTCAGTCCTTACATGAGAATGCAAAAGGCCTATTTTTAATTCTGAAACCACAGTTTACCTTCATAAATAATATAAAAGGCACCACTATATAAAACACAAAATCCAAACATGGATGGGCAAGAAAACCACCAAATACAAATTTCTGCAAGTTTCCCTTCATGTCAAATACATAGCTTTATGATACTAAGTTGCTTAGAAAAATAACTATCAGTGGATATCTGCATCCCTTTTTCTGGCATGTGAAGAAGTTTCTAGGCACAAGTAGGACACAGGGCAGCAGAACACATCAGCTTCCATTGTGGCCAAATTATGCCCAACTCAAAATTCACTTTCTTTTCCTGCATCCTCCACTTGCCTTGGGTTACCTGGTCACACGTTTCCACTTAAAAGTATGATGGAAGCAGGGAGGTGGGAAAAATGCTTGGTTTTCTATTTAAAGTTATATATAGCAGTAATCCTACACACCAGTTTTGCTTTCTAAGCATGATTTTTTAATTTTGTTTTTTTTTAAGGGAAAAGAAAAAAAAATTAAGTAGCCAGGCAAGCAAAACCTCTCTGTCTTCGTTTGCTAAGAACAGCACCATGACTAAAGTTAACACCAAGTCCCCAAATGTGTTAGGAAATTTTGCTACTGAACCATTTCTTCTTATCATTATACCATTTAAAAGTTAACTTGATCAAAACACACCCTTTAAACACGTCCAGGCTGTCTCTAAGTCTCGCACCAATTATCCTGCAGCACCTTACCTCTTCGACATTTCCAAGAGAAACATCACCTTAAAAACCCTGATTCATGCTGGAAATGTTCTTACCTGCACATCCTATCGTGGCACCTAAGATCATGAGAACTGAATAATTAAAGAGAAAGAAATACATTCCAGTTTGAAACTTTGAAAATGTAAACCAGCTCAGGATTTGACCCAGAGCTTAACTAGCAGATGCCACAGTGCTGCCCCCGACCCCATGAAACCCTAAAGCCTGGACACCACCCTGCTTCTGATGAATAAATAAATAAATAAGTGCCATGGGGCACTTCCATCAGCAGCCAGCTCTCCTTGGAAATACAGCACGACATCTACAGCCAGCACGACATCTACTCCATCATGCAGGCAAGAAAAAGTCAGGGCTCTTGTACACCATCAAATATCCAAATCTTCAGCCTTTTCAATGAACTGCTTCAAAATACAGAGCTGCTCAATGCTATTTCACTTCCCTCCTTTAAATCAGCAGGTATGCCAATGATGGGTAAATTTTTTATGGAAAATAGGAGACAAGCAATGAAGAAGGGAAAAGAAAAAAATAAAAAAGCCTTTTTCTACTTCTGAAAAACTTTCAGAAGAATTATTCTTGAGGAATTAATGGAAAGAAACTATTTTTTATACACAGTATTAAGTGATTAAAAGCTTGTTCATCACTTTGCTTAGTTTAATTTTAGAAAGGCCTACTTGCAGATTCTTTGAAATGCATAATTAATTGATAGCAGCGTGGTTACATCAGTACAGAAGTGAATGATAGATGTGAAGTGGTTTTTCCACAAAAAACCACAAGCAGCAGAGGCCACAATTACAATATCCGATTCACTCCGCCCTCCAATGAAGCTGTTTGATCTGCACATCTGATTGCACAATCGTCCATAAATATCCCTTGCATTAAAATTCTGACTGGTTTGCAACTCGTTTCAACTCGTGCGAGATTCTTTTTTTGTCAATTGGATCTGACAGAAAAATTAAAATAATCCTCTTTTACCTCTGCATTATCCTTTAAGTACTTAAGTTTTAATTATATCTCAAGTCTACCTGAAGACATTTCGGGCAACTTCCAGTAACGTGTATAAGCAGTTGAATACAGTGTAAAAGTGCATGTAATTTCCAAGTCCCCAGTTGTTAATGAAATCCCAAACATTCAGATTTTAATTGAACTAGATAAAGATTAAGAAGCTTAGCAGCAGCTGGCATTGCGAATTAGTTCTCAGCAGATTTTTATGTTGTACTCTAAATCATTGCTTTTGTAATCTTCCTAAATTGTCCTTTATCTTGCTAATGCAGATATGATTCTCAGAAAGCATTAGGCTTCCACTGTTCCCATTGCCTGTAAAATCTTGAACTGTAAAATCTTAATAGTCTTTTTTTTAATAAGTATTATGATCTATATGTATACTGTGCATTCAATAAAATCTTACTGTAATTAGAAGAAAAGTTTTTAGGTTTTTTTACGTGACCTGTTTTACAGATTAGATTTATTAAATAGCATAAACTGTTGGAGCTGCTTTAAGACCTATTTAGAGCCGTCTGGCATCAGATGAAAAAACAGTGCTAGACCCAACGCTTGGGGCTTGGCTCTCCGGGAGGTTCATTAGGAAGTTTCCTTCTCCTTCTGGTTCAGGGAGCTCGGCATGAACAGTTTTATGTTGCCTAAACGCCTGACAATGTATTATCAGCACTGATCAAACAACATTTTGCTTGTAGGGCTTTCCAAGGCTCGGGAAAAGGATTCAGATCAACACCAGAGCTCATCAGCTGTTCCTCCTCTCCACGTCCTCTCCCTGCACCCCGAGTGCGACGCTGGGAAGGGCCCTGCGCACTCCAGGTCTTTCTGCAGGCTGCAAACTCTGGAGGGAAGGTCTGTGTCTGAAATTACCGTGACAAATGTGCTCTCAGGACCTGTTCATGCATTGTAACAGCTCTTACGAGAGTTACAAGTGCAGTTATTACTTGCATAGTAAAAGGGGTTTTATTTATGCACCTCACTTGAGGATGCACTGTTTTTATTCACACTAATGCAGATAAAATTGGAGTGCATGCTTTATGGGGGAAGTGTGGGGAAAAATAAAAGAAAAAAGATAAATACCACTACTACTACCACCATCATCAAAAAGCAAGTAACACTTCCATTTTTCTCCAACATAAAAAAAATTCTAGCTATTTTTCCAGCTAATAGTATTGGTCTTTCAAGTCTGTTGGTAAATGACCAACTAATGCAGTTACGTATTCACTGAAGAAGAAAATTATAAAGAGATAATACAGCCAACTGGCATTAAAATTTTGAACAGAACGGAATTTTAACAGTTCCGCTGAGGTCTTTTAATATTAAGAATCTTGGCTGCTCCAATCTTCTTCCAAGTAAAGGAAACATTTGGCAGAGTAACAAACACGAGTGTCAGAAGAAAGGAAATATCTTCACCTGCACTTGATGACTTATTTATTTATTCGTTAGAAGCATGGTGGTGTCCAGCCTTTAGTGATGGCAGTTCAGTGTGTTCTGTCCCTCCGGCCTCGTCCCAACTGCACTTTCTTTCTTCCCAACTGCACTTTCCCTCGTCCCAACTGCATTTTCCCTCTTCCCAACTGCACCTTCCCTCTTCCCTCCGTGCTGAGCTCTGCTGTGCCATCGTGCCCGGAGATCAGGATGCTCCAGGGCAGGGACAGCAGCACCACGATGACAAGCACAGTGATCATCAGTCTGTACCTGTCTTCAAAGGATTATGTTTGGTTCAGCAAGCTTTGAGATCTTTCAATGAGAGATGCTCTAAGTAGCGCTACACAATTTTCTCTCCCTCAAACCAAGATGAAGCCGCGAGCTCCTCACGTCTCCTCAGGCCCCTTGTTACTCTGCCATTTCCCCCTAGCAATCTTCTCATTCCAGACTCTGACATTCTGGCAGCCCAGCTATTTTCAGAAACTATTATCTGAGTTTGAAATTGTGATTTTTCTGCTAGGTCTTTTTTCCAAGCAAGCATTTCGCTACCTAAACTTCAGCAAATTTCCAAGTAGATTCCTAGACACAGCTCTATTTCTTTTTTTTTGCCATAAAACAAACAGTTAACTTCACAATGCTGACTTCTCATTTAAGCCATTTTCTGAAGTACAGCTCTGAAAGTGACTTCAGTACTTTTGCCTCAATTTGCTGAGCTTTTTATAAAATCTTCACAAATTTTTTCCTAACATTAAAATAACACATTCTTTGGATGTTCCAAGTTCACACAGGGTTTTCTGATGCTGCTGCTGATCCAAGGTGCCCTAAATTGAGCATGTATTGAAAAGCTTGTTATGAATTTTGTCCTTCAAATTACTCCAGTAAGAGCAATGGAATTTGGCTGCCAAATTGCTTCCAAGGCTGAAGGGTTTCTTTGGCTTCAAGACAGCCTGTAAATAAGAACTTCAACCCTTTCTTGGTTTTTTTTAACACAAAATAAATTATGCAAAAGAATTTGACACCAAAAGGAATTTTTTAATGGACTTTGTTGGGAACATTCCTTAAGAGCCCATCATCCCCCCTGATGCTTTATCCTCAAGTTTCTTCAGAATTTACCAATGCACCTTGAGAACAAGGGTAGCGAAACCGGAAATCTTTCATTTAGATCAAAAATGAGACATTTAATTTTCCTAAACATACAGAGAGGCATGCACAAGATTAATCATTCGACAAAATGTTTTTCTTATTGCATGAAAATACGCAGGGTGGGAACGCAAACAAATTATAATTATTTGGACTCCTGTTAAACAGACTAGTGAGCCTTATAATTAGTAACATAATCACTTTAAGACAAATACACTAAATAAAATAATGGATCCTCGGCAGTGCTCCACAGATAAATGCTAACAATTTATGCTTTATTAATTAGCTCGTTGCTTTATCAAAGTTTGGAATTAGGAACCTCAGAGAGTTGCCATCTTTGTTGACTGGAGGATTTGCTCTTGGTTGAACAGAGGTGCAAGAGCAGAAAAGAACTTCCATGGAGTCCTCACACAGCTTTAAGACCTGCTCGTGGGGATGTTGATTATCCAGGACAATGGATCAATAGAATTCTTGTATTTCAATCCTCTCCTCCAAACACAGCCCACCAGCCCTAATGGATTTCTCTGCTGGCTAATGACCAACCCAGATGCTCACTGACTTGAAAATGACTGACCAGCACTAAACAGTGTTGTGGCCACATCCAATGAATCACAGGGACTGAAAAGAGCTGGATAAGCTATTTTTCTGATATATAACCACAGATGCAACTACTTCTATTACTCAAATCATAAGGCAAAGAATGCTTCATCCACTGACTGCTGGAGTTATTGGAATTAGCCACTCAAGTGCCACTTGCAGGCATTAAAAATTCTTCAGAAAATTTCACACTGAGGTGTGTTCATGTGTTGCCCTACATGGAAAAAAAGGAAAAAAAAAAAAAAAAAAGAGTAAGGAGCTGACACCACAATGTAGACAAGGAATGCCTGAAGCAGCTATAAAGGGAAGACAGAGCTGGGGCAGATCTGTGCCAGGCCAAGCAGTTCAGGCAGAAGCTGGGGCAGCAGGAACAGGCTGAAGCAGAGAAGCTGCCACATTAATCACCAACATGCAAGCCAGGAAAGATGCTGCAGGATCAAAACTCACCACGTGCCAAGGTCACTTCAGAGAACACAAAAAAGGTTCAGTGATGATCTCACATTAAAAGTTCATAAGCCCATCAGAGGAATTTACTAATGGAAACTATTTTATCTGAAGAGCTCTCCTAAGGCCAAGTAGAAATCACAGGTTTCAGCGAGTCTCCACCGAGAAGCAGAAAATTACATTTTAAAACAGCACAGAAAGTTAAAGGATTTATAAGCAATATGGGGGTCCTTATCGTGGGGTCTCATATGCACAGGAGCCATGTGATAGTGGGGACTTGCAGAACTGGGCTCTGCAAAAGGCTTAGCATCATTCAGAAAAGATCTTCTGAAAGAAGAGCAAGTTATTGTAGTCCTTGATAGAACAGAAGGTTCTTAGAAGTGTTTTTGCCTTTTTCACAGCATTACAGAATAACCAAGGTTGGAAGGACATCAAAAAATGGGCTGGTGCAACCTCTGAATTTTTATTTGTTGATCACTCAGTAAATTGTCTGTGACTTCAATTAGAAACACAAGTTCTGACTTACATCCAGAGCTACATTTTTTGTTGGTAGAAGGATTTCAGCAACACAGGTCCCAAACATAGCATTCAATATTTTTAAAGGTAGGAATTAAGAATTAGTTATTAAAAAAACTTCCTTCAAAAGATCTTCAGAAAAGGCACGTCACCAGCAGGTAGTGCTGCTCGAATTACTCTGCTGGAGACAAACATTCCTCACCACCATCCACAAAAACCCAGGTGCTCTCTGGACACACACAACAGCTTCTGTTTTTTTTTAATATTAAATGTAAAACAAAATCCTTTCCTACTTCTGTTTTGCTCTCCCTTCTACTGTATGAAAACAATTTGCCTGCCTTCAGACTCTGGCTGTGATTACTCTGTTTTCACTTCATCTGAATGCAGTGAATGATCTCGGTCACGGCTGCTGATAAAAGCCAGGAGAATTCATTTGCTGTCCCACACAGACGAGATGCTGGTGACACCTGCACCACCAGGAGTGCAACTGCACGCTGAGAGTGAACCTGCTGCCTCCACAGACCCAAACACCCCAATCCCACCTCATTCATTCCTCTAATAACGGCACCAGCTTCCCGGACAAACACATAATGTCGCAAGAACAGATCCATCCTGACAACCAAGGCCAACTGTATAATGCTCATCTAAGTGGCAATAAGATTCATTAATTAGGTTGCTGCTTTAGAGTGTTGTTCCCCTGCAGCAGTGTTCTGCTCAAGGGTATTTTCAATAGTATTGAATGGAGGAAGCAATTACTAAGCAAAATCCACTAACTGATGGCCAGTGTCAGATTCCTCAGGCCATGCTTTCAGAGGGTGTATATATACATTTACTTGAATGAGTGACTGAATTTAAGGGAAAAAGGCAAAGCAAAGCGAAGCAAAATGCCGGTGAGGCGCAGCCTAGGTGTTCTCCACTCTTAGAGATGTGATCTCTAAACCAAAACTCCCCCTTAGCAGACACAATTAAGATGTAGAAGGGCTACAGGGTACCTGATTGCCCATGCAAATCAGGCTGTTTGCTATCTAAAGGCACATACTTAACTCTCACAATTAATGGCAGGCAAAGAGAGCTTTATCTGCAATTATTTGCCCTCTCTACTGACAGCAGCATAAGCAACTTGTAAAAATTGTAAAAAGTGGATTCCAGCTGAGTGTTTCCTGTTCAGGTATCTGACTTGCAGGTTACTGTTTTATTCCAGTAATACTATTTTTATAACATGACATAGTTCTAAGCATTTGAATTAAATAAACACAGCACAGCACAAATATTTTGGCTCTACTGTAAACACGTGAAAAGATTTTCTTGTGAATTGTCGGGTTGGCTTTTTTTTCCCCCCTTCTGCTGCCTCAGTTACTAGGATGTTCAGACTGTGCCTCATTAAAGCTGGGAGCAAAAGCAAGAAAGTTTTCAGCACAAGCATTATTTTCAAAGTTCAGGATATCTGTAATTCTAACTGATCTTCCACCTGGCATTAAATCTTCAAAGAATGTCAAAAAGTATCTTAGAAACTTGAGATGCCTGGCTGTATACAGAGAAGGAACAGATGCACCTCTGTAATTTGCCCATAAATAAGTAAAAATGAACCCATCAACTTTTCAGGGATACTTGCATGCAAGCAGGCAAACACATCCTTTTTTCCTTTTCTTGTGTGTTTGTGGTTTGTGTTTTTTTGGGGTTTTTTTTACAGTTCTTAAATATCTTTTGAACCAGACCTTACAGGGTGCTGGTAAAAACTGCTGTGTTTGTTTTTAGAAACTTACTATGCAGCAGTGCCATCTCGTAACCTTCTGCTACTGCCTTTGGCCTCCAAATTCAGGGGGACCCATCTGTGGCAGTAAAACACACATGCACCAAGTACATAACTTCTCCCAGAAATAGTGAAAGCTCCGTCTGCAGGAGCTTTCTTTAAGGTCACAGCAAGTCAACTGCTGAAGAGAAGTTATCACCATAAATTAAACTCTTCCTGAAACCCAGCAGACACTTAACAACTCTCCTAGCTCCCCCTGCTCCTTTTCATCTCCAGTTTTAGGTATGCCTCTGAGCAGGAGTGCACACCCTTCTCTAAGCATTCATCTAGCTGAGCAAAGAAGAGAAAGAAGAGAAAATCCATAAAATCGAAAGACATTTAGTTAAAGTTTTTAATGGTGACAAGTTTCAAAAAGATCTAAAAATCAGGTTGTGGCCAGTCCAAAAGCACTCAGAACATCCAAATTTGAACCTTTGTCTTTATTCTTTACAGATTAATAAACACATTCTGACTACTCTTCTTCCAACCGATTCGACCTATTTATTTAAAACGTGATGTAGGAGTAGTGGACTAAAGGATGTGAATTTAAAAAAATCCTTTAAAGTCACCTGTGCAGAAATGACACACAATTTGTAGCTTGCAAATTCAGGAGTCAGCTACACAAGCACAGGTGAGGAACTCCCACAGGAGGAAATCCATCGGGCTGATGGCATTCCCGAGCTTGACAAAAGGGTGTCTGGGTGGGCGATCAGATGGGGCATCACACTGATGCTTTGTTCTCTTCAGCAGGCTGTGCTGGGTTCTGTAATGAGCCTCAACGTCGACACCTGAGGAACACATCTAGGGAGGAATCCTTTCATTCCCTTATCGAGAAGGTGCAGAATGAAAAGAAACAAAGAAATCAGCTGGTTTCTGCTGAAGCGTTCCAGGGCCAATTATGAAGTTGAGAATGGAGTAAGATGTACATCAGTGGCTGACAGCACATGAGCTCTGCCACTGCAGATATTATTTCCCCTTCTCTCGTGTCATGATACTGGCACGCTTCTTTCCGTTTGCCTTGGCGTTTTCTGCTCCTCCTCCAGGACTGCACAACGAGGCAGGGAAAGCTTCCAGCGCTGCAGGAGCAGCTGTGCTGACCTGGGCAGGGTCCCAGCCAGCTCGGGTTGTCTGTCCCCTCTAAAGGCCACCTGTGTGACCACCGCCTCCCACCTGGCTCCAGAGAGGTGTCAGCTTCCGTTTCTCTTCTGTTACTTTCTCCCATTCATAGATGTTCGAGCCTGAAGAATCTTCTTTTTCAATTATTCAGGTCTAGAGGGTGCCTTTCTCCTGCCCCTCCTGAAAAAACCGACATCCTTAAAGACAAAAATAATACAGAAACCCCAAACCAAAACCAAAAAATAACACACCAAAAATTTCTGAACAGATTTCCCTATCACCCTGCTCTAAAACATTATCTGAGCAGGAGACTGAACAGCCACCCAAAGGCATCTCCTGTTTGTTTTATTAATTATTGACTTCAAGATAAAAGCTGGGAGACCCCACACATGGCCAGGATCCCACTATGCCATTTGCTTTATAAACTCAGGTCAGGAAAATGGTGATCTCCATCTCAGAGATTATTTGCAATCTAAGAAAAGATCAAGAGGTATATACAGAGGAAGACAAGTGCACAACTGAACCAGGATTAGTCAGTAAGTAAGAACAAAAAATTACACATTTAGTTTGCGGGTTGTTTTAATTTGAAGATATTTACTTCTGTCACATCCTTACAGAACTAATAGTAATTCATCACATGTACACCTGGAAGGGAGCAGGATGTCTCATACCCGACAGACATTCATCACTTTGCCACAGGTTATACACAAGTCCTCGACAGAGAGGACTACAACAGAGAATACATCTCACATCTGAATTTGAGGAAATAGTTATGAGCAGTATTCCCCTCCTTCTATAAGCTTTGATCAAGGAGACTCAAGAAATATGTTCTACCACGCTTTGATTTCACTTGAGGGCTTTTTGTTATTTAAATAGTGAATAAAGATGACAGGCAAATACTCTAATTAGCACAAATATCTTGTTTCCTGAAACTTCCAGCAATTTTTAAACATCTCTTGCTCAGTGTTACTACCAAGCTCTCCATTCCCAACCCTGAGCTACTGAGAGTCTTTTGTCTGACACAAAGACACTTTTCTCTTCCATTTTTGGAAGGAAACAAGGCATTCCCACCTGCACCACCCCTGCCCTCCCACGTGGGAGCGGAGGGGCAGTGGGACCCCTGGATGCTCTCACATTCCGGAGGGTCAGTGGATTCTACCAGGGTAAGGCACATCTGCTGGGAGTCACTCAATGCCCATTTGCAAAGCTCAAAGGTCAAAGCACATTTCATTTCACTTGGTAGCTCCCTCCAAGGGCAAGTGCCTCACCTGTTGGAAAATCCATCAGGGCTCTTACTAAACCTCGAGTGTTTTGGTTCTTTGTCAAAATCTTGATATTCCCCTCTCCTGTAAGGATACAACAATCACCAAATTGGACCACAAACAACCTCTGTGGGTCAGCAGGACTTTATGACAAGAAGGTTCTTATATTTGGCTAGGCATATGCCAAAATGCATCATGACCAACTTTATTAATGCATAAAAGCCATCACTGCCCTCAGCCTGAAGCGTGAGGTGACAGAGTCCTCGCAGCATCAAGAGCTTGTGATAATTGAAGTCTGAAAACATTTCACAGAACAGCTGAAATACCAATTTATATTTAAAGAATATATTGAATTACCACAGATCACACAAAAAGGGGGACTAGAACTTACGTATTTTGTTGCTGGACTTTCAGCTCAGCATTTTACCAAGGGCCATCTAGTTTTAACCTAGATAAGTTGGAAAGATTATTCAACTCATGTCTTCTCTGGAAGACTGCAGCTCTGGTGCTAATAAGGGAATTTAATTAGATGGACAAGCCTTGACAGCAATCCATTTCCAATACACTTAGTATTGAAATAGGTCTGGGAGTTCCAAGATTTGTAGAAGAAATCCACTACTCAAGTTAACATGGAAAAATATCTGAAAGTTTTGACTAACCAAGACATAGGCTCTTGTTTTTCTGACTTTATTTGTGAAATACATCACATTATAAACAATTACACCAACAGATGAAACCCCTGTTCCAAATGTGCATGCGATAAAAGTTTGAGCAGAATTGATTTTTCCCTTTGCACTGGTAAATCTCACTAATTCCCTGGAAATCAGCTGAGGACAACAGCCCATCCAGCAGTGCTTCCACACAGGACACCCACTGTTCCACCTCCCTCCAGCAGCACCCAAAGCCCCAGGACAGAGCAGAGCTGCTGAGCACAAGGGCTTGGTACAACCCCAAAACGGGATCTCTTTTAGGGTATTTACAACAGGAAAAGACGTGCACACAGACAAAAGGCACAGAATAATAACTTAAAAAAAAATGCACAAAGCCAGTACTTTCTAAAATTGTAGAGGGAACCAGCCTGCCAGCGGGCTGATGAAACACTTGAGATAAAGTAGCATAATCAATAACAATGCTGCACCTTTAAAACCAGCAAGTACAACACGATCAATTCATATCTCGGCGAAGTAGCGCAATAAAAATCTGCAACTACAATAAGCTAATTTAATGATACTTTATCAAGCGCTCACATTTCCAACCACTGTTGTTCACGGCAGAATGAAGCCTGTGTAAAAATATGTCGTGAGTCAATATGGCATTCTACTGAAGAGAAAAGACCCACATCATTAAAATCTTAAATAAGCTTTCATTAAATAAAATACATGAAATTAGCTCCTTCAAAAGAATTTAATTAGTCAACACATGCAGGTTGAACTCACAATCTGCCATTGTGGTCTTGTAAGCCGTTCGTTTTCTTAAAGCTTTGTCATAAGAAGGATCTTTTTTATTGTTATTATTTTTATAATGTGGTGGGAAACCACAGTTCCTTTATGAAAAAGACAAAGTATCCCTTGCAAACAGCAAGACACATTTTCATTGCTGCTCTGTATAGAGCACTGCCTTGTTAAGGCAATTTCAATCATTTTACGCATCTTCATTAAGTCAGAGATACGGTTCAGCTTTTCACAGAGAAAAACCTCAGCAGCTGCAGAGAAAAGGAGGGACAACAGATTCTTAAGCAGAAAAGAGAAATTACCAGTTATCTAGCTTGAAATGAAGCCTCTGGGAAGCCCCATCTGCAGTCTCAGTCTTACAAATCACAATAATTACGTGAGCTCTCAGCCCATATATAAAATTTCAATACCTATGAAGAGCTGCAATACTGCAACGTCCACAATACAGAAACATTGCCAGCTCATTTTGCCAGGCTTCAGGCTACTTGTAACACCAAGAGAAGATGAATCAATAAAATGTTATCAGTAAAACAGTTTGATTCCTGCACAGTTAAGCGCACGGCCACTTCTATATTTCAATCCCCTCAGGTCAATATAATTTTACACAGTTACCCAATTCTCAGCAGTGAAATGATACTGGTAGATGTTTCAGATATTCTAAAGCACTTATTTCTACATGGTGGGGAAAAGAAAAAAAGGGGGGGAAAGCATCTCTTGTTTCCTAGCTGGTTCAAAGTTGAGTTTTTAGATCGGTCTTAAATGCAACTCTTTACCTCAGCTCCAGCAAATTAAGTCCCTCTGAACAGTTCCCTCAGCCAAATCCTAGGTGTCCTATTCACCCAGTGCTTAACAGGCATTTGGGAAGAAAAACAAGTCAAATCTGGACTTGGCCTTTCATTTGAACTAAATCTGAGACATGAAATAAGATGTAATTTCTGCCTACTCAAGAAAATCAGTCCATTTAAGCAAATGGAACTATTCACCAATAAATTCTGCTAGGTTAGTCACCACAAGGGCTGAAGAAACTCTAAATGTTGCTGACAAAGACTAACTGCACAGTTAATACAACATTTTGCCTCATACCCAGATAATTCTTCATGCATATTCTGAACTACCAGCTTCCCACCTGGGTCTGCAATAAAATAATGCCTCAGGTTAATCACATACCTCCAGAGGGCTGCATTTTTTGCATAAATAAGAGCAACAAGTGTGCTTCCAAACCCAAGGAAGAAATAATCATGTCTAATAAACTACAGTGCTCCAGAGAGAGGAAATACTCAAAGGAATCTCTTTTTAGATACAGGTCCACTTGCCTTGACTTAACTTGACAACGTCCTAATGAAACAGAATAAACTTATTATTGGACCAGCCATGGGCACTGTGAAGTCAAAGGCAACTGATTTCAGCTGGACAGGACCTTAGTCCCAAAAAGGCAAAACAACCCCTCAATTTTATTTCATTTCATTTCACCACCAATTTCATCTCATTTGTTTGCTTCCTTAACTCTTACACTACAGACAAAACCAGTGCACTCAAAGGCAAAAAGTATTTTTTGGGATTTTTTTTATTGTAATACAAGATTGTTTATTCCCATATTCAGTTCCCAGAAAAAGTAATGAACATTTTAATAACAAGAAAATTCATAAAGCACCATCTACTCTCCTGTCACAGCTCTTTTAAAAGGCTTAGATAATCTTCAATACTTAAAGGGTGGTGGAAATACCTGAGGGACAAAGTTCCCTGGTTTATGTGGTGCAATTCCCTTGCCACATATGTCTTATTGGGAAATTACATGGATTTCCCAAATCCTGGCACTAATTTTTTTTAGTAGTTTAAAAATTAGCAAAAAAAAGGCCCAACTGCTAAGAAATAAAGCACACAAATTTATGGAAAGATAAAGCTGCACTAACCCATTAATTTTTATATTTTGTTATATCACCAAAACTGTTCTCATTACTTTCTTCTGAACAAGTTTCATAATTGCAAATTCTCTGACAGTAAAACTTAAGTGATCTCCATACTCTGCTTTCCTCCTAAATAATCAGCCAACCACCACAGACACACACAGGAGGAAGCAGCCTGTCTATTTTACTAGAAGACTGAGCTCATGAAAATCCAACTGCATCAATCCTTCTTTTATTATTCTTTCAAACTTCCCAAATCAAATAACTTTCTTGAGCTTGGCTAGAGCCTTCTGACTAGAAATTCCACTGGGGAAAGAGGTTTTAGATTAACAGCACAATACATTCAGAAATCAATAGATAAACCCCCTGTGCAGCAGCTCTACCCGAGTCCATGAGACTGAACTAGGGCTCAGAAAATAGAGCAAACCACTCAGAAACAAATTTCCTAATCTGACCACTTTTGTTTTTGCACTGAAACCAGCAACATGAACTTCACCTCTGTGTCACACCCAGAGAATTATTGCCTGATGTTCTGAATCAAGAATGCTTTTTATTTGCAAAACTATATTCATCTTTGTATTAAAACCAGAGGGACTTGTCTGGTGGTGCTTTTCTTTTTTATTTTTAAACTACAGACTTAAAGCTGAAAGGCAATAATGCAACTCCAAGATAACCACATGTGGGGTGCCCATCCTGATACAATGCAAGCCCCTAAGCTATAAAACAATGTGATTAGAAGTCAGGTGAGGGAGAAGGGACAGAGTGAAGCTTCTCAACTCACGGCGAAAATTCTTTAAGCCTGATCTCAACTTCAACACCTGGCTTGGACAGGATCAGCTTAGATTGTTCTCTATGCTGGAAGTAGGATGGCTTTTACTTGATCTGTTTGACCTTTTCCCTCCTCATTAACAGCTTCTTTCTCTGTTTGCAGGAGTCCCTTTTGCAATCATGAGGGCTGGAGGGGAAAGGGTAAATCAGAGCAAGAGCACTACTTGGCCAAAGACAGGCGGACCAATTTCACTGCGAGCAGCAGTCGTGGAGCCCAACTGCAGAGCCCAGCAGAGCTGGCTCTGCTTTAGAAATACACAAAGCCAGCAGCTGCCAGAGAACAGAAAACATGCTTCTGCCTCTGCCCATGTGCCTGTTACAGCAGTCACAGGCATCCCAGCTCTGTAGGATGTGAACAGGGCACAGCTCCCCACAAAGGGCATCTCCCCGCTGCACCCCCTTGGTTCGACTCCAAACCTGCTCAGATTAGATGAGAAATGTACCTGTACTGATACACAAAGGGAAATGGATTTTCCCAAATTTTGGTGAGCTGGAATAGCTCTGATGGCACAAGCCCCCAGCCTCACTGGTGCTCCTGTTGCGTTATAGTCGTTAAATCCTGCATTCGTTATTTATTACCCTGCATTTCTGTAAGGCAAATCTAAAGAAACGTTGCCATGACAAACACACACAGTGGAGTTTTCATACTAACTTGATCCCCATGATGTCCCTTCCCTCCATTAAAAGAGCCCCACTTTAGTGTATCTCAACAAGACAATCAAAATATTTTCAGTCCTGCTGCCGTGAGCCTCACAAAGGGGCCGATCGCCAAATCCAAAAATCCTCTGCAGCGAAGCAGAAGAGCTTTACACACAGCCAGACCTCTCAGATGCCATGGGCTAGGATACCATGTTATAAGGCTGTAAAACTATGGCCTGTGGCTCCAGTCCAGCCTGCAGAGTAATTTAATCTAACTCACAAAGAAATCAGGAAAATGGCCTCTGCTGTGCTGAATCAGCAGTGCTGGAAGCCGTGCCACCCTCTATCAGCTCGTAAGAGAGTGCTTTGTCCACGGTGCCAACTCTGTGTAGAGCAGCTATTGGGCAAAAGAAAGGACCAGCAGGAATATTATGTGCCAGATTTCCAGTAGATGTAAGTCAGAATACTTCCAATGACTTAAGGAGCTGCACCGATTTACATCATTTCAGGATTATAAGGATTTACATCCACTGGAAGTTTCACTTCTCTTTTTTGGTCTTTTAATTAAAAGAATGGTGTAGACTTGGCAGCAGTACGAGCCTTCAAGAGACTGAGATTTGAGAAGGATCCTGAAAATGTTTTAGGCTCAGGGAATGGCAATAAGCCATTTTTAGTTTAAAAAGATACAGTGGCCAAATTGAAATTCACAGGATGTATATAAATTCTGATCTATACATGAGCAATATACATAAGCATATATTTTCACTCTTTACACTGGCGCTCCCTAAATATAACAATGGCAAAAGAACAGCAATAAATGAAAACTTTGTTCATTCAATCTGGTTATATATCACGAAAAACTATCAGCACAGATGTTATCCCTATTTATGAGTCACAACCAGCGCCAGAACAAATGCCATGTATTACTTAATTTTTTCTCCTAACTGCAAGTGCCAAAAAAATGACTGCCACTGGGATTAGGAAAAAACACACAAGTGGAAAAAAACCAGGGGGTACTGCTCCTGAGGAAGCAAGCCAACTAGGCAAAGTTTGGTTTGCTCCGATTGCCAAATAGACTCAGAACGAGTACAGCACGTCTTGTGACCTCAGAGCAGCTTCTGCTGCTCATCTGCTCACCTCTCAAAGAAAGATCCATCACAAACTTCATAAAATGTGCCTAAAACCACCCTCAGAAACGTGCACACATCTCATTTGTTTCCTGTAGATGACCGTGATGGGGAGAGGATAGAAGGAAAGTGGGAATCTGGTGCCTGAGATCCTGAAGCAGGGAACAGATCGATGCTTTAAGGCTGAGAGTGAGCAGGACCCGTAGGTATGGCCACGGGCAGAACTGCACACAGATGCTCTTCAAGCTATTTCTGTGGCACAGTGACCCACTCCCAGCCCAGCTGAGCCCTCAGAAACACTTCAAAATAGGCTTATAAATAAACAGGCCACTGTTACCAGTGCACTTCAGCCGATGTGTTACACAAGAACTTAAAAATAAACTGTTCCAGAAGCCACCTCAGGAAAGCAAAACTGAAGCCCAAATGCCTCTGCACTGAAGAAATGCAGCCTCGTTCCATCAAACCTTTTTCACTACTCACCTCTGAACAGGTCAGTTTTAAATCTCCTTCTTCCAACGAGTTCAATTTAAACATGTTCTTCAAAGGCTTCTGCAATTTTAGGAGTATTAAATTTTATACCTCCTAAGCTATTTATTAGCCGAGGAAGTACGTAATTGACTTTCACCAGATATTAACTTTTTCTGAGCATGTGTTACAGATTTTGATGTATAACCTTGAGGTTTTTTCTTTACTTTCTGTTGTTGGGTTTGTTGGTTTGTTTGGTTTCTTTGTTTTTCCTTTTTCAGGACAGCTCTCCTAAGAACAGATTTCTCAGTGAGTGGATTCCCTACAAATTTCTCCTGCAAGTGCAGACAGATACACTGCAATAAAAGACTGCTCACAAGGGACCCCGATGCAGATGAAAGGTCAAAAAACCACTTAGACTGTTAATAAACTGTTGCAGAAATATTGCCTTTGCTTTAAATCTCCATCATTTGCACCACTTCTGGTGTTGTCCAGACCCAACACGAGCCCTGGCCCAGCAGTTTTGTGGGCTCCCCAGGGCTCCAGGCACCCGCATCTCTTTTCCCCCACACCCTGATTTTAATTTTCTATTTTTTTTTTCCAGAACAGCCCCACTCCACAGACGTTGAACTCTCCCTCCTACAGGTGCATTGCTAAAGGACACAACTGCTGCATTAACAGAACTTTGCTTCATCATCACATCTTCCAGGCAATGAAACTTCCTCTATTATTGCACAGGTAAAATTGGCTGTGCCACCATTGCTCGGTTCTGCTGCTCTGTAACAGGATACAGCCAACATTGCATCTCAATTCACAGCAGAAAGGGAAAATAAAACTTTGGTTTATTGAAAATACCAGGAAAATTCATTCTGGTAAAACACCTCATCTGCACTGATCTCTGCCAGAACACCACAGTTAATTCAGCACTCACAGAATTCCCTCAGTGCCATGCCCTGGGTGTTCAGTGAGCAGGGTGGGATTAAACCTCTGCTAACACCAACCCAGCCATTTCTAACTGCCCACAGAGCCCTTCTCTGGGGGCTTCACAGAATTGTTGAGGTTGGAAATGCCCTCTAAGATCATCAACCATTCACTGACCCGTGGCCCCAAGTGCCACATCCTCACGGCTTCTAAATCCCCCCAGGGATGGTGACTCCAGCACTGCCCTGAGCATCCTCTGCCAATGTTTAACCTCCACGGTGATGAAATTTTGCCACTGCCCAGCCTAAACCTCCTGCCTTTCTCCTCACCAGGAGGTCTCAAAACCACCTGGCACAACCGGAGTAGTTTGCTCGTTAGCAGATCTAGCAACCAGCTTTTCAACTTTGAATTGCTCTTATATCTGAGACTCCAGGCAAACAAAAAAAAAGCAGAAAAATCTTTCAGTAAACTTTGCACAGAGATAATCAATCTCCTATTCAGTTATTTGAACAGGCATCTAGAGTTTAGCGTTCCAGAGATCATGGAACTTGTCCTGATGAGGGTCTCTTCGTGCAGTTTGAAAAGAGGATGGGGAAATCTTTGGGTGCAATCCAAACATTTTTGATAGTTGCAATCCTTGAATATTTCATCACTCCAAATCTTGCCTTGACCTATAGATTCTCCTTCATCCTATCAACCATACACATATTTTTCTTCATCCTTAACTGGTCCCTTCTCTCCATGGGCAAAGGAAAAATCCAAACAACATGAAAAATCCTTTTTTTTTTTTTAATGCCATTTACCCACACTGCTTTATCCTCTACAGAGGACCAAAAGGAAGCTGAATCAACTGAAAAATGTTCAGAAGCCCATAAAAAGGTAAATAAGTGAAAGTTTAATTTCCAAAATAATTCAGGCACAAAATAAAAATATTTAAGGCTTATGGAGATGAGCAGAACAGTTGCCTTTCACGTGTAATTGTGTAAACCTGTTTTGAAGGGAGCAAAGCAACCAGCCAACATCAGGCTCCTAAAAACAAGTAGCAGGGCACACAGGGTCTGAAACAATGACTTTTTCTGCCTCCCCAGGGAAGGACTTTTACTGGGAGCAAAACACTGGAAATTCTCTAGCCCAGCTCTTTTTCCCCTCTAAATTGAGATGCTCCAGAAGATTTCAGCAGAGAGAATCTCTTCCTCCAGCACAGGGAGCAGCAGGCATCTGCCTTTCCTCAGTTACCAAAACACACAGGCGTGATGGGCAAAATTAAACAGAGATACTAAACAGTAAAATATTTAAGTGTGGGCTAGGCCTCCTAAAATGTTCTGTGAATAACACAGATCTGTAAAAACAGGCAGTGCAACACCCAGCTGGTTTGTGTAGGGCGAACACCTTGCTTTCCACACCTTCCAAGATGAGCTGGGAAATAGGAACACAGCAAAGGTGGAAATCCCCAGCCACCAGTGGAAATAGATTATACCAGAATCCATCCTCCACATACAGGTACAACACTGCCATTTACTGCTTCAGCTTTAATTTAATCCTGTTCTTTCAGCTCACATTGGGATTAGTAACAGCTCTGTCAATAAAAATGTCTTTTACTAAGCAGACCTCCAGCATCCTGAGGAAAGCCAACCTGAAAATTTTGTCCTGTAGCCTGGACACACCTCTGGTCCAGCAGCTGAGTTGGGGCATTTAAACAACCCAGTGGGCAGAGAATTCCAGCAGTCCTTCCCCTCCAACAGCAACAGCATTTTATTTAAATTCCATGAACCTAGCCTAGCCTTTTAATCTAGAATGTCTCTAGATGGTGCAAATTCAAAGGTCCCAGTGTTTGTAATTCTCATAAAAGTCAGGAAAAGTACTGGCAACCAAAGACATTTGGAATTGTGTCCCTACAGATCCCAGATAGACAACATCAAGACTTTAAAGGCTCAGTTCACCAAGCCACCATTTCAACTTCAGTTATGGAAATAACCTTCCCCAAAGCACATTTTGGTTTTGCACCAGCATGTTCAGAGCAGAAGGCTCTATCACATGGGCTCTGCCACAGCCTGTTTTGAACTGGGTTTGTTCAATCCTTTATTAACAGAACAGATAAAGGAATGCAGCATATGCTTGTTACATCTGCAAGCCATGCACGAGCAGGATGCAACTGCAACGCTGTTGGATGTCGAGACGAGAATTCAAAACAATCCAGACCAGTTAGATAAGGCTGATGATAAAAAAATATAACATCTAATTCAACAGAAGAGGAGCAAGGTAACACGATTCAGCAGGATTAATCTACTACACATATAGAAAATGACTGGGTAGGTAGCAGTTCATCAAAAAACGATGTAGGAGGTTATACTGGATCACAAGCTGAACATGAGTCAACAGTATCATACTGTTAAGAAAAAAAGCAATCATCACATTAGATAAATCAAGTGGAGTATTGCCTGCAAAACAGGCACAGTAATACTCCCTGTCTGTTCAGCACTGTGAGACTTGGCTGGCAGTGTCACATCAACCTGGAGTAGCAAGTCAGTAGCAAAGAGAAGGGCTCAGAGGAGGGAGCCAAGCACGACACACAAAAGGGAACAAATGGGAGGTTCAGCCTACAGAACCTGAAAAAAGTATTTTCAGGTGTGTTGGGGGGAGAAAAAAAAAAATCAGCAACTATTTTCTGTGCCCATGACAAATACAAACAGGTTTAAATTGCATCAAGAGAGCTCCAGCTTAAACACAGAGGAAGGAAAGAGAAAGCAATGTAATATACTGGCTTTGGTCCCCACCAATGGATCTTCAAGCCCCCATCAGGGACAAACCTGCTCCAAAGGAGCTGCTCTGCCCTGGGGAAGGACTGTGCACTAGAATCCTCCTGGGCTTCTCCAGCCCTGGTTCTGAACCCAGGAAACACCAACACACAGGACCAGGAGACACCACAAACAGCTCTCAGTGACATCAGTGAGACTCAGTGACACAGCTGTGGCACTTACACGGAGTTATCTACTCATCCCCACTGACTAGATCAGGAACGAACAGGTGAGTAAATTTTATACTTTAAACTAGTCCTGACTTGCACTTTATCACCTGTAGCAATTTCTTTGTTTTCCACCATGTTCCCAAGCTTTTATGTTTTTCTTTCATATACCAATAGTTCCAACATGCTTTTCTTGCTACATGGTGAACAGACATTTGTTTCACTGACCTGCCTTTCATGATTCTCTAGACATAAACTGACAGAGAGAGTTGATACATAGCTTTGTATGGAACAGTTTTCGTAATCTTGACTATTTCTCTTCGGAAAATTGCTACATTCATAATTATTTTAAGAAGGATTGGAATTACTACGATACAAACTCAGTGTAAGAAAATTTTAGACTAGAAGTAATTTTTGTGACTAACCTCTGAACTGCTAGGAAATTGTGATTTATAATAGGCATAGTAATAGCCTTTAATGACTGCAGTGCTTCTGGGTACCAATGAAAACAGACGGGCTCATTTCAAAGCAGAAAGGGCATCTATTTTATTTTTTTCTCCTTCATGGGTGGCCCATACATATCTTCAGGGTCCTCGGAGGAGCTTCCAACACCCCCACTGTGCGTTGCACACAGTGGCTGCCATTACCACGCTCATGTTAATGGGCTGCAGCTGACGCGACCCCTCCGAGCAGCAGCACAACCAGCACAGGCTGAATTAATGAATTACTGCCACTGGCTCTCTGTTACAGAGCGCTGGCAAGTGGGGAGGAACAGCGGCAGCAAAGTAGCGAGGGCACAGCAAAAAATAATTAGAATTTTGTATTGGAAGGGAGCAGGAAAGAGGAATCTGGATGCTGCAGCCTGGGGTCACAAGGCACGGGGCAGCGAGCGCGGCTGACTGTTCCCAACCACAGCGCAGCCCATATGCCAGAACATTTGCCACTTCCTGCTCCCTCTGTGCGACTGCAATCCAAAATTAATAAATAAATTAGGGATAATGAATATCAACAAGAAAAATTGCAAGCCTGTAGCAAAGAGAGATCTTGTTCAACCCAAGTATTTTTCATGTTGCAGAGAACTTGCTCAGGAAACAAACATCCTCCTGAAAGAAACGAAGTAGCCAGTTATAAGACAAATATTTTGGGAAAACAGAAACTCTGTGCCTTCTCTTTCATTCTACTAAAACTAAAGAGGAAACTGAGTGCTTTTTCAATATAAGTGTAACATCTCTTTATGCCAGGAGACAAACTCTGCCTAGGTTAAGTCTGGACATTAATGGAGGCAAACAGCTGAATGCTGGTCCCTGGTGTTTCAATTACTCTCTCTTTAGAGGTTGTGCTTCCAAGAAATTAAAGAAACACGATTTCCCAGTAAGGATCATGTTTTGCAGGCTGTTGCAATGTTTTTATTTAAAGCTGTTTGATTTGTATTTGCAGAAAAGCTCAGTTCATCCCTCTGCCTTCTCATCTATTCCCCTGCAAAGTGCCTGCCAGGGTCAGAGCCCAGTGGAGGCTGCAGAGCTGCTTGCCCGAGCCCCTGCTCAGCACAAGGTCAGCCAGAGCAAGCTCCAGGCCCATGTTCACTTGGGTTCCAAGTATCTCCAAGAACAGAGACTTCACAGCACCTCTGAGAAACCTCTCCCAGTGTGACAACCCTCACACTGAAAGCTTCTTCCCACATTCAGGTGCAATGTTCTGCATTTCAGTGTTAGTGCCCATTTTCTTCTGCACACCTCATCTCAACTCGCTCTCGCAAGGAATTTCTACAATGATGAAGTCTCCCCCTGAGAGCTTTTTCTCCAGGCTAAACAATCCCAGCACTTTCAGAAATACTAATAAATAAATATTAAAACAAAATATCAATATATCAGTATATCGTGGCATCCTGAGCAGGAAGAAAACCCTGCCATGGCAGGGATGGCCAAGGACACTTCTGGGTTTTACCTGCACAAGCAACCCTGGGGTTCATGCAGGCACCAAAAGGAAAACTGAATGTGAAGCCAAACCCTCTTCAGAACCTTTGGCTAGGGCACAAAAGGTTTACATACACAAAAAGGGCTACAGATCAATTCCATCGAGCCTGCAGAGACTCCTCCTGCAGCGCTCCACATCAGGATCCTGGAGGAATCTGTCTGGAATCACTGGCACAGGTTCATCTCAACCCCCTTGTCAAAGCACTCAAAGCTGGAGCTCCCAGAGGCAAGGACTGGTCTTTGCTTTTCAAACACCACTTTATGGTCTTAGTTCTTACTACTTCCATTTGCCTGAAAATAAAAAATTCCACTTGATACAGCGATGGCCCTAATTCTGAATATACCAGTAACCTCAAATCAAACAGAAACTCCCTTCTTTCCCTATGTTACTCAAATTCATTCTATGAGAAACATTAAGCAGCAGATTTCCAATGAAATCCTATCCTCTGTAGTTTTAATCTCTTCTTGCCCTTCAAATAAGACTTTTAAGTATTATCTATATTGCTAAAATATTCTATGAGCTGTGCACATGGCCCGTGCTGCTGTCGAACCAAGTACTTCCCCAGCTTGAGTTTGCAATGAAATAAGCTCCCTCTAAAAAAACATGAGACTCATTTCCAGGGTAGAAATTAAGGCAGAAGGAGGCCTGCACATAAATATCAATGAAATTAGGCAATGAGAACTGGCATTAGGTCAATGAAAACTAAGCAAGAAAATATTTCACTGCTAGAATAAGTAAGTTTGAATTGCCACATGCAAAAACCGTAATTTCCAGAATGCTTTCAGCATCTGTTCAGGGAGATCAGAGCTCATGAGCTCTGTCAGTGACAGTCAATTCCTGTACAAAGAACTGACTTTAAAATGAACATTTTCTAACCTCAAAAGACCTAAAATGATCGGCTTAGAGTTCAAACCAACAGGTATTTCACAATAAATAACTAATTAACACTGTTCCAGACATAGCTTACTTCCTAAACGCCTAAGCATAAATAAAGAAATGAATAAATTATTCAACAGAAATTATTGTTTCATTTTCTTCTTTAATACCTATTTAGAGTGCCTAATTTGAAGCAGCACAATTCTCTAACAGATAAATCCCTGAAAAAAGAGAGAAGCTTCAAATCTGTTGTTGGAGAAGCAGATTTATTCAGATAAAAATCAGTTAACTCCCCAGAATGCAGAAAAAAGTAATTTTGCTTGGGTTTGAGGAATTTGGTTCAAAGCTCTGAACTAGAAAGCAATATATACAGTTATTAAACAGTGTAAGGGGATTAACTCTACAGAGTGTTATTGACTACTCCAGTCTCATTAACTGCAATTTTATTTAGATAAAAATGTCATCTTAAACATCATTTTTGTGTCAGAAGTTAGATCTGAAGAACAACATTAAAAATACATAGGCATCAGCAGTTCCCCGATCTGCAGCAGCTCTTTCTGGGGTCTCCCCTGGAACTCATGATGGAAATCATGGTTTTGATTTGCAACATGCCCATCACGAGAAACTGCTTTTAAAAGAAGTTGTCCTGAGGAATGTGAGAAGTGTTTTCTGAGAGGCAGCTTCACTGGAGCATGTACAAGCTGAACACAGAGAGCTGATGCCTGTCTGCCTCTCCTTCCTCCAAGAAAGGAAGATTAGGGAAAGAGTGCTGGGTTCCCAGTGGATGTTCTCCTACTTTCAGATTTTATTAGGGAACTGTGAAGCTAATTACGTGTACAATAACTTCAGTAACTGCTTTCCATGCAGAATCACAGACCAGAAAATAATGAAAACGTGAATGGAAAAACCTCTCTGCTTTTTTCAACTCTGAGCAGCTTGGAGAAGGTACTGGCTATTCCAGGAGGCTGCAGCAGAGCTCCTACAAGCACCGAGCAACCCTCAAGAGGTGCTCAACAACCTCACCCAACACCAGAAAAAATCCCAACGTTCCTCAGGCTCTTCCCTTTCCAAGAGCACCCGTAGGAGACACCAAAGGGCACCTGGAAGACACAGGCACGACTGTGGGCAAGGGAAGCCTCACACATCCCCACACACTCTTCAGAGACAGACCTTGACCTGCCTGTGGGAACCAAGCTCCTGTCAAAATTAACAGCAGAGGGGTACCTGGGTATTTTCTGGACTCTAAACCCAGGGAAAGTGGAAAGCCTACACCATCTACACTGTTCTGCACTATCCCATGGGATTGTGGATGCTGGGGTTCTTTGGTCTGTGCAGTCAATACTTTCTAAACATTATTCACAGCCTTGCTAAGTTTTAATATTGGATGTGGTGAGGGCTGGAAAGGATGGAGGTTTTGAAACCTCAATGGGGAGAACAAAAAGCTTTTGACCATGAATAACATCCTACCTCTAAACAACTTACAAGAGATGGTCTCCACAGTGAATTCTTATAAAAAGAAAAAAGAGGTACTTCAACAAAGCTTGTACAAATTTTATTTGTTTTTAACCAAAAATCATGCTAGTAAAAATCCTAGAATGGAAGCAATTACATTTTTATGCATTTGCATGAGCTTGGCTACCTTTGGTTTCATACACTTGCTTAGAGCAGAACATGCTGGCAGAGTTTATTCATCTTCCCATATGAAAATAAACTGTGCTGCCACGCGCTCGTCCCCAAACGTGGCTGCCTACGCAAGTGAAGTTACCCTGCTCCACCAGCACAGGCCTGCCTGGGCTGGGCAAAAAAACATGAATCACTGCAGATGAAGAGATGCACAGAAAAATAAAAAACTGGCTGTACCTCTCATCTGCTTGTGCTGTCTGCTGTGAGTTGTTTTGTTTAGGTGTGTTTGAGAGGTGCTGGAGCTGTGGTGGGACTACACTGGAGAAATAAAACATTCAGCACCCTGATGCCATTCCACCCACTCCCAGTTGCCACAGCCTCACAGCATGCCAATTAAACCTGAACTTCCAATTTTGAAAAATGTCTTTTTTATTAATTATAATCTTAAAAAATGCCACAAAAAAATTTAAAAGGGCATAAAGCCAATAGCAAGAGTATCACATTGCACACCACTTTCAGCATCCCACTCCTTCTTTCCCTCCTTCCCCAAGAGGTCACTGGTGATCATCACTCCCAAACACTGAGTTCACATCAGGAATCAGATCCCCTGGGACACTGCTGAACTGCTTCAGTGCAGCCCCACATGTCCCAGCTCCCCACCCCTCAGAACCAATGTTCTCACCACGATCAGTTAAAATGAATAATTAACAAAGAGGAAAAGATCCCTGTGCCGCAATCGTCCTCTGCCATACTGCAGACATGGAGATCTTTCCCTTAGGCTAAAGAAGAAAATACTTAACAAACCTATCTTAAACATTAGCATGCATCAGTGATCAAGATTAAGTTTATTATCCTGCAAACAAAAACAAAGACAAAAAAGTATAACAGATTACACCCCAGTAACTTTCATTAAGGGATGCAGTGATGGCATTTCTAAGGAAGGCAATGGCTCCACAAATCACCTCAGCTCACACCCCATCATCAGGCCACAGTGCTGGCAGTGATGTGCAGTGTGTGGTATTTGTGGCACTACTGGGGAAAACTATTTTAAGTCTAATTAACATGAAATTTTTAGAATGCAGATGCTTTTCATTTATACATAAAACAAAATGCCGTGACATTTCTCCCATCCATTTATCATAAACAAGTTAATTACTGTGTAACAAATAGCTCCTGCTAGAATCTGTATGTTTTTGAGCATGTTAGAGAGCTGACTCAGGCAAATAAGATGAACCACAAAGTAGTAGCTAATAGCTTACGGCATACTTATAATAAAACAATGACTCTGTAAAAGCTCCTGTTGTCAAATTAAGGCTAAGCTATTTCCATTGGAATAAACCAATTATAAGCAGTCATTATCTGTTTAACTTGATTCAAACCTAGAATACTATAAACACTTTCATTTTGATGCATTCATAACAGTGCATACATTTGAGAGCTGGATATTGCAAAGCTTAAAAGGGAAATGCTGAGTTTATTGCCACGCAGCTCATCCTGAACCATGGAACATCCAAAGTTCCCCGTGCGCAGGAATTTCACCACCATGCTGAGGTCTGCATGCTCCCCGCTTTCTGATGGACAAACCTTTAGGTATAAACTGTCCCAGGACTGCCCACCTCTCCTTCCTAAGGACAGGGTGAGCATTATCCATAAAAACCTCATGTTTGCTCCGTGACATCCCCCGAGAGCCATCCCAGCTACACGCACGCTTTTTCCACCCCCCAAATTCCATGAAAGCACTGACAGGTGAATTCCTGCCTACTTTTTTTTTTTTTTTTTACTCAGGCAAACAGTCCCATTTGGCCTGCAGATGAATTACTGAATGCTGATGAGTAAGATGGTGGTAGCTGGCAGCAAAGCTTTGCGTGGTAAGATGGTGTGAAATAGTACATATGCCAATCTATCAAACATGATAATGTAAGCAATCTGAACCCATTTTTGGTCTGAACTATTGTACAATACTTCACCCAGATGGAAGAAAGAGATAAACATTTTACGCTTCAGACACATCAAGTGCTAGGAAGTAAAATTAAACCTAAACTGGAAAACTACCAATTTTACATGCTAGAGTATATATAAAGAACAACACAAGCATGAAGAAGAATTTTCTCGCCCATTATTGTATAAATTAATTAGATATATTTGCTTCCTATGATAAACAACAGCATGTATTTGACTGTAGATTAAAAGGTGCAAAGATGATAGTTTACTTATTAGCAAACACAATGCTTGCACTTTTTTCTTCCTCCTTTTGTGTTAAGTGTTTACTTATAAATCATGGAACTTGTGACAATGTTATCAGGACATGAATCTTACAAGTGGGGCACGGATACATAATGTCCCCAGGGTGAGTTCAGCCCTAAATCAGAGGCAGGTTTGCCATGACTAATGTAGAACTACAACCAGTCCCTAAAGGATAAAATCAAATAGAAATACATTTTCATTCAAATCAACTTGACAGCCTGTGTAAATATAATTTCATATTTAAAAATGATCAGTTAAACCAGAAATGAAATGACAGCCACTGTGCTGTTTTGAAAGTCCCAGCCATCTAACGCCTCTAAACAGACCCTTCTGCTCCAGCCCTGTTGTCCACCTCCATAAACACAGCACTAAACTGCAAAAAACACTCTTCTGAGCAAATGTATTTATGACACAGCTTTTTACAGTACTCAGAGAACATTTTTTATCAAAAAATTTGCAAAGCTAAAAGAGCATGAAATTGACTCAGTTTCCAGACTGAACTGTAAAGCTGCCTTCATGTTTGGGAAAAATTGCTACAAAGTTTGTAAACTACCGGTATTTGGGCTCTTTAGGGTTGCATATTCTTGGGCTTGTCCATCTCAGTTCCCTCTTTGGTTACCCTTCAAACTAAAAATAAACTCCCCAAGGTCTACTAATTAATGCCAGGCCAGTCAAGAGAATTCCTGAACAGCAACACTAAGACAACTGGGCACAGAAACAAAAGCGACTGCCAGCTCATGCAGAGCAAAAATGTCCAGTCCTGGATTCTGCTGAAGCCAGAGAGAACACTGACAACTCTCCCTCTCTTCTGAGAAAAATCAAAGTAACGGAGCGGGTGTTTGCTCTGGAGGAAGACAGAAATCCCAGCTTTCTGGCAGAGAGACATGCATGTGAGCAAAATGTGCTCAGGAAAACACTGCAAAGGGTTTATAAAGCCTGGAGAGGAGCACCAAGTCCTGATGTGCTCCCAGCTTCCTGGGGTGCTGGGAGGGGATTCTGATCTTCAAAAATTCTCTTGGAATAAAATATTTTTCTGTATCATGCAAATAAAAAGTTTAATTATTTTTAACTTGAAAGGGAGACAGATCAATACACAGGATAATCTATTGTTATTTGGTATTACGAAGACATCTTAGAGTTTACAATCACAAAAGTGGTTATAATCCTGCAATTACTATAAAGCTAATTGGTAGTTTCTTTTTGCCTGTGTTTTCATGTTGTCAGTGGGGCAGTAATGAAAATGAATGCCACATTTGTGAACAGAATGTCTGTAGGCTTGTTTACCACATTTCCAACAACAACGTCTGCTTTATCATCCATTTCAAAGCAGAGATAATTTAGGGATCTTTGAATTTCATACATAAAAATACTTTCTAAAATATCAGATGCAGAGCTCCTTCAGACAGGGTGGGAGTGGGAGACTCAAGAGTGAAGTGATGACCTCACATAATGTCACAAGCAACCCACCTGAAGCAGACAGCACGCGGACTTGGAATGATTCATCTGTATTCAAAACTGTGCTCAGGTAAACCACTTAGTGTTCCATCCTCCTACAAACATAATTCTGCAGACAATTTCACCATCAAAACTAGCATCTTTAAGCCTCCTTTCACCTCCTGAAAATACAGCTATTGCAGAAGCTATTAAGCTTTTTATTCCACTTACCTTTGAGTAACTTCTGCCCTTCCATGATGTTCTGGGAGATGAATGCTGTGTAGTCTTGTTCTGAGAAGCCAGGCTTGCATGTGGGTCTAACTGTAAGATCCCCATTGTGCGCCTGCAAAAACAAAACAAGGAAAATGCACACCATGACTTTTGTCATTTGGGAAAACGTTTTGCACCCAATAATGAAGTGTTTAGGCATGAGCAAACCTGAACAGTGAAGCAGTGTGCAAGCAGAAGTTGCTTGTGTTAGAGTGCCTATCTGTTGGAGTGGATCCATACTGTAGCTGCAAAAAATAAAATGGGCCAGCAATAGTTGCCTGACTACAAGAGAGCATTGTTTGTAGGAAGGCTGGAATACTGGGCACTGTCAGAAGAGGGGAGGAAACAAAGAGCAGCAATTCATCAAGGCGCTGTGCTCGAACTGGAGACACGCAAAGGCCTGATGTTGCAACATCCAAATCACTGAGGTTTGCTACTGCGAAACTGGGCAGACCCCAGGATGGGAGGGGGAGAAACACAGGAGCCTGCGACCCGGTGAGGACACCCTTCCTTCCCCTTCACCCTGCAGCAGCATCCCAGGCTCTGCACTTGCCCCGGCAGTGGGAGGGGATGGAGGGGATCCCAGTTAAAAACGTAACCATGCACAGTCTCGTGCACAACGTGCCAGCACCCAGAGGGAAGCAGCCAACTAAACACTCAGCTGCAACTTTGGACTGTGCAGAGGATCCAGCCCCCGCCACAGAAACAGGGCAGTCCAGTCACAACATCCCAGTTCCTCGGGATCCCCCGGCACGGAAGGTCCCAGAGCCCAGCTCCAAAGGAACTCGCTGACAGCATACAAGCCCGTGATTTATGCCTAGCGAGTGCCAGGTGATTTACGCACTAACAAGTGCTGGTGGCAGGGGATTTCTAACGCGCCCGGGCTGTCGGCAGAGCCAGCCAGAGCATCGCTTAGCGATGCTGGCGGCACCTCCGACGCCTCCAGACCCGGCAGCGCCGGCTGAAGCCGGGGGACCGGGAGCGGCGCTTCCCCGGCAAAGTGCAACTCCAGGCGTGCACCTGCCTCCCCAGGGGAGCATCGCAGCCCCCCTGGGCCCCCCGAAACACTCCTGCACACAGACAGCGCTGCATTAGAGAGACGGAAGGGGAGCGGAGAGAAGGGTCCTTTCGGAGGAGCTTAGTAAGCAGAACACAAGCCAATGCACTCGGCTTAAAATCACGCTCGGGAGACGGATGCCAGCTACTGCATGGGAAGCGCAAGGAAGCGGCGGCTCTGTTGGACTCTGACCGTGGCTGGCAAGATGTTGCCATTAGGAAACATTTCCAAAGGGTCTCACCGAGGATAGCGAGCTTTGAATCTGAGCTCGCCCCATTATTAGAGCGGTGCTCGCTAGATGAGAGCGCATCGGGGCTATTCCTGCGCACCCACCAGCCTCTTCAGGGCTCGGGACATCCTCACAGATTCAACTTGGCACCGGGGGATCGAGGCAGAAGAATAAGCGGCTCTTGTTCCTGCAGCCAGCCCAGCCCGAAACGCAGCAGCCGCCCGGCTCGCTCTCTAACACTGCAGCCACGCGTTCAGGCGCTTGTTGATGTTCTACAGAAACCTCTCAATTTCAAGCGGCGTGGGAATAAAACCCTAAAAATCCCGAACTTTTCAGAGCATCACCCCCAGCACGATCCGGCCCCGCTCGGTGGGTCTACGGGCTTGTAAAAATAAAAGTTACGGGCTGCAGCGCGGCGCAGGCTCCGCGGGGCTCGGCGGGGAGCGCGGCGCGGCCGCGGGGGCTCCGCGGGGCTCGGAGCGGCTCCGCGCCGGGACGCGCTGCTGCCCCCGAAGTTTCTCCGGCGAGGCGCAGCGCGGAGGGCAACTTGTGCCGGTACCGCGGCGGCACCTGAGCGCCGGCTCAAAAAAACCCCAACAATTAAAAACTGCACAGCGGCGACTTGAAATTTAAAAAAAAGGGGGCGAAACAGCGGANTGATGATGATGATGGTGATGATGGTGATGGAGGGGGAAAGGGGTTTGGCGGCGTTGCCGCTTCTGAGCTCCGCGCCCTGCCGAGCTCCGCGGCCCGCGGGAGCCTCGTCTGTCCGGAGAAGAAACTTACGTGTGTAAATTGTCGCGAAAAGCTGATAAATTCGTGGGGACAAAAAGCAAACCAACCGACCAAGCAGCGCATCCAGAGATGATGGAGGGAGATCATAGAATCGTCAGGGTTGGAAGAGACCTTTAAGGCTGGTTAGGGCATGGTGGTGATGATGCCGTGGTTGTGGTTTGATCCCCGCCATTCGCTTAAGGATTGGACTTTTGGACTTGAAGATTTTCTGTGTCCCTTCCAGCTCAGATTCTGTGATTCCCTGATCATCAAGTGCAACCATTAACCCAGCGCTGCCACTGTCACCCCCAAACCAACACCCAGTGGCACATCCAGACACCTCTGAAACACCTCCAGAGATGGTGATTCCACTGCCTCCCTGGGCAACCTATTCCAATGTCTGACCCCTCTATCAGAGAACATTTTTTCTAATATCTAATCTCAATCTGCCATGTCTCAGTTTAAGGTCATTTCCTCTAGTGCCCTCTACATGTGCCCACAAGGGAACAAGTAGCATATCCAGGGGAAATTACTACAGCCCTGTAAAGCTGTGCTTAGTGGGCAAAAACCAACATGCCCAGGTGAAAACCACGTGTATCCCATGAGGAAAAATAAGCGTGTCCACAGAAAATATTTTTGTCCAGGGGTTGATGAGCATATCATGTGAGGAGAGCAGAGCCCAGGCTGTGAGGGAAAGGTGGCGTGAGGGAGCAGTAGCAAATCTACAAAAAAAATTATGTATTGGGGAGGAAAAACGTGATCTATCCAGAGACAAAAATCTCTGGATAGGGTAGAGAAACGGGTAGTGCCAGTATTGCCTCCTCAACCGTATCTGTGAACCAGCCTGAGCCTGGCCGTGCTTTTTTTAGAGGAAAATAGGCTTGTCAGGCCTAATCCATGTCCACATTAGTAGCAGAGGAAGCTAACTCCACTAAACTAGCAAATTTCTGGTGTAAAAATAAAGGCAGATCAGTGCAGGGGCAGAAAGTGAAACTTCGGTCAGTCTCAGAGAAAACTGAAAGCAGCAGTTTCAAGCAGAGCTTGGCTCCTGCTCTTTTCCTCCAGCAGGACCCTGGCACCCAAACCCCATCCTTTTCCTCTCCAGCTCAACGCCACGGACAGGAATTCCCAGGCACGAGTGTTTTGTGCATATAAATCAGACAGCAATTTGCATAAATAGATGCATATTATCTGATGTACGTGCAAAATCTGACATTGCAGCTGAAAAATCCGGCCATTAAACTATTCTGTTGGATTTGCACGTTTCCCAAGGAATGAGACACATAAATCCACTGGCTGCATCCTTGGCTATTGAGTAGATTTAATAGCATTGTGTTAACACCTAGAGACGTTAGCGAAGAACTGAGGCCTCATTGTATTGAGCTCTGTAGACAAGAATAATGAAAAGATTGTTCCAACCCCACCAATTTACAGTCTTAGTGGATTATGGGGTTTATTTTGTTTTTAAATAAGTATTTCTGAGTGTGTTATATAACATGAAATAAATCCCATCATTGTATTGAATTTAATGTAGACCCTTTTTTATAAAGCACTTCCACGGAGGCAGAAATAATTGAGTGACACTATCACGGCAAAAATAAATCCTTATATATCTAAAAAAATCTAAATTTTTTTCTTTTTATCTTTATCCTCAATTTCAAAGTTTGAAGCGGATTGTTCCACGTTTAAGGGCAGTTGCTATTTAAATAAAACTACAAGTACTCTCTGGAGACTACCGAGGATATTTTGGACTTGGGTGAAATACAGTGTGGATGTTCCTTTTTGAATACCTATGGCCAGTTATTTTGACTCTTGCTGGACTACAGCTGTTGCTGTGCTAGTGCTCGCTCTGCTTGATAACTTTGTTAATATGACAAGTTCTACAAGTATTGTCAAAATAAGTCTGACACCACAACAGATTGCGAAGAAAAGGCAGAGCAGTAGTGAAAAAAAAATAGAATTCTTCAACATGTTTACAGTTGATTTCTAATCTGATGGCAAATTGATTTTTTTCCCAAACTAGTTTGCCATCCCGCTTTTCTAAGCTGTGGTAACAAACTCTGTGCTCGAGGAATGAGGCTGCGAATGGAGTGAATTCTCAGTTGTGTTTCCAGTAACAGTGGCCGGTGTGAGACAGCAGGTGCCTCCCAAACTGAGGTGTTTCCAGAAGGAGCAGAGGAGAATCCAGATCCGTGTTCAGACAGTGGAAATCTCCGGTTTATGTGTGTGCTTGCTTTCACTCTACCATTTTCCTTCAACTCTTGACACTCCAAATAATTTTGGAAGGAATTACAGTTTTTCTAACTGATTAGCTAGTATTTGAACTACCTCCTTGTTTGGCAGCACTTCACATGAAGTGCTTATAAAATGTCTTCCTTCAGATCTTTAAGGAAAATTAAAATATGCCATTTACATTTTTGTACCTACTGATTTTTTCCCAAACTTTAAGACTGCAGGCCTGAGCTGGGCCTGAACATATGTTATTTGAAAGGGTTTGCTTCACTCGGAGTCTGCTGGGAGACTGGTTAGGAATTGGTGTTCTGGCCCAAAAAGGAAACAGGAAGCTCCACCATCTAACACAGGAATGCTATAAGATGTGGGTTTGGCGGGATGAAGACATTTAAGAGTGTACACATGCACAGTAAATCAACTTGCTAAACACCTCAAGAGCAAAACTGCTGATCCTAGGAGGCAACTTGCTGTACTGCACAACACTCACGAGAATAAAAGGCTCACAGATGAGACATCTCCAGAGCTGACTGTGCCAGGATAATGAGGAGCGCAGAGCACACGAGGGATTTTTCCCTCCTTGATGCACACATGTAATTCCTATTGACAGCAGTGGGAGTTGCACATCCATACCAAGGGGACAATAGAACCCTTCGTGGTGGAGATGAGGATCGGATGTGAGCTGTGTGACCACGGAGAGGGAACCAGGGAGAGGGAGGTGTGATCACTGATGGACGGTACAACATACAATAAAATTGTCAAGCAGCCATCAAGTATGTGAAAGCATGGAAATAACAAATTAAATGGACAGGAGGTGAGAAAACAGGGTCTCAAGAGGCTTTTGCCTTCCTAGCTTAGGGCTGAGATCTGAATTCCTTATCTGGGAAATATTCCCACTGGCTTAACCCGTTTAATTCTCTGACAAGTAAATATTTCGCTGAACTCGAGTAAATGGTTGTGGCCCAGATGCCAAGGATAAAAAGTGGTTTTATTAAAAAGTGTGATAAACAAGAAGAAATTAAATTAATACAGTGTGCAGATCTTACTGTAGGTTTCTTCTGTGTGATCGGATGATTCTTGCTTTTCGAGCAGGAGACAGCTGGATGACCAGTGGTTCAGAGTCATTATTACTAATTTGGGTTTGTGTCAGAAGTAGTAACAAAGGACACAACAGGAAATAATGATGATTCTAGTTTGATAGATAATGGCAAATTATGCATTTGTGACAGCAGTTCAAAAATAAGATGAATGAGAAAGGCCTTCAGATTTAATCTGCATTTGGGATCCTTTAAGGATGTGTAGGGAAGAGGGGACGAGAGAAACTGAACAGTGAAGTGAAATGTAAATCAAAGCTATGGAGAAATTAATGATCAGGAAAAGAAAAACTTGTACCAGATCTTGATGGAAACCAACAGAAGAAACAAAGGATGCTCCTGAGTAGGAAGACCACAACCACAGAAGGAAAATAACTAGTGGTAAAAGCCAGAGTTTGGTACATTTATGTAATTTTTTTAAGTAACAGCAACTGGAACTACATGAATGGTTGGGCACAGCTCAACATTCTGGATTGCTTATGATCTGGCTCCAGTACAAAATCTAAAGACAAAATGATGAATCACAGAGTAGAAAGTGACTGGAAGAAAGAATCCACAAGAAAAGGCTGCACTGAACAGGAATGGGATGTGCTTTAGTCCAAGCTGAGTCCATCCCTGCACGTGCTCCCTGTGTGCTGGAATGGTGGGAATGACACAGCTATCTCCCTGGTTAAACAGCTCTTTTGAAATCACATTTTCAGTCCTGCCAGACAGGCTGCAGTGCTAAGGAATTTTAACCTTCTCTCTTTTATGTTACCTACTCATCCGCACATTGTGGATCCAAGGGATTCTTCTTCCCAGCTGGTCATGTGAATGGCAATGAGGAAAACACAACTTCAGAGGCCCTGTACAAACCCTTCCTGCTCACTTAATTACACTGACCAAGGGAGGCCAACTTTGGTGCAGTCTGACCTCCAATTATGAGGCACACTGTGGTCTCCTCACTGAGCCGTGCAGGCATTAGTGGCAGCATGCCAGCAATGGCTATATTAAAATCAATTTGAGACTCCCAATTCTATGTCTCTTTCACCTCAGGTGAGGTAACACACCTTATACTGATGGAACTCTTTGTAAAATATTGTAAAACAAAACTGACCTATGCAAAACAATGAACAGCTCTATTCTTTTTTTTTTTTTTTTGGTCATTTTTTGTATTCTTGCAAAAACAAAAGAAAAAGGGTAAAGCACACCGAGAGGCTTAATAGATCTGTATCTTTGCAGTGGATGGCAGTTTAAAGAAGGGGTGTTAAAAAAAAAAAAAGCAGAAAAGAAGAATTAGGTTTGTTCTCAGAGTCACCAAGGAGAATAAACTGCAACAGCTCCCTGACACAGCAGGCAGGCAGCTCCCAGGCTGCTCCGTGAGGCAATGCTTGATATTCATGGAAACAATGAAATCTCACCAGATTTAGTACAAAAAAGAGATGAATAGCCAGTCTGGTTTTTTACAAGCAGGAGGAAGGCCACAGATTCCCATTTTCCCCAAAGCCTTCACAAACTTACTCATTTTAAGACTCCTCATATGAGCACGTGTTTAAGCAAGATTGTGCCATCACCTCAGGAACAGAGAGCTACCTGAAGGGTCATCACCTGCTTTACCTGGAACAGCAATGGGAGAGGAGAACACTATCAAACACTGTAATATAATACAATATAAACCCAGGGACTTCCTCCCCACCCTCTCCATGCACCCTCCTCAGCAGTCCTGTGCCTGTGATTTCCCGTGCCCCTGGAATGCTCACTCTCACACATTCAGTGAGATACCAGGGGAAGGGGGCAGGATCTGTGATCCAGCATCTGACCTGTGAAACTCTACGGTCTTGTAATTTTTACTCATCACACACCAGAAAACCCCAAATTAATATCAACATAATTAATAACTTTTTTAAGGGATGGCTGAAGGAAAATGAGAATTTTTCAAAAGTGCAGCTTGTGCTGTTGTTATTGTTTACAGCAGCAAATCTCATCGCCATTGCCTCCTTCTGATAGACATGGCCCCATACACATGGAAATGTTCACAGTAATATAACTTATTCCAGTCCAAACCTCAAAATAAGTTACCCTGCTACAAGCAGCAATGTTAATAAATGATCACTCTTTTACCTAGCAAAAACGTGAGGTCCAGATCAGCCTTTCTAATATTACTGACACTAAATTCTTTTCTTCTTGATCAGTAAAATATATGTTTTCCTCTGCACAGATTGGTAAAGCATAAATAGAAGTGATGTTCTCAGCTCTCTCAGCCTTTTTTGGCACCCAGCTTGTTGGTATTCCTCACAAATATTTTTTCCTCACAAATATATCCAACAATAGTTTTAGCACTGCAGCAGATACTCTAAATTGTGTGTGTGTGTGTGCCTGGTAAATGCTGAGGTAGAACTCCTCAGAGAAAGCCCCAGTTACCTGTTTAATATGAAGTAATTTTCTGGGGCTGTCAGCACTTTTGGTCAAAAACCACCTGGAAGACAAAGCACTTTGCAAGAGACAGCTTTGACAACCTATGGATTTTAATAGTGGAATTGAAAGGATAAGAAAAGAAAACTTGGAGAGAGGGGAGAGAGGGAGAGATGTGCTCTTGTAAGAGATTACTTTGTGATAGAATGTCCCATACTCAAACTAATGCAGCATATTTCCAATTAGGAAAAACAGTGAGAAATTTACAGTGTTTGCCTCCTTGCAGCTCCTGTCAAGTTAAAGATGTATATGAAATTTATTTAAATAGCTGAGTCAGTGATTTAGCTACAAATGAGGATAATAATATGATGTTCTACTAACAATATTACATGCCTAAGTGAAATAAAGCCGAGAAATAAAAGAAAGGGAACTATTTAGGAACACCATATCTGTGAATAATATGGACTGACTGCAAGCCAAGCATAATAAAAACCAAAGTGTTCCACACATGCATAAACAGAAAGGAAGAGAAAGTGTAGAGTCACAGGGGTTAAAGTTTTATTAACTACCATTGGTAGTCACCACCTGACTCCTGCTCAGCTGATAAAGGCGGTTTTTGATGTTGGTGGAGTTCTGTACATGAAGTAACTGCTGCTTTTGCCACTGTCTAGAAATGCCTGAACTCCAAAGATTAATTTTTCAAGTTCATGCATTCATCTAATGAGATTATCTGCATTTATCCTATTAACTCTGACCAGCAGATCCTGTGGCCTCACATCCCCTAATCCATTCCCAACTGCACACAGGCTTTCAAGTCAGACCAGAACCGTGTCCAGGACACACAAACAGGTGCTAAAAATATTGGTACATCCAAGACTGGGTAACCCCCAGCTAAAGAGTGGTTTTGATCTCTTTGAGAGAGAAATCTATGGGAGAGATTCCTGCACCATCTTTCGGTATGAGCTGCAGGCAGACTCATGTTCTACTAAAGCTCATTTTAACTGATTCTGATTGTGCTAATCCATCAAGAGGAAATGGCAGAATCATGGAACAGGTTTGGTTGTAGGCCAGAAGCGGCACAGGATTAAATGGGACATTTTTAAACTTTTAACAGTAAATACAAATTACGTCTGGTGCGAGTTGTGGGCTGAACGTGGTAACCTGGACTTCACCTATGCAGATATTTCACCAAAACAGTCATTTGCAAGCTGATCCTTAAGTACTTTATGAGAGATAAATCTAATAACCTTTCTGGGAAAACCTCAGCAGGATGCAGACACTGTAATAATCCATATGCAAGCTACCACATTGTATTGTGTGCTGTCAGACAACTCAATTATTTTCTTCCAGATCTAACATAAGCTTCTGTTTAGTAAACATGATGAGAGTCAAACTTTTACATATATATATATAAAGTGCTTAATTTGCATGCAAAATTGCCCTAAGTATGTATGCAAATAGGAAAACTCATGCACAGATGACTAATTAAGTGCATTTATGTGAGAAATTACCCAATGCACGCATGGAATCTCAGTAATTGTACACACAACTCTGTGAGCCATTGCCTTTGCAATTTGGACACGTAACTGATTGAAAAAATTGTGTCTCAGTACTGTTTTGGAATAGCTGATGTGGAGCACATGGCCAGAAGTAGGACAGCTGAGGGGGCTTTGGAAGAAACTGCAGAAGCTTGTGAGGAGCTTTACAGTAAGAACAGAATTTGCCATCTCTGCTGTTACTGTTTCTGTATTCACTTACAACTGTCCTGTGCTAATCTGTGGCTTGAAGAGAGTCATATCTGTAAAAAACAATCAGAAAAAGAAAATCAGCATGATGGCACAAGAGATGGTGCCATTAAAATTAAACCTGCAGTCTGTAGCCTGCTGTTGCCTGTCCAGTATGTGTTTTGAAAGCAAACAGCAAATTTTACTTTATGTGTCTTGATCAAGCTCCCTTTTGTCTCATCCAAGCAGGCTTTGTAGTGTGACAGCACAATAGCCCTCTGGAAGGTTCAGGGAGTTTTGGTGAGAAAAGGGGTATCTATCTGTCTGTTTTAATTTTCCAGGCATTGATGTTATTATAAGTTCTGTTATCCCTAAACACGGATTAGTGCTCTTTATAACCCCAAAGTTAGAAAGTTCATGCTAATTGTTAAAATTCAATACAGAGAACATGTTAAAATACAGTTCATGTTAAATTTCAATACAGAGAAGAAGTTCTTTCAGTATGATGTGATAAACATCCCTGACTTCAATGTCCTGCAGAGAAAAATACCTGTCCAAATTGTTTGGATATGCTCTGGCTCCTGAAAGCAGGGAACATCCTCAGCCTGCTTTGTGATATTTTCCTGTTTTCTGGTCATTGCGTTGATATTGAGCATAGCAGGTAGCCGAGCATCTGTTTATTTACGCACAGCTCGAGGTCAAACGTTTCAATCGGCCACTAACACAGGCAAAATGTCTTTGTGGGCACAGTCAAATGAGAGGAACAGGCACAGGGAAGGGGGGAAAAGAGGCTGGACAGGGATGCGCTGGCACTGCCTGGCTCAGTCAGGGATGCTGTGCCAGCCTGGTGAGGCTCCGAGCCTGAGAACTCAGGCGGGAGGGGAAAGGGATGCGCTGTTCCAGGTTGGTTTGACTCGGAAGGAAGTTCCTCAGATTCGAGTTCAGAAGGGAGGATTTGAAGTCGACTTCTGCCACTAAGTGGTGCTCTAAACAGCACAGCATCTTCTTGGTACCGCGGTTCACAGGGACGAACAATTCACAGCACAGTCAAGGTGATTAGACTGATGCAGACACTTAACAAGTGTCCATTACGCTGAATTAATCCTTCTGTGCCACTGGATAAATCGGGGGGAAGAACAGGCCAATCCAAAAGATTAAAGAAATCCAAAGATTGAGCCCTGGTATACAGTATCTGAAGTGGAGGATTACAGAAAACAATTCTAATTTTTTTTAAAGCTTTGTCTGGCTTCTTTCTGTTCCTTTTTAATTATTACTATTGTTTTCTCCAAGTTTATGGTTGTCAGAACTTGAAGTATGTACCAAATAATACTGAAGCAAAACACTTAATTAATACTTGCAATTATTCCAGAACTTATTTTTAAAACAGATGCTCTATCTTTTTATCAATTGAAAAAAAAAAAGGTAGAAAATGTTTTTCCTGGAGTACATATCTACATGTAGATTTAATCCTTCCCACTCTCCAAAAAAGATGCAATTTAAAAACAGGGTGGAAATTTGGAAGGAGAATGCAGGCTTGCAACTTCTGCTCTCCTCAGTCCCAGGAGAAGTGGAAACATAGCAGGCAGAGCAGCTCTTTTGGCATTTTGACACCATTGTTGTTGCCCACAAAATGGGGTTTGTTACCTGGTGTGCAACAAGCCAGTAATTACACACTCAGGAGAGAGACACGGATTATTTATGTGACAGTTGTGCAAGCCTGGATGCTCCGTGAATTCCACACATCAAGCACCACCACTGGGCTTGCCATTATTTGTACACAGAAATGGGGATTTAGTGACTTTCCAAGTACAGCCCCTCTGTTATGGTTGCTTGGTATTTTCCATCCAGGTTACATAACCCCAGCTGACACCCACACATGCTCAGGGGAAGGGTCTGTGCCTGGGCAGTGTCTGTAGGTGTGATTTCCAGCATTATAATGAACATATTCAGCTCTAGGATCCACGGGCCTTGAGTGTGTTGCTAAATTAGCAATCTACACACAGACATTCATCAATATCGTGATTTTAATGCATCCTTACATCTTGTTAACTCCTGGATGTCCTGGCTAAGAGATGCAGCTGCTCTGGTTCCACTCTCCAGGTTTCCTTTCTTGCTGATTAGGCTTGGAAGTGCACAAAGATCTTACATCAAGGAACATCCTGACTTAAGGTAATCTCGACAAATTCCACATTTTGCAGGGCTGAGAGCCCTTGCCCCAAGCAGCTCTGCATCCCTGGTGCCTCTCAGGAGTGGCTGCAGCAGAGGACCCTGGGGGAGGATCTGTGGGCAAAGCTGTGCAATTCCAGGAATGTTGAGGCTCCAGTTCAGGAGTCAGGAAGCTTTTGTCCTGTTTTATAGAAGGAGGAGGAATTTGTTTAACCACAGTCCATGAAGGGGTTCTTTTCTCTGCCATGGGGCTGTCCTACAAAATGAAGAAAGGATGGAGAAAAAGGGTGGGTCAATGCACGCTCAGTGTCTTGAATCCCACATGGTCTCTTGGTGGATTTCTTGGCTCATCAGGGAGCAAGGTCAGTGCTCTGGATTTACACACCCTCCAGGTGGTGTGTCTGCAGCCAGGCCCAGCTCAGCCTTGGCACTCAGCACTTTTTAGCAGATCTGAGGACCCTAAAACATTACCTCGCACCGAAACCCAATGAGTGTCTGCCTATGTGAGCTGCTCTGCTGAGCAAAATTTTTTAAAAAAGGAGGTGGAACTTCTGGGGAGAGGATTAATGCCTTTTGTGATCTGTATTTGTGTGCAGGGTGCTGGTTTATTCACAACATTCCCTGAGAAGTGCTTTAAATCAAGAATCAAAAGCCGAAAGGGTATCAAAGCTGTACAGGAACTGATTACTACTATAAATTTTGCTGAAACAAGCTGATGCTTTGCTGATTCTTTGGTCTTTTTCTGGTAAAAATATGTCAGTGTTAACTCACAGCATTGACTTCTCTGTATTTTTCATTTTCATTCCATGAGATTATTTTTAGTTGCTGTGCATTAGCTCTGCTTCAGAAAAATATTGAGGTAGAGGTTGCAGGTTCTTCCTGAAAAAACCAAATGATTTATTGATAGATATAAAACAATACCTGTATATCTATAAAATTAATGTCATGTGACCCCTTCCCCTCTCTTTTTGAATGGAGTCGAGACAGATGTTAGAGACAGATGTGAATTTCTCAGGAGAGAAAGGAATATCACAGGTAAATCAGCTTTATACCAGAAAATCTGATAGAAATGAGGACAACAGCTGTAAAATAAGTAAACTCTTACCAGGAGAAGGAACCATTTTCAATTTCAGGGGAAGTGGCCAAAGTACCCAAAGCAACTTTGTATGAGTTATTTATATTATAGAATAATTTCTGAGCTCCAAACGATGGTAAGGAACAGCAGCTCTCCAAAATGTCCTCTAGAGAGAGCAGCAGAAATGCAAAATTCAAATGCCATGAACAGGGTCAGGTGCAAGTCCAGAAACAGTGTGGTTCTTCTGGCATTTACATTTTGTAGGCATGCATTTGCATATTTAGAAATAAATTTAGAGCGGTCTGCAATTTCCCTGGGAAGTTTTTGAGTTTAGCAAGTAGTAGCTTCACCAGCAGAAATCCTGGCCCCTCTGCAACCATCCTCAGGCTGTCCGAGATTTGATCAGTGTATGTCATCTTTAATATCTTTCTTGTGATGCAAGAATTTTACAATTCTTTACAATATTTTCCAAGTGTTGAAATCCCAAGGCCAGCTCTGTGTGGTGGCTGGCTTGTCCCTCTGCCTTCCCCACTGTTCATGCACTTCCTTCTTTTACTTTCACAGACTTTTTCTTCAGAATAAATCCAACTGTAAGCAAACTTTCTGAGCTGCTGAAATCTTACTGTTGTATCTCCAAGAAAATATCACAAATTCAGTAGCAGGGACCTCAGTTCTTCAGCTAAATTTCAAATTCTCTTTCTGAGAGCAATTTTCTTTGTATTCTGTTATCTCTAAATTTGGCCTCAGATCTTGCTATCTACAATTAACTCTGGTTTTTGACATCACCATTTATGAACATGTCAGATTCAAAAAGTGAAAATGTTCAATTTTCAGCTCTTTTTGTCCTGTTTATGCACAGCCTGGGTCAGACACTGCTCCCACAGCCCCAAGAGAGAACATGGAGGTCTTCCAAAAGGATGGTCCCACCTATCCAGCTGCCTCCTGGTGGGAAATTAATCTGAATTTTTCCCACTTGTTTAGGTTTAATATGAATGCCTTCATTTGGGAGACACGAGTCCCACACGCTGTGAACCCTGTCATGGACTGTTTTACCTGCAGCAATTATTTGGAAAAAACAAATACAACTACTTGTATTTAAAGAGCAATCAAGGGAAAAATCTGAAAATGTGGCTTTGTATTACTTAGAGACCAGGATTTCTCAGTGTTAGTCGGATTCACTAAAAACTTGTTTAAATATTAGACATAATTCCCGCAGTGGTGGAAATGGATACGGATCTTCAAAACCCCAGCTTAAACCTGCAGGAAGCTTTCTGCTAAGGAAAAATAGGGATAATATATTTGGAATATAAATGAAGCAGTGGGTAGGTTTTCCCCCTGTAGAATGTGTACGTCTTGTTCATTATTCTGCGAACTACAGACCAAATATTGATTACAATTGGAAATAAAATACAAAATGTCACTTGTGCCAAGTATCATAAAAAACCCGATAGCCTCTCATCTCTCAGAGTTTGTGAAGAATGGAGACAATAGCATTTCCTCACAGAAACTATAAAGAATTTAAAGAGTAGGATCAATATTGTAAGAGGAACTTCTCCATGTACATATCCAGCTGAATTCCCAGCAATATTAAAGGAAAATATTTGTGTTGAACTCCCTGCCTAGGGCTTTAAATTGCTGTATACTATCATGCATTACGGCCTGTATTAATTATCTAATTGAGACATTTATATGGTCATCAGGCAAGTGGGGACCTGGAGAGAAATCCCTAATTAAGACTTTGGAGTTTGATAAGAGGCTTCTACTGCACGGTGATAAAACACTATTTTTGTCTTATCTTATGAATGTGTCAGGGCAGATTATGTTAAATGCTACCTACATGCATAATCAGATGACATATCTCTGGCAAGGCCTGCAGATAACAGTCTGCAAATGCACATTTATTATTTTACAGTTCATACTGTTAAAAGGAGAACAAAACTTGTAGATCCAAAAGTACAGCAAGTCCCCGGCGTGTCACACCACGGGTGTTTTCCTTGGGGTTTGGGGACAGAGTGTTTGGGCTGTGATGAGAGGCAGAGCAGCTGGAAGCCAGCACCTGGAACCATCCTGCTGGCTCTGTATTGCTGAGCTCTCCAGGCACTCCCTGCTCCCTGACACGCTTGGTATTGGTAGGTGGATCACAGGCATTGGAAATTCAATTATGCCAGAGGAATCCCTGTCCGAGTGCTCCGTTTAACCTTCCTTACCTTCCCAGGGAGGGGGAGCGGGGCAGGGATCCGGCCGTTCAACACTCCCCATCTCATTTCATTCACTCCCCGTTTCTTGGCATTATGAGTTTGTTGTGAATGCTGAATATGTAATGCAAAAATACCAGCAGTGAAGATTTTTTTTTTCTTGACAAGTTTCCTGGGAAAATTCAGAGCTGCTCTATTTTTTGCATGCAGCCTCCCCATCCTTCTTCTCTCTCATCTGCAGGGTTGACTCAAACAATAGCATTCGCTTCAGGATCTCTTTCCTCATTAGGTGCTTTGAGATCTCCTGGAGGATGGTCAGCTCTACCACCAAAGCAAAAGAAAGCAAATTCAGAGAACAAGACATACATGACAATTGTTTTTAATATTTTTCCTCTTGCCATCATCCAACAGCGCTGGTATCAGTGGCAAATCTCCTGCCATATCTTCCATTGTTGAAGCCTCGCTCCAACAACGGGAGGAAATGTTTACAAGGTTTATTTATATGCATACAGTCCTATAAATAAATATAAAATGTGTATATGCACTATAAAACTGTACATTTATACACACACACACAAAATTTAACACTGCAATTATAATTTGGACTTATTCAAAACCTGTATTTTAAAACTTCCCCAACCTTCTACCTGGATAATATCTTTTTTCGTTTTCTGCTATTTACAGGCATGCATAATACAAACTGACAAGTGCTAGAGCTGCGGAAAAGAGGCGAGAAACAAGGACCAAAGGTCCTTGCTAAGTAGCAGGATGAAAGATGGCTTAGTGTAATTTTGCAGAAGGATTCAGTTTTACAGATTTCCAAACAAGAAATGTGGGTATTAATGGAGGTTTGCAAAGAGCAAACTCAATAACAGTCCTAGTCAATTAAAAGTGCATAAAGTATTAATGTGTTGTACCCTGGTTTGTGTTTAAGGGGCTGTGGAGAACAATGTTTAAATCCCAAGAGAAAAAGCCCAATCCTGTGCTCAAACCCCGTATTTGGAGCTGTCATCCATTACCAAACATCACTTCATTAATATGCAATAGGTTTCTACATGTTTCCCAAAACACTGATTAGGTTCAAGGACTTAGGAGAGCTGAGTTCAGCCAGCCCCTGTCTCCCAGAAGCTCAGAGAGAGCTCAGCTCTGTCCTCTCAGCTCAGTGTCTCCTTCTCCCTGTGCAAACAGGGGCTGCGGGGCTGCGAGGTGGCGTCAGGATAAATCCATCAGATTCCGAAGGACTGGATCCTGCCATAGCAAGGATCACTGAGGGCTGGAGCTCCTGATGTGCTCCAGGTCCACAGCTCTGTCCCCTGAGAGCTTGGGAAAAATGGAAGATGAATTGGAAGCACAACAGAAGAATAACTGTTCGAATGCTGCGCACACCTGGTTGAGGTGTAAAGCCAGGAGCTTTTCCAGAGTGATGGCCCAGGCGTGGAAAAGACCTGGCCACAACAACTGGCACGGATCTAATTTCCAGCTTTGAAGGAAAAGAAGAAAATCAACCACTTGTAAAAGCTTTATAACCCCTCTGCATCCTGTTTAACCTGATCACTGCATGTCTAAATAGGTGATGGAAAGAACACGACCCAGCAAAGCCTCTGGGGGTTTGATTAATGGAGTGCCCCAAAGTAAAATAGTTATTCTGAAAAGCTGAGGAGAAATGCAAACTTTTAATAACATTTTCAAATTATTTAATCATACAATCAGGCCTGACCTTGTTCAATATGAAACTTCATTACAGCCTGGAATGTTAATATGGAGTTCCAAAAGCATCATAAATTACTGATTTCTTCAATGATGCATGGGCCTGTCCTGCTGTGGCCAACTGCAATTTTAATATTTTCTTAAGAAATGAAGAAATGAAGAATTAGCAAATAATGGCATGATCCTGAAATTACTGTTCTAGGGATCACAGTTTATTAATTGGCTAAAAAGGATAAAGACATTAGTCACTTCCATAGATAAATGATGTAGCTACTCCTTTTTTTGGGGGGGGTGAAAACCCTAAATTCTTATTTTTGAATAGATCCATTAATCATCAGTTCAACTGACCTACCTTTCTGCAACATGACAGCTCTGACAGTCAATGAAGGAATTACAACGTGTAACTGGCAATTTTACCATCAGAAACATTATTTTGTATGCAGCTACTACCTTGTAACAACTTAAAAATGGTATTCACTGTTTGAAAAGGGCAAAATAAAACCACTTGCAATATTGACTGACAGAGATTCTTATGTGGTGCTTATTATTTAACAGCAGAACAAGAAAAGTGAGTGGACATTTTAAATCACTTGAAAAATCAGGGAAACTGAGAGGCCACTGCACTTCAAGGTCAAAAATGCATTTTGTAAATGACCTGCAATAATTGTTTGTTTGGAATTAAGAAGATTATTGCTAGAATCTCGGTGGTCCTCAGGAACAGTCCAGTTCAGTCCCCCAGTTTGGTGGTTCTGTAGATTTCAATAGGATTGGATTGAAATAGAATGTTCCATGGTTAATCACTTACCAAAGCATCATAAAAAATTGGAGTGGTTGTGCTGTGGGTCAGACACTGGCCCAGGAAACCTTTCCCTTCATGTATTACCTGTCTCTGCTGAGGGCTGGGAGTCCTTGTTGTGCAGGGTATTCCAAAGATGAACTGTTTGCTGTCAGCACTGAAAAACAACATCACAGGCCTGGAAATTAAGCTAATCAAACATTCTGCAGCAATTAAAAAATAAAATTGCATTTTGTCATATAATTTTCATATAATGAACAGTATGGAAATGTGGAGATTCAAGCAGCTCAAATGCTCAGTTAATTCAAGTTCGATTATCATTATGGCCAGCACTATGAACCTTTCCACCATCCCTTTCCCCCCACCTAAATCTCTGTTTGTAACCTCTTCTGCATTCTTTTAAATCTGTATCAGGTTCATTCTAAAAGCATTTAAGGTAAATAAAACACACACAAGACAGTTCAGCTTTTTTCCTATGATGCTCATCCAAGGCTTTACTTGCCAAGAGGCAGAAATACTGAGCAATATTGTGTAGAAATCTGTAATTTCCTCTACAATAACCTCAGTTTGCTTTTTTTTTTTTTTTAATTTCTTTTGGCCATGAGACAACGTCGGGAGTTTTCACGGGCAACCCATTGCCCAGAACTAATTGGTTGGAAAGCACAGTAAGCAAAGAATTTCATTGTTTTCAACCACAATGTTAAACAACTACTTAGCAGAGGGAGAGAATAATGGAGAATAATTATTAACTGAAGAAAATATTCAGAACACATGGTAAAACAAACAATTAGGCCCAATTGTGGCAGTTCTGTGAACGTTTTACGCTGCCTGTAATGAACTCCCATTTGAAAGCTCAGTTTTACACCGGGCAATGGTTCAAAACCCAGAGACACATGAGTCCCAGGCAGGAGCTCAGAGAGAAGTGCCAGACTGTAACTGACTGACAGCACTTCCCACTGCAATCTGGGGTTGTCTTCGAGAACTTGTATTCAGCTCTGCTTCAAATCAAACTTCATTTAACTAAGGAATTCTAGCAAGGTCACAAAGCAAGAGAGGCTGCCTGCAGACACCAGCCATCCTTTAGGCTGTTGTACAATCACACATGGGAGATTTACAGAGCAGAAATGCCAGATACCTTCTGTGGCAACAACCTCATCAGACAGAACTGCCACAAAATCCAAAATGTTGAATTTGCAGCTACTGAGCCATGGCACAGTCTGTTTGTAAAGTCCACTACTCAACAGTGTGACTGTGCACTCACATTTATCTTAGAGCAAAAATATAACTGGAAGAACTAATAGAGGGGAAAATACAACTGGACAGTGCACTGGCAATTACAGAGCTGAGAATTAAAGCTACAGAGGAAAAAAAAATGTGTTTTGGTGATGAAAGTCATCTCTAGAGTTACAATTAAAATGAAATTTATTGCCTCTGCTTAACATCTGTTTTATATTTATTCATTCTGATAAAAAATTATATCCTGGATCCAAAGCCTCAGCTTCCAAAGTTGCAGAATGAATGTTAATTAAATATTTGATATAAAGTCTTTTAAAAACCCACAAAAATTACTCAGTTTACTTAAAATAGGACCCAGCAAAATACAAAGTGTGGTATCAGATCCCGTAATGAAGTCTTTCAGTTCCCTTGAACTCCCTGCATTTAATGTGAAAGATAAAGGACTAACTTTTATATTTGTTTCCCTCTGGTATAAACAGACTGTGTAATGAGCTGCTGTGTGATAGGAGCTGAATGTCACTCAGTGGTGGCTTTGCCCCTCTTAATCTTCACCTTATATCTGAGATGTTCTTTCCCATTTTTGTGGATGCTCATTATGTATCTGTTACTCATCCACTTTGCTGGATTCGAATAAGTATGGACTTCTAGATATGACATAATCTACCAAAAACTACTAGAGGAGTGAATATTATTTGCTGAAAAGCCTCATGCTCCTGAACAGCTTGTCAGTCTGCTCGCTCCTCAGAGGTCTGTTTCCCCATTAGTGCACATTTCCCCAGCTGAAGATTTAAAGCCTTTTTTTTCCCCACTGTCACAATAAAAAAAGAGGAAAACGAAGCAGGTGGTGTCTTTCTAAAGTCCAAGTGTTTTTTAATGATTGTTCTCTATTTCTTCAAGTGCAGAAATTTCAATTCTGATTAAAATGAAAAAACGACAAGCCATTACAGACAGACCTCCATTCTCCAAAGGCTCCCCTCTGAATACACAATATGTTTTCCTATATAATGCATGCACCATATTTCAATATTAATTATAGGAAGGTCTCTTTGGGGTCACATGCTAATTATATCTATTTAGAATTTTTCATGCTACTTCCCATATAATGGGCTGTCATTGTGTCCTGTTGTTTTTCCTTGCCTGAGGCAGAAGGAAGCTACAATAAACCTGAAAACACTGGCAAGAAATGTTCATTTTAAAACATATGGAGTGAAAGCTGCACTAAGGGCCCTGCCCAGTGCTCATTGAAATCAGCAGAAATCATTATGTTAACCTCAAGGGAAAATTATTTGAACCTGTTAAATGTGTGCAGTTCTATCTGAGGAGCTCTGTGCATCTCTCAGTGTAATGAAATGGTTGTGCCACAAACGACTGTGAGTAAGCAGGGAAGCATCCAGCCTCATGCCAGGGAGGATATGCACAGAGGAGTTAGAGCTGTCCTGATTCTGAGGGAGTTAGGCTGGTACTAAATGGCCACAAGATAAAGAAGAATCAAAGCCTCTGTTCCAAATCATCTCAGGTGTGTTTGATATGTTCATCTATAGCACTGTGTGATCACTGGGTGTGTGCAGGAGCCAGTGACAGTGGGGGTTTGTGCACTAACCACTGTATTGCAGTCCTGGATTCAAATACCTCCCATTTTAAAAATTCTGCCTCGTTACAAGCACTGATATACCAGCACATTTGCTGATAAACGCTTACTGTGTTTATAATTTTCTTTTATAATGACTGGTGTAAGTCTGTCTGCATTATCAACCCAAGGCATCTTCTCTGTGTGAGGAATCCTCAAAGTTCCCTGCTCAAATCACAATCAAAGTTAAGTGGTGCCTCCTTTATGCCACACCTTATGACCACAGAGCCAAATTTCCAGCAGGCAGCCTTGCCACCTATGTACAGTTGTTAATGCTGGAGATTTGCATCCGCTTTCAAGAAATAGGTGCCTGCAGGATTAAACATGGATAGCACAGAAAAAATACAGGCACCAAAGATAAGCATCTTGTCCTAAGTTATGCCTCTCATGTTTCCTAGCCTTCTAAATTGTTAGTGCCACATTACCAGGCAGCAATGACACAAATCAGTTACAGTCAGCGACTCAACAGGCAGGAGATTACCTCATCCAAATTTCCACACATCCTTTCAACCCAGTTGCTGCCAATGTTGGTCCTTTTACCTTCTGTGCCTTTCTGTGTCTGCATGAGGACTCTTCTAAACACACCTCTCAGTGTATTTGTGGTGCCTGTAAGTAGCCTGGCTCCTAGAAATAAGACTCACGAGATGCAAACATGACATGACAGTTACATGTCTATATCGCACTGTGGCTACCTTTTTTTTTTTTTTTAGTCTCTAATGAGATGTTTTCAGAATAAGAAAAATGGTAATGTCCAGCCCACTAACTGTGTATTTTTTTATTGATAGGTCTCAGCACAGAGCAAACTGATATTCAAGGGGAGAAAATGAATTATCTGTAGCCAAATGTAATTTTATTTTGGTAGGCCAACAATCAATAGAAGAAATGCACAGTCATTTCAGTAATTGCCACAGCTTCGTGACAAATACTTCCTAGAAACTCCTGGCTAGGTGATCTCAGCATCCAGTGTTACTGAGGGGTATGTTTAATGCAGGTTAGCTCAGATGTTGAGACACATGCAAATTATGCAAGCATGTGTTCTATTTAATTTTAATATCCAAGGTCATGAGTCAGATTGTCTCATGTTGTGTAAAAACCTTGTAGCGGAAAACAAAGCTTAAGTGTGAGAATTTCACTTTCCTTCACTTTCCTTTTCTTCCTTAAAAGGTAGAAAAGCCAATTAAGTTGGTAAAACCACATATGAGGATCTGAGGACACTTCTCCCAACATCTAAAGGCACAAGAGCACCTTCCACGTGGATCTCTGTCACAATTAACTGTGCCTCGTGAAGCTGCCGAGGCAGCTGTAGATCCTGCTCCGAAAACTGCTGAGCAAAACCAAGCTCCCCTCAGGGTCTGCTGCTGCTCCCTCACCTTCTGCTCTGCTGCTCAGCCCAGGGGATCTGTTCAGCACAGAACACTGGGAGAGGAGATGCAGCATTCCCACCTGCACGTGAAGGAAGAGATGTTGTTACTGCAATCATGATCTGGAATTGAGCTGCCAAATCCATCAGTCCACAACTGAGCTTCCAAAGGTTGGGTGGTCTGGGCTGTGTCCTGTGGCAGCAGCTCGGGCTGGACAGATGTATTTACATTTGTAGTCTCTGATGAGGTGAGGATGAATTCAGGCTCGGGAATGATGGGGGAGAGATGGAATGGCAGCAAGATGCTTCACAGTTCCAAAATGTGAATGATGTTGTTGATGGAGTAAGAACTGATCACGAGTTTTGACTGGGGTCCACTGTAGTGTTTGGACTCTTTTGAAAGACTGGATATTGCTCTGCTTGTGGAGTTCATGGCATTTTGAGGGACTTTTGAAGCTCACGGGGACCTGATATTAGTCTATTTTTAAAATGCCTTCAGGGAAACAAAGAGCAGTGGAATCACCAGTTGTGAGGGGGATTACAGAAGAAAAAAAGTAAAAAGCATATTTTTCAAATGTATATGACTTATTAATCTACTTTCTCTGAATTTTCCACAAGAAATGAAATCCTGTTTTACTGAAATACTTTGGGATTTTTTCCCAGTGGCCATTTGTCTCAGAGTTTTCAGTTATGCAGATCAGACACTCGGGAAACAGAGAATATCTTCATTTCCCTTTTTGTTCTGAAACAAGAAATATTCTTTATGGCATCTGAGGGAACCTCCAAAGTATGAAAGAGACTTTAAATTATAATTTCTCCTTCAAAGAAAAGCTATTCTTTTGTAGAAAGGGAAAAAAAGAAAACAAAACAACAAAACATTTGAAGAGTGTTCAATCAAAACAAATTTAGCCTTGAGTGTTGTTATGAGAACAGATATTTCTTCTGCCAGAAATCTTTCCTACAGGTAATGCTGTCTTTTTCAAATGTAACAGAAAGTAAAGAGTAAGGTTCCTACTTGTAGCATAATTAGCAAATCTTGGAAGAAGAAAGGGAATAAAGTATTTTGCCCATGTTTTTGCAGGGTAGGAAATGGAAAGGATAAAATAATTCAGTTGGAAAAAAATCCCCAGCCCAGTCATAGTTGTACATTAAGGAAACATTGTCGTGTACCTGTTCCTACAGGAGGAACGTGCCTGTGGGTTGTNGTCAGATTGTCTCATGTTGTGTAAAAACCTTGTAGCGGAAAACAAAGCTTAAGTGTGAGAATTTCACTTTCCTTCACTTTCCTTTTCTTCCTTAAAAGGTAGAAAAGCCAATTAAGTTGGTAAAACCACATATGAGGATCTGAGGACACTTCTCCCAACATCTAAAGGCACAAGAGCACCTTCCACGTGGATCTCTGTCACAATTAACTGTGCCTCGTGAAGCTGCCGAGGCAGCTGTAGATCCTGCTCCGAAAACTGCTGAGCAAAACCAAGCTCCCCTCAGGGTCTGCTGCTGCTCCCTCACCTTCTGCTCTGCTGCTCAGCCCAGGGGATCTGTTCAGCACAGAACACTGGGAGAGGAGATGCAGCATTCCCACCTGCACGTGAAGGAAGAGATGTTGTTACTGCAATCATGATCTGGAATTGAGCTGCCAAATCCATCAGTCCACAACTGAGCTTCCAAAGGTTGGGTGGTCTGGGCTGTGTCCTGTGGCAGCAGCTCGGGCTGGACAGATGTATTTACATTTGTAGTCTCTGATGAGGTGAGGATGAATTCAGGCTCGGGAATGATGGGGGAGAGATGGAATGGCAGCAAGATGCTTCACAGTTCCAAAATGTGAATGATGTTGTTGATGGAGTAAGAACTGATCACGAGTTTTGACTGGGGTCCACTGTAGTGTTTGGACTCTTTTGAAAGACTGGATATTGCTCTGCTTGTGGAGTTCATGGCATTTTGAGGGACTTTTGAAGCTCACGGGGACCTGATATTAGTCTATTTTTAAAATGCCTTCAGGGAAACAAAGAGCAGTGGAATCACCAGTTGTGAGGGGGATTACAGAAGAAAAAAAGTAAAAAGCATATTTTTCAAATGTATATGACTTATTAATCTACTTTCTTTGAATTTTCCACAAGAAATGAAATCCTGTTTTACTGAAATACTTTGGGATTTTTTCCCAGTGGCCATTTGTCTCAGAGTTTTCAGTTATGCAGATCAGACACTCGGGAAACAGAGAATATCTTCATTTCCCTTTTTGTTCTGAAACAAGAAATATTCTTTATGGCATCTGAGGGAACCTCCAAAGTATGAAAGAGACTTTAAATTATAATTTCTCCTTCAAAGAAAAGCTATTCTTTTGTAGAAAGGGAAAAAAAGAAAACAAAACAACAAAACATTTGAAGAGTGTTCAATCAAAACAAATTTAGCCTTGAGTGTTGTTATGAGAACAGATATTTCTTCTGCCAGAAATCTTTCCTACAGGTAATGCTGTCTTTTTCAAATGTAACAGAAAGTAAAGAGTAAGGTTCCTACTTGTAGCATAATTAGCAAATCTTGGAAGAAGAAAGGGAATAAAGTATTTTGCCCATGTTTTTGCAGGGTAGGAAATGGAAAGGATAAAATAATTCAGTTGGAAAAAAATCCCCAGCCCAGTCATAGTTGTACATTAAGGAAACATTGTCGTGTACCTGTTCCTACAGGAGGAACGTGCCTGTGGGTTGTCAGACCCAAAGAAAAGACACTGAGTTCATTAATTTGAGGTGAGAGTGAGAATGCTTACAAAGGAGCAGACAAAATTGTTTCCAAACCTCCTGCTGTGAACCTGCAAGTTCAGGGTTACAGACAATTCCTAACACCTAGGAAAGGAGGAGTGGTTGCATGCTCAGGTTTGTTCCTTGCTCACAGTTGTCTCAGTCTATAGTGGGGATTTTGTTTGGCACAGACACCTGAAGTACTCATGGTAAAACCTTCCTTCAGTCCAATCTGACACACAGCACCTTCTCTGAACGAGTCTGGCTCCTGCATCCAGGACATGCTGCACTCAGCAACAGGAGGGATCCTCTGGAATCTGTCCAATTCACATCCCTGCTTTGCCACAAACGGATCCTGTGTTCTAGTACAGGAATTGTGGCATCACCTCTGCCATCTTTCCCACACTGACCTGATCTTCCTGCTGACTTCCACATTTACTTATTCTGCTGTTATTTATACTTATAAATAACAAAATGTACCAAGTGTCCAAGCCGACTTGTGCCTGTAACTCTGTGGCTGCAGTAACTGTGTTTAAGCTGAAACACAGCTCTGTTCTGCAAAGCCTACAACTTTATGCTGTTTTCTCAACCCATTCTTAACTGAGGTTCCTCATTTTACACTGTAACACACAGTCCGTTTGTTCTCGCTAATTAAGCAGCATGACTAAAATGTGTATTGCAAATAGAATAATCTGGCTGTTCTTTCCTGAAATGGTTGTTCTGTGTACCAAGGGATGTTAAATTAAAAAAAAATCCAGTCTAGTTGTGCTTGGCCACATGTAGCCACGTTAGCTCAAAAAAGACCAAATAATGATTGATTAGCACTTACATAATCAAAGTTTTTGTGATCTTCCATTTCTCTGCCCCCATTCTGCTGTGTGAACTGCTTCCCTACAAGCCTGTGCCTAGCAAAGTACAAGCAAATATTTTCAGAGTCCATCTCTCACCCTCAGGATCCACACTTGATTTTGATATAAAATGTTATTAACTTCAGCTCCCAGTACAAAAGGTCTTGATCAATAATTGTTTCTCCCTGTCTATCTTATTTCTGTGTATCTTCTAGGACACTTTTGGGCTGCTGCCAATACATTTTGGTTTGTAAGCACATAACAGTGTATCATACACCTCAAATCTATGTGGGTTTATCTTATCTTTTCATTAGGTAGAAGATGGGGTTTTTTATCTACATAGATTAGATTAGTTTAAGGTCACGGAGAGGAGAGGAGAGGAGANCAAGGGAAAAATAACAAGGGCAATGCAAGCTGTTAGGAAATGGAACCCATACATTCTAATGTAAACCATCCTGTATCACATCTAGCCACCTCTTCAAATCATTCTTTTTCAAGTCTAGGAATACAAGAAGCAAAAGCAGACAACCTTAAAGGGGATCCTGTGAACACCTGCCCATCCTCTGCCTCTTGACAGTTCTCCGAAGACACGTTGTCACCATTTGGCCATAATATTCAAAAGATCAGGTACTACAGCCAGATGATCCTAAATACCTGGTTAGATTAATTACATAAATTTTTAATTTTATACCTGGTCAGTGTTTAATTCCTGAAGAAGCAAAATCACTGCAGGTTATTGTCTTTATTCTCTTTGTTGACCACTGTGGAAAAACCAACATGTGTGGAAACAACACAGTCACAGAAACCAATAGTTTCTGATCTTGTAAGGTACTACACAAGTATACCAGAATAACTAAAAGGGGGGTGGAAATTCACTAATTCTGTCAATAATTCAGTCCCCAAAGATGGTAAAATCAGCAGAAAATAAGCAGTCTGGCATATTCAGCAGCTCCATATCTCACCCTTTCATTCAACTCAAAAATAAAACTCTCTTGCTGTATTCTTTACTTGTTAAAAATCCTGAACTCGAGAGATTTTCACCACCCGTGGTGATACCACCAGGTGACAACTCACCCCAGGGTGCATATTTACCAAGAGCTGTGATAAGAAAAACATAACTTCCTGCAGCACTATTGTGAATATATTTTAAAACAACTCTCCTTTGGGAGTGGAGGCAGAGCTGTGAGCGAGCAACCACAGGTAAAGAAAGCAGGAGCCCCTCTGCCACCTGCACAACTTTAAACATTCACCTTAAAAGGACTGGGCAGGAACTCCACAACAGGATGAATCACACACAACAGATCAAACTGGTTTGGTTCATAAAATCTATTTCCTGGTGCACGGTACTTTTGCCATAGCTACATTTTAGCTAATTTCTGGGTGAATTACCTTCACTTGGTGATCTGCGTTTGGAACATTAGGGAAACATTAAACATTCTTCAGGGTAAAATAAAAATCAAAGGAGATTTTGAGTGTTTGGAAAACAGTATGGAAAAAGAGGAAGTGGTACAGAAGAAAGAGCATCGTGCCTGGAGGTAGCAGGGGAGGTAACTCCTCTCCTCTCTATTCTGTTGATAAGGGAACTCTCTCCCTCTCAGTGTTTGCTCTCCTCATTTAACATTCGAGGCAACTTTCTGAGACAAAACATTACATGAGTCTTTGAACTCTTCATTGTTGAGAGTCAGTCTCTGACTCACCAGAAAGGGCAAAGAGCTTCCTTATGAAAATGTTGCTACCAAGACACAAATATCATCAGCTGGCTAATTGGGTGGGAGGGGTGAAGGGAGCAGAAACTCTGCAATTGGATTAGACTGCATCTGTTCACAGGGATGGAATCCACTTTGTAGCCATTCACGGCCTCGGGGAATTTTCAACCTGTAACCTCTGACTCAAGCTTCAATGGATTTAATTGGAACACAGCCCTAAACAGTCATCAGGCACTGATATGTTTTTACAACCAAATATATTTAAGACCCTTATGCTTGACACGTTGTGTTTAAAAGAAGTTCTGGAAAGTGCATGGTTTCTATTAGATTCTCCCTTCTCATGATCCATATTGTTTCACAAGATCTGCGCTAAAGATGGAATTTTGGAGGCAGAGCGAGTGGGAGGCTGTGAATAGTTTATTCAAAAAAAAGTTAATTAGAACTGAAATTATTCACCATTTTGAGTCAAGCTTGGAAAATAAGTCGGGCTGAGTAAGAAAAAAAAGAAAGTGGGACATAGGTGACCATTCACAAAACTTGCAATCAGAGATCTCTGCATCCCTACCTTGTCCCATGACATTCATCTCACACAGGGACATGTGGGTTCAAGTGTTCCTTCTGCTTGCTTCAGAGCAGGATCTGGGGAATGCAGCCTCCCATTTCCAGGTGAATGCTGACATCATCAGCAACAAAGATTCATATCTTTTATGAAAAGAAAGAAAAAAATGGGTGATATTTTGAAATATTTAACTGGTTGGTCTGAAACAAATGAAAGATTCCAAATTTGTTTGTTTGTTTGTTTTTTCTTTTCAAGTGAAACAAATTCACTCCCTCCTCTCCATTAAATTTACCTTCCTTTCCAGGGTGAGTCTCCTAATTCCAACAAATGGACTTCTTATTGTGGTCTCGAGGGGGATTCATCTCACCTAACTTCAGGTCCCTATAATAGACAAAACACCTTTGAGTTTAATCCTCCTGAGATCACTTACTCATCTAAGCTTTTCCATATACCTGCTGCCCAAAAGGTGAGTCCCATTTAGGGGTGTCATTTCCCCAACAGACCAGCAGGGGTGATGAGCAGATGAGCAGGGACTGCATTTCCATGTCAGTTTTCTGTATTTGGTGATGTGAATCCCATCCTTGAGGCAGACCTTTTTCCCCACCTAAGGCTTCTATTAAAAGCAAGCATAAAGCCCTTTCATAATCCTGTGTCTTTGCTCTGATACCAAGATACTTTAGAAAACAGACAAATTGGTAACCAGTTATTCCAGCCGGCCTTTTCATTCCATAAATGCAAATTAAAAATACTTATCTGCTGTATAAAGACTTGGCATGTTTAAATAACTATTATCCTTTAAATATATTCCAGTGATGTAGGAATCATTATTCTAACAGATAGAATAGGCATTAAATCCACAGGGGAGTCATTATAAGATGGCTATTTCTCTCTGTTTGACCGAAGCAGCAGTTGTAATGTATTTATTCAGGATTTAGCAAATGGAATTCAATTAGAACTGAAATGGTGTTAAATTGAGTAATTCCTATTGTATTTGTCTGACAGCAGGAGTGGCATGACCTGGAAAGTTAAAAGGAGCAACATTCAGCCAGGATCTCTGTGGGCTGGAGCACTTGTTGACAGGATGTCACTGAACAGGGATCTATCCTGCTTAACTTCTTAATCACCTGCTTAACACCTGTAACAAAAAATAAGGACCAACAAACATCTGTGGACATTATGTGATAAAGTCCCACCTCAATAGAAATAATCTCATTTATTCATAGTGGCTGAAACAGAGCTTAATATTCATTGTATTACAGCTGTGTTTGAACCAAGTGTTCAGATAGAATTCAATTCCAGGCAACGAGAGAGAATTCAGTATTATACAGTACCTTGTTTCTCTGGAAGAGTTTTTATTTACGGGCAATGTGATTTTAAGGGATGCAGAAAAATACTGTCTTTTTTTTAAACATAGTATGAAGGCATAAATATTTTACACATTATTTAAGGTGTGCATCTGCACATACAAAATGTAGAAAGCTACAAGGACACGTGGGATGAGTGTGGATGAAGAAGGTCAAACACAGAATATTCTGTATATAAAGAGATTGTGATGGGGCATTGCTCAATGTCATAAATCAAGGCAGGGATGTGCCCTCCCTATTTTTGTAAAACCTCTTTGACAGGAACAGATGGGGCTGGGGTGGCGTTTCCTGTGATTATCCATGAGGAATGCAGCCTGATGCCATCGAGCACCAGGCACTGCTGCTCATCAATAAAGGTGCATCCGCTGCTGCATTTGCTGGGCTGTCCCTCGTTTGAGCATCTCTCACTCGCACACAAAACCCAGTCTGGGAGTGACATCTGGCACATGATGAACGTAGAGGAGAACAGAGAAAAATTGCGTGAGAACGGCCTGGTAAATTCAAGAGCCTTGTTAAGGAAATTGCCCTGCTGACAACACACTCGGGTACTTCAGCCACTGCCTCAGATCTTCCACAGTCAGACATTAAAACAGGGGGCAGGGTAGAGGACTTTGCACAACATGGATATAAATATTTTTTTCAATAGTGGCAAGCAAAACAGTCCTGTTGTTTCAGTCCTGAAACACAGAATGTGACCTCAGATGATGCAAAGAATTCTATTTTATTTTTCTACTTATTTTACGGTTCGGATCTCTCTAGCTCTAAGAACCTATATGACTTCACTGCCATTAGTATTCCCACCAGTTGCCAAACCTCTAATTCAACAAAATACTAAATCTCCTGCTTAAAGCTGAGCCTGTGCTTTGCTGCTGGTGGCTGAAAGGGCCTGGGATGTGAGTTAGACTTAAAGGAAATAAAATGTCCTGCGAATCCTCACCCACACCCGCCGTGATCCTGACGAAAGGGTTCTGCTGTCATTAGCATGCAAGGAACGGATTTTCACAGGAACAGAAGTTGCTCAATCAGGTCAATAGAATTCACAGTTGAATAAAGCTAGATTTTGTTTGTTCTTTTCAAAATGTAGATGTGATTGGTGATACTAAAAGGCATTTCTGAGAGCGTTGTGGTGAGCAATTTGTAGGGGACCAAATCCAAAGCTCCTATTGCAGAAAATGGGTCTGTTGTGTCTAATTTAATATATTTGCAAAGACTCTGAACCAAAAATTGCTTCTGATGAGCACACATTAAATATCTATGATTAAATACGGAAGTATATCATTAAGTATAACATTTCTAAAAAGCATTTTACGACTTCAACCTCAATTAGCTGAAAATGCATCCATGTGATTTTAATATATAAAGAATTATACTATTTAGGAGGAAGAATTATGCCTTTAGCTGCTCTCTAAAATATTCAGATGTTCAGAAAAGGAGGTAAACATATGATAAAAATCCCAGTGGACACCACAGTCCCCGTTGGAGCACTGGAAAGCAGATGGTGTCTTTAAAAAACATGACAAGATCGGTCTTACAAAAAACCAGATGCTATCCATTTTCCAGGAAAGATCACTGGCAACTAATAAGTTCACACAATAAACTTCTGCTGACTCCAGAAACATATTAAAGAGTTTAGAATAAAGAAAATTATCTAGAATATTTCAAGGGAGAAATAACCTGAGGCTCAGGAAAATTTTTTTTTTTCCCACAACGATTATCATCTTCACATCAATCCAGTCCTATTTCCAAGATGAAAGGTGAAACTATAAAAGTCCAAGGAGGTGAAAACATCGCCTAGAAATTTAGGAAAAGAAAACAATACTGTCCTGAAATCCTTAAATTAAAGACAAATCTGGAAGTATAGAAGACAAAACATTGCAAAGCATTAAGAGATGCAAATCTGGATACTTAAATCGAATTTAGTTACTTCTAAGTCCATAAGTTTAGCAGCACAGAGCAGTTGCTGGCCCCTGTGCATGGCAATCACCCCTGATTTAGAAACATTTACCTGTTTGTAAAATGCTGTGTATGACTCCACATGGAAAGAACAGAAATTATATCATATCATATCATATCATATCATATCATATCATATCATATCATTTAAGATTACATCCCTTTTTCCCCCAATGTATACTGAAAAATTAAACCTGCACCTTTTTTTTTAAGGAATGTATCAATCTGTGTGGACTTCACAAATGCAAGACAAAGCTCACAAAATCGAATTCTGTAATTTGATGATAAATGGGAGAGTAAATTATGAGAGACAATATAATGTAAGTTTTCAAGACATTTCCACATTTCTCTTTGTACATTCAGAAGGAGGGAAACCATGACTGGGAAAGTCATCTGATCCCAGCAGGAATGGATTTTCATTTGTTGTTTCCATGTGCAGCCCTGGGTCATTGGCCAGTTGTGTTATGGCAGGGGATGAATATTCCTGAAAAAAAGTGAGATGTGGACACAACACAGAAAATCCCCTGAGCAAGACACTCCACTCACATAGGCTGGGGCAGTTCTGTTAGTTCTGACACAGTAATTACAATATATATCATTTAAAAAGCATCCGGGTTCTTACCTCTAAACACCAAAATGTTCTGATGTGTCACAAGTGGGGCTGTCCTGCTCTTTGTATCTGCCACTGAGATTCATCCAATGTCTGAAAACAATATTCCAGGTGGGAAAATGGGATGCACCACCTTTGGGAAGCATTTAGGGGTGGGACATAGGGAGCACAGTGCACTGCTGGATATTGCTGCTGCCCATGGAATTATCCTCGATCTGGGTACCATTTTTTGGAGTTTTGTGGGTGGATTTTCTACAAACAGATCTCGAGCCTAAGCACACAAGGAAAATAAAGTTTTATGACAAAAATGCAATTCCCATTTCTTTTGGGAATTTACAGCTGTTATAGGAGAATAACAATTACAATAGAATGTTTACAGAGGATTTATAAAAGAAAAACTCCTAATGTGTGTGAAGTGCTCAGATATTCCAGGAACATAGGGATGAACATTTCAAACAGGTATTTTTCAGGGCCGTAGGCAGTTCATACAAACACAAACCAATAAAAGAAAAAAAACCCGCAGAAGAAAAAAGAATGGACTTTTCACAGAAGCTTCCTGACTGCCACATTACAGTCCTGCAAAAGTAATTTAAACTGAAAATCATTTCCATTGTGAGCCTTTCACAGGGCTCGGTCTTGCTTCTTTCATAACAATTCTGCATTTGGCTCATCTTCCCCTCCCTTCTTTCTTTTAAATCACAGTCAAACTTAGATAATATAAGTTGAAAATAGAGAGATAAAGACTTTCTGCTACATTTTTCTTATTCAGGTTAGAGGATAATTCTGTTTACTTGGTTCAGGTAATATTCCAGTTGTATTGCAAGCTGCCGCTGACGAATGAAAAATTGATTTTTCTTCTTTTGAAGTATAGCCTACATGAGCACCTATAATCTTTATGCATTTACAGTGATTTTAAAAAGACTCAAATAGTACGTAAGTGTGTTAAAATCATAAAATGTTCTCCAGACAGCGCTGGCTTTGGGCTCCTTCAAGCTGTAATGTCTGCAGGTGCAGAACCCAATGCAGGCTCACACAGAGGGGTGGGGGCTGCTCAGCTGGAGCTGCTGACAGGGGTAGGAGGGATGCAGACTTCCCAGTTGTGCTCTTGGACACTCGCTGCCAACTGTGGCACAGCTGCTCCAGGAGGCCCAGAGCTCATGGAAGCACGAGGATGTGCACCTGTGGGGCATCACTGTTCACATTTATGGTTGCTGTAGTCCCTGTTAGTGCTTTTCTCAAAAGCAGAGGACAGGGCAGACACTGCTGCACGTTTAATCAGCTCGGACCCTCGGATGGGAGATTAATTTTTCCTTTCCTGGAGAGCAGTGGCTTTCAGATCTGTTAATTTAGGCTTTTTCACGTGTTAGATCTGAATTTTCCCATTTAAGGACTTATTCTGTGTTCACCAGAATGAGGCTTCAGAGATTCAGAGCCAAGTGTGTGAGGTGCTGAGAAAGAAGTGCTAGATCTTTCCTTTTACCTCATTGCTTCCCAGTCAACTGAGTTTCAAATCCAGCTTATTAAAACTTGAGTCATGAAAATTACTGACTCTTCGCAAACACAAAGCTTTGAGTTAACTTTTTATTCACATGTCACGAAGATACTATTTATCAACTTAATTAAGGTGTAGAGAACATCAGACTCTCATTTTTCTTCTTAGCAAGCAGGTTAAAGAATGTTAAAAATTATATTAACACAATTGGGAAATATGCCATAGTAAAATATGGCAGTGGCGGGGTTGTTCTGTGTGTGAGGAACCTGAATGCGTTGAAAAGATGTTTCCCACGTGGGGCTGTCACTTCGCTCCCCGATGTGTCACAGCCCTGAACAACAACGGGGTTCTTCACCTGGCTTTGCATCTCACCACGGCATCGACACCGCTGCAGCCCTTGTTGTGCCGGGCAGGGAAAAATGGCCCAGCCTGGGACAGAGGGAACTGGGCAGGCACGTGGGAGGGCTCATCAAATGCTCCGGGATTTGTCCTCAGGGGCAAACCGAGCCCTGGAACCACCCCGGTGTAACTGCAGTCAGAGCTCTACAAGTGCTCACGTGGAGGATCTTACTCTGCACTCCAAATGCCTTTTCTTTGTGAGGCTTCTGGGGCTTTGAAAGGTTCAATTACACCCATAAAGTCACACTGAGGAATTTCTCCATGTGGACAAGTCCTTACAGAATGCCAGCCTCGTTTGCTTCCCAATCAAATATTACAGCTTTAAAGCTATCATTGTTTCATTTACTTGTTTGGCATTTACCTTCCTTTTGATGCTGATATTGCCTGACATGTTATTCAGTCAGTTGTTAGATAGAACAATCATTCCCCTTAACTGCTATTAGAAATGCCATCTATTTCCTTTTGTTAATTCCTCTGCGTCAAAGTTATTAACTCTCCAATCAACTAATGTTGTAACTACCACACATTTCACTGCTGAATGATCTGTATTTGCACCAAACATAAAAGGCAAACCCTCACTCATTTTCCAGGAGCCAATCCTCCTCCCACTCATCAGGATTCTTTCCATCTTTTTCTTATTCCATGTCCACAGCTAAACAAATTTAAATAATTTTATATTATATTACCAGAGAGCGTGTTTTGTGGGGTTTTTTTTTTCTTATACTATCAAGCACGGATCCAAATGCAGAAGAAAAACCTTCAAACTATTTAGAAAAAATTTTAAAGAATTTGTTTATAAACTACCTGTGAAGATGCACATTGCAGCCGGTGACACAGATTGCCTGTGGCACTGGCTTCCTTTAGTTCCCACTTATTTCAGCAAATAAATATGGTAATGTAAAAATCAGGGCTTGAATGTGTAATCTCTGGACTTTGTAAGCCAGTTTTTGTTTGTGTCACTGCAGTATTTTGAATATTGTCAAAGGTGGATTCTTGCAAAAGGTGTGAGATGGTTGAGCAACCCACAAATTTTAACCACGAAGTGAATACGCTGCAAAGCAAAAATGAATGAAAAAATCCAAGTTTATGAAATAATTCAGAAGTTAATGTGCAATCTTAGCTTTAGAACAAGCTTTAGAACACTTTCCCAATTTAGGGAAGGTGTCCATGTGCACCAGTTGATTTGACTAATCGGAAATATTCTTAGCAAAACCAAAAAACCACTTTAATCTCACATTAAATGTCTGCTGTCCCAAAAGGCAAGTTCCTTGCTGAGCTCCCAGGGAGCAAAGCAGTTTTGTTTAGAAGCCCCTGAGGCCTCAGGCTCCTCTGTCCATGGCTGGGAGGTGAAGAGGCCAAGCCCCCCCTGCCCAAACCTCCCCTTCACACCGACTGAAATGTGCTGGGGAGCTCCCTAAAAGGAGCTGCTGCCCCAGGTTTGCCTGTCAAATCTTACAGCAACATGAGGTAATGGAGCAGAGCACAGGGAAGAAAAAAAATCATCCTGCAAACCCTGACGTGTTCCCCAAACATAATTTGATGGGATTTCCCAGGGACTGCCTAACCAGCTCTGCACTCTGGGCTGATCCACAGTGAGAGCAGCATAAACCCTGCATTAACAGAAGTGACAATTCAATCTCTTTTAAAATCAGATGTCAAGAAGAAGCTTCATCATGACAATTCAAAGAGACAGTGATGGACAGCCAGGTATTTATTAAGTTTTGCTACCAAAATGTAGTACTTAGTGTCTCAAAAGGTGTCTCAGTTACTCTGGGAAGGTAACTCTGCCTTCTGGGGAGCCCAGCTCTGTGTGACCTGACCTTCCCCAACCCTAACTGGATCATTCAATATAAAGAAATGCTATATCCACTTTACAACTTCAGCAAGGTGAGAAGTAACATCTTATGATTTACTGTCTGCCTTAGCAGTGAGGCACAGCACAAGTGCCATCCATCTCTGGCAGGGAGACTGTAATATTTGCCCCAGCACAGACATAAATTCATGACCTTCTCTATACATTAAATATCACGAGTTCTTGAATGTTACTGCTCTTTGTCAAAATAAAATCCTCTCCCCATGGAAAAGGGACATCATTAATTAATACGAAAACAAAATTGCTCAGCAACTTTGCCAAACTGGGATATGGTGACCAAAAACCTGTTTCTTATGAAGACTGAAAGACAAAATAAGAGCTCTGTTGCATTCAAAGAACTAAAGTAATCAAACAATAACTGCTGCTATTAATGTGAGAACACCTTGTCAGGTGCTCTTCCAAAGCTTGTCAGAAAGTCTGTGACAGCTTTTGTTGTGACTTTATTTAACACCCTAGTCACTCAGTCTGTCATCATTTGCTTCTTACTTGTTACTGTAGATGTTCCAACCTCTTGCACTTTGATGTTTCACAAACTTTGCCAGCAATATATCGGATTTGCCAACCAATTCTATACTTGTCAAGTTTCTGACCGTAACTTAAGCCTACTTTTCCTCCCTCAATAGCAAAACCCAAGGAAACAGAAAAAATACCAACAAGCCAAACTCAAACCCATCTCCAAAATGCAACCAGTGGATTCTGGGCAGCCTGGGATGAACTCACTGCCCTCTCAGCAGTCCTGCCAACTCTCCCTTTGGACATCCTTGGCCATGGGCTGGTGGCTCACACCCTGCAGCAGCACAGGGTGCAATGGTTCATTCACACTCTGAGGGGTGTGGACAAGGCAGCTTTGTGCAAAGAAAGCAGAGGGAGGATTTCGTCTTCCATGGGCACTGATCCCTTCCTCTCATTTTCTCCTCTTCCCTTACAATGTACTTGAGCAATTTAAACAAAGCTTCTCCCAAACTCACTCATCAGGAGTGTACAACCCCAGGAAAGAATTGGATTTCACTTGAAAGGCAAAAATGTCCTAGAATACAATAAAATCATGTTAGACTTGGCACTGAAGAGTGCCAAGAACTGAGCCATGTTTCGGATATTTTGGGGAGAACAAGGTGATCTGAAAATATTCCACCGACCACATCCTGCATTTCAGATGTAATGAAGAAAGAGCAAAGTAGAAAAATAATTTGTCATTTATTCTCAAGTAGAGGGCACTTGGTCCAGGACTCAGTAGGAGTCCCAGGGTGTACAGGTAACACGGCTCTTCTATCAGAACACCATTTCACAACTGTCTTTGTGTTAAACAGAGTAATTAGTGCATTGGGAGCCCCAGCTCAGAGCCATTTCCTGTGCTGGGGGACGAGTGCCTCTATTAGTGTATCATATCTATAAAATCCAATCGCATCCAGGGCTGATGCCAACAGCTCTAGTCAAAGACCTTTCTCCTGAGGACGCTTCTCCATTCTTTTCTTCTTGTCCAATGAAGATATTACTCCTTGGGTACTAATTATACATCAGTGAGGTCTAAATTATCTTCTTTTTCTGCAAATGACAGACAAAAATGGGCTCTGTACCCCACAGTCCTGGGGGCTAATTTCCAGACAATATTGCACCTTTTCTGTGCAGCTCTTCTTTTTTCCAGGTGCTTCAATACTGAAGTGTTGCAATGCTGTGTAAATTACAGTTTGCAAATGAGCAATGGGGACTTGCACAGTGATTTAGAAAACAAAGAGTGTCTTTTATCCTGTGGAGAAAATAGAGATGGAACAGGCTGAAGGCCGTGTGGTAACTGAAGAGGCTAAATTGTATGCTGAAGTTATCAATTTTGTGTTCTAAGTCACAAACAGGTTAAATATCACTGAAGTAAGATGGTGTAAAATCTGCCCAATAAATGGAGATTGAAGCAAAATATGTCTCCTCTTTTGTTTATGTTCTTCAAATATATTGTATAAACAAAAGCGAATATATCAACAATTTATGCTCCTGTGTGCAGCCAGAAACTCAAAACAAACCCAAGACACTGACTCGTGCCACTCCTTTAAACACACATGGAAGGAAAGGCAATGACTCTTGTTTATGAAGATTTATGTGACAAGAGAACCAAAGAGAGAAGGCAGAAGGAAGCACCACGTACAGCTTAGGAGAACTGGCAGGCTCAGAAAAACTTAATGAGCAATTTGGGGCCAATTAATGACTGGAAACAGCCAGGAGTGATAAGCAAAAGAACTTTCCAGTGGGGATCACAAACGCTGCATGTTCTTTGTGGGGTAAAAAAGAAAAAAAGAAAAAAGACTGTCTTAAGATGATCTGTACTCATCTGTTTCTCTTGTTAAATGAAATAATCTGCAGCATCTGAAACTAGATTAATCCTTTAATGGATTAATCCAGTGCAGGTGTCTTAACACACCTCCACTCATATGTGACCTCTGTGCCAGACCAAAATAGATATTTATGGCATGAATTATGTATAAATATATACACATACATATGCATACATACATGTATACAGGACTATGATTTATTCATTATTCTTAGACATTCTGGATAAAACAAGTGGAAACCAGTAGTGGAGGAGATGCATTTACACTGACAGAGTAAAAACTGATGCACATTATTTATGAAGCCTTTTCTGTCAAAGTGTGTTGGTTTTGATGATCCTACTCGAGTCAATGCCACCGTTATCTGTCAAGTGAGGCACACACCAATCTCCTGCTTCTCTGAGGGAGAAAAAAGGGCTCCCAGAAATGCACACCTTATTATAAATAAACATTAAGGCATGGTCAGATAAAAACACAAGCCTTGGTATATGTGTTTTAATTGGCACCAGACAAAAAAAATGTACCCAGCGTGTGTGTGCACAGTCCCACAGCCACAGAGTGGGATATGCAGTTTGGAAATCAAGGTTTATATTTTCATTTCTGCTGGCACTGAAGACGGCAGAGAAATAACTGCCAGAAAACTGGAAAGCAGAAAAGAGAAATGTAAAGATATTCCTCTTATTTGTCAGAAAATAAGAAGTTCAGATGCATCTTGTCATCGAAACAGTTTTGTTCCTAATGCTTCATTTTTCCTCCTTGTAGTTGAAGACTATTATAGAAACCAATAGAGGTGGGCAGCAATCTGATTTTCTGTTGTATGTGTCATTCTGAGATTTTGACAGGCTTTAGGTTTTTATAATTAAACAAAACAAAACCAGAAAAGAAGTTTATTTGGAATGAAAATCTGATTTGTGGGTAGTTGAAATGTGTCATTCAGGTTCCAGAGATTTACATTTTCTAACAAGATAATCCACTTTCAGTTTTTCACAAAGAGAGCGATCAGGGCTTGTTTTTCTGTGAAACATGTTATTTTGATTAATGAGGAAAGATGGAAAAACATTTCACTGAAATATTTTGTTGGGTAGAATTTAAATTTTATGTTATGCAGGGACTCTGGCTCAGAGCACTGATATATGGCACTACAAAAATGAAGGAAGCTCCATGACAGCATTAAGTTAATTCTGGATTTACTCCAAAACCCCTAAGAGCAATATTTACTTCTACATTTTTAATAAGAAAAAATGTGCACAAGGTACAAAATATCCCCAGAATCACTAATAAGAAGTAAGAACAAACAGAGAGGAGGACTGAAAAATATTGCAGAAAGGAAAGGACCCACACATGAACCAACATTTTGCATGGAGTTTAATGAAGCAAACATTGGAGGTTTGAAGAGATGACAGCAAACATCCATTTCCTGTATTTGTACTACTGCAGTTTCTAAAGAATCTAACTGGAGATTTTCTCTCCACTGAGAAAATCTGTGACTATTACAGCAGGAAAGGTAATTATTTCCGCCCTTCAAATTTGCAGGTGTTCTTTAAAAAAATTAAGCCCTCAAATGTTATTCTTTGTTTTTCACTGACCATCTTTCCCATAACCTCCCAGAGAAAGCATCCTCGAAGAGGGGGATGTGTGTGCAAATCCAAATCTTGTTTCCAGTCAAAGTAATCAATTCTTGGGCAAAACTTTGCCTCCAAATTGCATGGGCTCAGATCAGAGCAATCCCACTAACCCATGAAAGCTCCAAAACTCTTCTCCCCCTCAAAGCTGTAGCTATTGTTGAAACCAAATGCTGCGCTTGACTTTTCGACTCTCTGAGTTAATCTTGAATCTCCATCAACTTAAAACCATTTTGCACCAATTTTTACACTGTCAGGGTGTGGCTTTCTAAGCAAGCACCCAGAAGTACACGTTCCTCTGAACCATCAGATCAGATCTGCTTCCCTGGGTTCACAGTGACAAAATTCCAGCAGGCTGCAGGGATGTGTGATGGAAATACACGAGTCAGGACCATGGTGTCTGAAGGGATTAAAGGAACCCAAGTCTTTCCTCTGTTATTCCCACCAGCAAAGGATGGAGAATAATTTGTAGGACACCCAAACTCCACGGAGCTCTGCAGCACTCAGGGTACACAAGTTCACTGAGGGTGAAACGACATTTCTGAGCTTTTTGAAAAGAAGGGTTAGGTGGGTGTTGGCAATAACCTGGTGAGAGGCAACGCCCTTAATTACTCATTGTAAAAGCCATTTGTGAACAATCACACATGCAAAAACTCTTTGGTTGTTACTGTCCTGTTTTCAGTCCACTCAGCCACAGAGACAAGTCTTTTTTCTAGTGATTCATGTTGCAGGAGTGTTGTAAGTGAAGCCAGATCTTATTAGCACAACTGTTTTCCTTTTCTTTCTGCAGAGTTTGAGCTTTGAGGTCATTTTGTGCTAAAGCTAACATTTGTTCTGCATAAATTGTATTCAATTTAATAAATACGATTCAATAAATGTAAAGAAAATTAAGATTCATTTTTAAATAAACTGAAAGTGAAGATTAGTGAGTGTGGAAGCATGCAGGACTGCTTTATGTTTTAAAGGTAGGATTTCCCAGTGCAAGGATCTCATCTGATTTTGCAGTCATCGATGTGCTCTCACCTCATGGCACAGAGGTTCCTGCAGTGGAGAGCCCCAGTGACTGGCAGGTCACATCATTTCTCACCTCCCTTAAAATGCCTCTTTTCATCCAAGAAAATTTTATTAATGGGATTCAAATAAAAAAAAATAAATAAGCAAACTTAATATGCTTATTGGGACCAAATATGGCCTTCATTTTAAAGGGTCTAAAGTCAGCTGGGATTTTATCTGATGAAAATGGAGAAGCTGAGCAAGTCTGTCAGTGGTTTACATGTCTAATGAGGAGAAAACTTATCATCTAGTGCCAGCTGTGAACAAAACCAAGCAATTATCGCCTCTGTATTTAATAAAGAGGGAAAGAAAAGCAAAATGATAACTGTGGACTTGTTCTTCCTGCCATGTCAACAGCAACAACAACCCCCTGAAGTAGCTACCATGTATTCAGGAAACTCTTCCAACCCTCACTGTGGAACTTGCACTAGTATTTTTGAATTTAAGCATAATGTCGAATTTTAGAAACAGCAAATGGTACTTTCCAATGGAACCCTCTCTATTTATAGTGTTTTCCAGAGAGTGTGCAGACTCAGAGAGGAAGGCAGCAATATTTACAAAAATTTCACCATGTGAGAAAAAATGTTAAGGAACAAGTGTAAAATGTGAAGAAGATGAATGTAAATGTCTTTCTAAAATACACCAAAGCTGTTAATTTTCTTATGGCCAAAAGTACTTGCTAATGACTAGAGGGAAAACTTTCTAAAAAATTAGGAGTTTGCTGGGAACAAGAGATTGATTTGTGTTTGCTAACTTGGACTAATGAAAGCAACTGCCAATCACTCTTCTTATGAAGAAAACGTCTTGCAGCAGCTAAAATAGAGCTAAAAAGTTAAAAGGCAATTCAGTGCTGGGTGCTGGAGGTATGGAATATGCTGCATACAACAATCACAGCCGATAAAATGTGCCTGGACTCCCCCAGCTGTCGTTAACAAAATGTCACCGAGCTGCTCTGAAGTCAATACTGTCGCTCACACCCACATTAGCACAGCAAGGATCAGGATCTGTCCTCTGCCCCAACACCTCAGTCAATAATAAATCTGGTTTTGTTTCACATTCCCGGTTCGAGATCACAGATGCTGCAGAACAAACGGAGGCAGCGACATCATTGGCCATGAACTGCGTCCATACATTACTGGGACTGCTGCTACCATGTGACAGGGCTGAGAAGTGCTGGTACAGGGAATAGCTGAGCAAATCAAAACAGCCAATAGGTGGAAAATTACAATGGGACCACAGAGGATTTGCTGGAAGTCTCTCAGCAGCAGACAACGAAGGCAACTGTTACTTGAAGACAGGTTGCAGTGCTGTTTGGAGTATTTAACAGCATCTCATACACTTAAGAGTTATGTTTGTATTTTATTTGTTTAAACAAAGACCTTTTTATTGGTAGATGGATGACATATCACAGCTATTAGCATTATACTCATGGTTTTCTGGTTTTACTGGAAAGCCTTTTTAATTCAGTGAGACTGCTCGGGCTGTGCTGCGTGGCACTGAGTGCATTTCTCTTATTCCAAATAAGAATTTTCATCAACTGCCCCATTTCTCCCAACTACCCCAGCCAGTCTGTCAGGAGCAGTCTAAACACTCAGTAATTATGAAAAACCAACCTGCATTAAAACAAGAAACTCGTCATGCACTCTCAAAAAATCAGACTGGATGTTTTTATAGATGATTTTCATGGAGTGCAGCAAGCACCACAGCATTTTATTTATCGCCTTGATTTTAAGTTGTGTTTTCCTCCCAGAGTGGTCAATAAAGGACTTTTTTGTCATTCTCTGAGCCTCATCCAAGCCACTAATTGACCTCACTGGGTTACCCAGTCCCACACCAGTGTAGGCTCCCTTCATCCTTGGTAGCCATTGTTTCAGCTCTGTGTTCCCCAGTCATATACAGGACTGCCTTTCCCAGGAAACATTAATCTTGTTCCCAATCCCATTAGAACAAACAGTAGAGAAATCCCATCCACAAAAGAGGTCCATACCTTCGGGTGAGGGAAGCATCAGATCAGAATGGACTTGGTAGGAGGATGTGTGGAGAGAGGAAAAGAATTTGCTTATTTTTGGATTGTGTGTGATGCAGAAAAAAGCACAAGGGACTACAACACTGCCTGGAAGAGCTGCTCCTCTTCCTGCAAGAGGAGGAGCTGATGGAGCAGGGGATATTCCTCATGGCCCAGAGCTGAGCCTGCAGCCAGGGGTGCCCCCACATCCTCGGGTTGGGACGCACAATACAGCCCATGGCAAAGGCAGAACAGGCTGCCACGAAATGGCATCAGTTCTGTAGGCTTCTTTGGAAAATAAGTGAGGAATAAGGATAGAAACCCTGCAAAACAGAATTCAAGCCACGTGTAAGACAAGCAGGTCCATAACAGCTGCCTCTGCCTGTGCACTCCAGGTCAGCCGAGTTGGGGGCTGTTTGAGCAAGGACCACATGAAATAAGTTCCTATTTTCTAATGTGCTGTTCTGGGGCCTGATACTCCTTCACTTCCTCCTGGTTTTACACCAGATAAGCAAAACTGTCAAGTTCTAGTCATTGAAGAATTAGGCCCTGTGGCTTCCAACTATACACAGGATTGGGACAACCGCCTCATCTAAGCCCCAAAATAGTCTCTAGCAGGTAACAAAGTCAGAAAAAAAGTGCAATTTAAGGCTGAATTTCATTCCATAGCAGCATATTTTCATACTGCGTAACATTTTATCATTTCTACTCTCTATTTCACTATTGAAAGGGCTTTTCTCCCCATTCTTTCTTTCCTGATGCCAGTGATAACTGAGTTTGGCTTTTTTATTTTTATGCCAGCACGATAATTTTGCAGTAATCTTTCATAAATCTCAGCATGTTCTCAGAAAGTAAATGATGGCATAATTTATCACTATTGAAAATGCATTTTTTGCCATGACAGTATAATTAGACATTCTTTTCAGGAGACATATTAAGTATATACCAATGTATTAAAGCTACTGTGCTGCAGATCCATTTAGTTGATTTATTCTTTGTCTCTGGCTTCCTTGCCTTATCATGATACCCACACAGTCGTGCATTCTTATTGCAAGAAGAAGGAAAAAAAAAAAAAAGCTCAGGCAAGGAAGCAACACATTGTAAGGAAGAGTATCCGTAGGTTAACTAATTCAAGTGGGAACAGGATGCAATTTGGCTGCACTCTTGTACCAATTCAGAACGCATTAATTATGCAGTGATCAAAATAATTTCCCATGCATAATGCTGACCTCATTCACTAGAGGGCAACAAAACCCCAGTTTAAAAAGCCTCCACCTTCTACTTTCAATGACAGAGCACTTTTAATGAGATGCGGCGTGGATTTCATAACGAACACCCTGTTAATTTTACATAAGTGCAGAGCTCCTCCTGAGCAGCCACTCAGGCTGTGGGACAGGGAGGATCAAGGCTCCCAACAGGTGCCAGGAAGGTGTTGTAGGAGTCTCAGCCCCACAGCAGATGGGTGGGTGTGTTCATTTGTTTGAGCACTATTGTCTGGCCCAGGTTACCCCATCGAGCTCCGCTCCACCACCCCCCCTGGACCCTCTACTGCTTTAGTAGATCAAAGCCTCTGGGTTTATCCAGAGATAATAAAGATACCAATGTTCAAGCCACTTAAACTGTGGCAATGAAAACCTCTCATCCATCTGGGTGGGCTTTGCTTTTGATCAGGGAGGTTTGGGGGCCATTTGCTGCCTGGCTCTGCCCCTGAGCTGCTCCTTCTGCCATCACCTTCTCTCTCTGACTAAAGAGAATGAACATTTTCGTGCTTAACCAAACTGCAATAGAAACCCTTTGCTTGTAATTTTTGAGGATGTTTGTTAGGAAGTCTGAAAGAGTTGATACTATCTCTGCCAACAGTCTAACAACTAATTAGTTTACTATGGGCCACCACGTTAGCTCTGCTAATTTAATTTTGAAAAGTTCACTCTGCATAATAAAATCTGGTTGCTGGATCTTCTCCTCCAGTTGTAAATAAGAAATAGCTATTACTGTTATGGTCTATTGAAAAAGGGCTTCATACACTGTGAAAAAATGATTACACAGACACAGACCCAACCAATTGAAAAATAATTATGTGAATTTGTCTTTTGTCCTCAGATGCAAGTAATGGCTAATGCAAATAAACTGCCAGAGAAGTATTTTATGTGCCTTTTATAGCATGAATAAGAATACATTTAACCCATTTTTGATGAATAGCTGACTATTTTTTTTTCCCACTGGTTTTGTTAGAGAAGACAATTATTAGGACCAGATGCAAATACCCATCTCTTAAAGCACTTGCTCCCAGAAACACATCCTTGGCCTCTCCTTTAAAGGGGTTCATGCCAAGAGGGGACCAGAGATATACAGGTGCATTCCTGTGTTTCAGAGGCAGCGCAAAGATTAGGAAGGGGTGGGGGATGCTCAGGAAGGGGGAGATGAACAAATACAATTTTCTATTACACAGTTGACAGCCCCTTGGGAAAACAAGCTAAGAAATGTGCAACCTTGAAATGTGTGCACGCTGCAAGGGATATTTTCAATGTGAACCCTGTGTTGGGGTTTTCAAAGTCCTTAATCATTTGGCTCTGCTGGGGAAGAGGGATGTACTGAAGCTCCTAAACAAACAGAAAGGTTTGATTTTGATGCCTTCTCCTCGCAGAAAGGCGGAGTGGGCTGTCCCTGCTGCACCCCCTTGGCAGGGCACTGCAGCCCCCACACTCCGTGCCTACTTAGCAATATTCTCCCTGCACACGGTGCAGCATGACACATCCCCTTCCCACCAAAGTATTTAACAATTTCCTTTGAAATGCAGCTCATTATACAAAAGCAGAACTAAATAAAAAATACTCCAGAGAGAGAACAGATTGCTAGATATAGATTAGATGTGCAGCCTAATCCTTCACACGCATTAAATATTTAACATAATCACACCACAGGTGACAGGAAGATGTCTGCATTGTTTAATTAGACTTAATTAAACATAAGGAAAATCTAATACTAATTCAGGTCTAGCTTTTAAATTGATTACAAAACTCTCTTTTTAAAGTACTTTTGTATCCGGAAAAATGCATTCTTTTGTTCATTAGCAGGGGAATCCTCGCCATACACTGCTCAAAGCCCATGAAGAGACGATCTGTTGTGCTCAAAAGCCCATGGATGAGAGTAACTTTTCTCCACTGGGTTAAGGACAAAGCCAGAGGACTTGGCACCTCCAGCAGGCTGTAATGCTGAGCTCTTTTGGCCATATTTTGTATAAGCCATTACATTCGGGACATCATTTTTTTCTATTACCTCTTTTATGGTCTTATTGTTTACAAGAAAATAGATAGAGCATTTAATTATGAGATGGACTTAATGTTCTATAACAACTCCTGTATGCAATACATTGCCTCTGGAGCTCTGCTCACAACTCACATTAATGCGACAAATGAAAAAACCCAAACTAAACAGTGTAACACAGAAGATGTTTTGCAAGAGGAGGGTGATATCTAATGCTATGAATCATTCCCTGATAATATTCTCACGTCTCCCAGTTAAAGTTATGGTTCAGAACTGTGTTTAAGCACAGATGAATACAACATGAGTTGTCAAAGAACCAGGGAAAATTTATGCCTTGCTGTTTTGTTTCCCAATCATCTTATTTAGTGACATTAAGTGGAATAGCCTGATAAAGGCCCAACCTAAAAGAAGTATCCTCATGACTGGGTTAAAACTTACAGTATCATTTTCTCTACAAACTAAAAGTTAGAAAGTATTAACGAAGTGAAGCCATAACCCTCCTAAAAGTGAATTAATCAATCCAGTGAGCCCCAGCTCTGCCAGGCAGCAGTGATCAAAGCCAGCTCTAGAATCACCAAACTCAGGGCTGCCTGTTGTTGATGTGATATTCTATATATCATTGATATTCTATATATTAGATCAATTTATTGATGCAGCACCAAAAGCAGAGTACTACAGCTCTGTGCTTTTATTGATTGTTGGTTTACCTGATGCTATGGCTGCTTTCCTCCTCCTCTGGTTTCTGGGTTACTGCAACAAATTTTTTTGGGGGGGAGGATACAGGTTGTGGAAATGTTAAGTGCAGAATTTTGGTTTCCAGATGTGTAATTCTCTGACCATGAGAGCTGGAGCTCCTGTCATCAGCCTCACCGTGCAGGCGTGTGCTCATCTCACAGACAGGAAGGAGGGGTTTGTACCATGCATATGCACAGGCAGTAAGTTCCTGATCTGGATTTGTGGGATAGAAATTTAGGTCTCGTCTTTGTTTAAAGAAATGAGATCCATATTGAATTGCTGCTATAAGTTTGGAACAAGAAATAGCAAAACACCCATAAAAGAGTTACAACAATAAATACCCATAATGCAGGTAAGTAACACAAACGCCTGCTCACACACAGCAAAGGACTGTGTGGGTTTTTTTAACTCTTCTCTGGCAGAAAGAGGTTGAGGCTTTTTGCTTTTTGCTCAGCTAACCTTTGGTGAATCACAGCCTACTTACCTTTCTGAGTGCTCAGGACATGCACTCTGACACGTTTCTGTCTGCTGTGTTTGAAAACACAGCTGATGAAAGCAATAACCATATTCATGGTGCAGTGTCTTAGTCACTATTGTCCCAGTCTAACTGGGGTTTATCTACGGAGAATAACTGGGTATGCTCTGGAAACTGCCACACTTACAACAGAGAATGGGCAATAAGTTCTCAGGAAATAAATTTTAAATGATGGGCAGAAATCAAGGGAAATTTCTATTTTAGGCAGGTCTGTTCCAGGAACAGGAAAAAAATGATAGAAACAAAATTCTACAAACAAAGATAAAAAGGAAGGATGTCAATCAGAGGGAAAAAACTTTGGAGGGAAGTACTGTTACAGGAGGAAGGTAATGGAAAGACTGAAAATGAGTGAGCAGCACAATCCTTCCACACATGAAGTATATGGTATTTAATAGACACAGGAGACTAAATGTTGTGGGCTGAGAACTTTCTCCTCCCAGGAACTGGGAGGCAATTGGGAGCATTAGCACCCAGCAGAAGGCATCCAGCACCTGAGGGGAGCAGATGAGGCCATGGGGGTGATTGATTCCCAGTTACACAAACTCAGCTCAAGGTTGATGTAGTGCATATATATATTTTAGGGCTCTCCTCTGTAGAAGGTACATTGATAAACTAGAGACACTACTGAAGAGAGCAATAAAAATGATGAAGTGGACACAGTGCTTGTCCTAGGTAGTCAGGCTGAGTGAAATGGATCTGTGGCGTATGGAGGAGCAGTGACAAACAGGGGACGGACGGGTTACAGCTGTATCAATGACTGAAGGTTACTGCCTGATGCTCCAGCCAGAGATTAGTGCATTTCCAGGAGTTAAACACAAATCCCAGAAGGCTGTGATTCAGTCATAGCAGTCTCTAAGGGTGCCAAGACTATCCCACAAAAACCCCCAAAGTAAGATGATCCATAAATAGATCAGTGACAGTGCTTCCCATGTGTCCTGACCTCTGGAGAGAAAGGAGAGGCACTGATCCTCACCAGGAGGAATCCCTGGCTAATCCTGTCCTCCCCAGGCCTCACCACAGAGTCACACTTGCAGGAGGGGGGGCACATCCACAGCCCTGGCTCTAGCACCATGTGCTGTCCCAAGTGAATGCAGCAGCAGAGTTCCCTCCAGGCCAGAAACTCTGGCCACAGCTTGGGCTCAGGTCTAAGCCAGAAAAAGGAAGATGTCAATAAAGTAACAGGAAAACAACTTCATGTACTTTTCCCTGTGATGGGTCCAGTATCAGCAGGGGACAAGGGGCAGAAAGGACGGAGCAGCAGCACTGAGAGGCCTCACAGGTGCAGCGCAAATAATTTGGGTGCCTGTCCTCACTCACAGCTGAAGTCCCAAATATCTCCAACAACGTCCTTTGAGATATGTTCATGTTGAATGTACACAATCGATGCCTTAGCACAATGATTCAGCTTTCTGTTTCAGAATACGCCACGGTGTGGGGGGGGTTTCACCTTCCAGAAACTGTTTCCAGCATGAAGAGATCAGCAGAGCAAACAACACACATCAGATCTTACACATCCTTTCGTAGGTTCATTTCCATGGTGTGTAGGTTTCAGCTTTACCACAGCCCCTCCCTGGAGGACATCTGGAATCCTCAGCTTTGTACCAGAGTTTCAATAGGGGAATATTAATGTTTAAACTATAATGGGTCTGATTTAATCTGATTTCATTAACATTTTATTAACAGCTGTGTCTAGGCAGTCATTTTAATCATTTAACTATATTTCGGGAGTGGGGTGGGAGGGTTTGAGCAATTCAGGGGAAATGACAATTCAAAGTCAATTCAGTCCTGCAGTATTTCTCAAGCACAACTCATACACAATCCCAGTTCAAGCCAGTTGGCCATTACCAGGACACAGCACGTGCTGTATAAATGTCTTCTGACATTCCTGCCCAGCGTAAACCCCAGGAATGACATATGCTGGGGCTGTGCTAAGCCCCACTGGCACATAAGCAAATAAATATTTTTCATAAAACCCAACAGTCTTTCAGACTTCTGAAATGAGTTGTCAATAAAACCAAAAAAACCTCAGAGCACTAATGTTTATCACCAAACTCTTATTAACGTCAAGAGGTCCTTCAGCTGTTGATGCACTTTGAACTGCTGAACTTTGTGTTGGCAGGAGGACCAGATACAGACCCCTGCTTTTCTAATCACTGAATCACAGACATGCAAACACTCAAAAAAGCCCCCTTGGCTCTTGGCTGCTGTTTGGAGACAGCTGTGGTGCTCCGGTGCCTCCCTGTAGAAGGCAGCGAAGTGCAAACACACCAGGCGCTGCCGAGCAGAGAAGCTGCTCCTTGTTGGCATCAGACGCTGCCTTCAGCAGCTGCTTTTGCAGCCACCACGATGTGAAGCACGGGCCTGAGGAGAGGAGGAGAAAGTGAGCAACTCTTCACTTTGGGTGCAATCCAGCTCCTCAGCTCGGTGTGCGATTTGCAAATGAACAACAGAATTTCTCCACATTGTTGTTGCAGATAAAATCCAATATAAAATCCTCTAAGACACAACATACTTCAGTACTTCATACTTAAACTACCTCCAGTTTTTCTGAAGCTCCTAAGCTTTCAGCATTTCACAACACAATCATTTCTGGATCACGGAGAGGAAAAATTGTGCATACTATAGAGCACTGCGTCAAATCCTGACATTTTTAAAGACTAAAGGACTTGAGAAACAACCTTCTACTCCCTCCCCGCCCTGAGATAGCAACAAACAACCAGAACTCAAACATAAAATTAAATACAGTTTATCTCCTCCATGACATCTCTATTATATACACCGAATTGGAAGAAGTTTACAATAATAACTTTCCCTCTCTAATATGATACTTATTTCAAGCACTTGGAAACAGAAAATAGCTCAGAACATTCTCGCTCTAAGCCTGAGACCTCATTTCTCTTTACATTCCAGCCTTAGTCGTAATTCTTATCCTGGTTTATTCAAGAGCAAGCACTCCATCTCCCACATAAATTCTTCTGGATTTCCAAGAACATTGATGCCAGCTGAATGTGACTGAAATAAGTAAACCGTGGGTTCAGTGAGAGGGTTCTGATACCACAGTGGCTTAGTTTAAGTCTGAAATTGAGGAGCAATATGGTAAAGTCACAAAATGCAGGCATCTCTGAAGCATTCTATTTAAGGGTTTGTTCAGGTAAATCCAACCAAATTGGTGCTTTGAGTTTTGTGCTTAGGAAAACAATTTTTTCCAGTTGTCCCATTACTTATAAGTCAGAACAGAAACCCCAAAGAGCCAAGTGCTCCTTCCAGACCCTTCAGCACTCAGATCTGCTCAGCTCATCCACTGCTTGTGATGTACTGAGGCTTGCAAACAGCCAGAGGACTCTGAGCCAGTTCTCACCTGCCTCCACCCAGAGTCAAAGGATGTTGTTGCTGCTGCATCGTTCTTCTCGAGCTTAATACAGCTTTGCTGCTCAACACACCTCTTAACAAGCACCACCACATATTAGTGGGATGTTGCCAACACTGTACACTGTCAAATTAACGCTGTTAAACACAAGGCCTTTGTTTACAGTGCGAAAATAAGCTGTTGTTGAACAAACGAGAGGGTAAACATTTACAAAGCTGGAGAAAAGACTGCACAGCTGATGCTGGGCTGAGGGTGTTGCTTTTCTTTTTCCTTTAAGAAAAACTGGCACGAAATTATTCCAGTGCAGTCACTTGAAGTAGAATGACTTTTCATGGTTAGTTTTCTTCATGGGACTAAGTGAACTTGAGCAAAGCGCCAGGAGCACAGCTTTCTGAAAATATTGAACTTGAAAGCAAAGATGCTCTGTGTAAATATAATGGGCTGATGGAAGAGACATCCCGATAACACATTTACATGAGGACTGGACTGAATAAAGCACAGAAAAAAGAAGAGACAGCACATCATCCTTAGAAGGAAGGTTTGGCTCCTTAACACCGCTACACTCCTTCCCATGGAACCCTCAGCACTGGTTCTGTGGTGCCTCCATGGGAGGAAAGCCTCACCTCACATCCCCACAGGTATCAAAATCCTCCAAAAGCAACTCGAGGCAAAGGCTCCACCATGAGTGTGCTGGCTCAGGGAGAGCTAAAACTGTGCAGGGTGGTGGGAAGCTTTGAGCACTCCCATTTTTCAGCACATCTTTGTGAGCACCTTGGGTCTTTCTAAAAGCAGAGGTTTTGTCTGGGTCTTATTCAAAGCAGTTTTCTGTTGTGACCTCATTTAAGTCAATTGGACATAAAGGAGCAAAGTAAAACAAAAATGTAGGAGGTGTATTTTTAGCAGTTTGAACTTGGACCTCCTTTAGTCATCACAATTTTGAAATTCAAGTTCATCACCACACAGACTGTCCGTGGAGGATGTTATTACAAGGAATGAAAAGAGTCCTGTGCTGCTTGTCATGGCCTAAACTTACTGTGCTGCTAAAATTTATCCTGCCCCACAGTGCATCTGTAATCAGAAGTAGTTATGAAAGAGGTGAAACCCCAGAAATATAGGTACTTAATACAAATACTTCTTTAAGACAATGACTTCCTAAACACAGGTGAACTTTGAGAATCCAAAGGTTTGGACTACTCCACTCAGTTTATTTATAGACAATAACTTGCAGATATTTGTGTGTACGGAATACCATTAATATAAATCAGCTCATAATATTTTGGTAGTGATATCAGTCTAATTTGAATTTTATATTGCACAGTAGAACTGAATGCTAGACTTGATTTTTTTAAAAGTAATTAATGAGCTAAGCTACCTGAGAGAAAAACAAAATGATGATTATAATTAGAAGTGTTCCATGGCTGCTACCAACTGTTTAGCTGTACTTACAGGTAGCATTTCTAATTAAAACACTCCTGATGCTGAGACATCTCTCTGTTCATTCGTCATTAAAAAAGTGGGACTTTTTTTTGCATTAAGAAATCCCTTAATAGAAAAATAATAGAAAAAGTTACATGTAATTACATTCTCTGTGCTATTTGTGGTGAGCAGTTCCTGTGAGAAAATGAGCTGCAGGTGTGTAAGAGTAAGGAGTGCTGGCTCTGATTTCACTTGTTTGGAGTATTCCACCTGGAAAGGACTTGGGATTTAGGCTGGCATTCTCAAAGGAGCCTGAAGGGGTTGTGGGGGTTTCAGGGTGTCTAACTCCCCAGGGGCTCTGTGAAAATGGTATAATTTGGGGGAGAGAGGAGGAAAAGTAAATCACCCCAAGTTACTCTACTGAGAACTGTAAAATCACAGGGAGTTATAGGCATAGTCCAGGGTTTGTGACAGTGAGCCTGGGATATGTGAGAGCCTGACACAGACAGGCCTGCAGTGAGTGAGGTTGAGCAATGTTTTCCAAGTCAAAATTGGTTCCAAGCTGCTGTTTGCAAACAAAAATTTCAGTCATTCACGAAAACCAAATCTGTAATGCTGCAGTAGTGTTCAGTCAGATTAGTTACCAGCCAAGACTCTGCTATTCCTATTTCCAGTATCAGCTTAAATATTCTACATGCAGGGGGAAAAAAGCAACCCTCGAGCCCCATTTTCCAAACTTCAGGGCTGGCAGTGAAAGTTTTGGTAATACCAAGGGGGTTTCTCTCTGCTACTGCTTGGGCAGGGCTGAGTGTCTTTTCTCCTCCCACACGGAGTTGTGCCTCTCTCAGATGGGGATGGCTGTCCCTGATGCTCACGTTGCTGCTGATGCAGTTATGTTTAGGATTCTGAAGCCCATTAAGGTGCAGTCATGCAATGGCCTAAAGGAGAAGCCCTTGTGCAGGTGGAAACTGTCCCACCTTCACTGAACTGCTGCTGGCTTACACCGCAGCAGAGTCCCATCTCATACTTTGCATTGTTATCCTTTGTGAGCAATAGCAGTCATGTTAATGAGCTCCAGCAGCAGTAAATTCTGCCTCCTGCGTTACATCTGTGCCAAAAGGTGAAGGGAAAGCTGAAATGAGGGATAATTAAGTCCAGAAGTGCATGTTTGAAAGACCAGTAGCTGCTTCAGATGATCTGAGGAGCTGGGAGATAATCCATATTCCCACCAAAATCCCTCTGCTGGCCCAGAATTTGGCTGTAAGTACAAAGGACACAAACCAGCCTTCTCTCCTTCTCCAAAATGTACTTTTATAAAGCAGGGGATTTATACACATTTGCTGTGTTCAATCACTTCATGATCATTAGGTATGAATTTCCTTTTTTTTTTTAAAGTATTTTGAGGAAGCACCTTAAAAGGCTTTTGGAGAAACAGACATGACTTTGAAGATGAGTCACAGAGTGCAGGATGTGTGTTCCTGTCTCCAAAACCACTGGGAACTTTGGAGCCAGAAAAAACTCTACCACAGTGGGAAGTGAGGGAACCTGTTTGCTTTGATAGCAGGTGCCTTGCTGTCCAGACTTTGCACTTTGGAGAGTGTGGGGACAGGATCACATGTACTGAAATGCCAGAAAGTCAAAGTTAGAGAGGATAGGAAAAAAGGAAAACAAATTGATAAAAAACCCCCACAATATTATAGCTTTGGAGGGACAGGCTTGTGGAAAAGAACAATGAGTGAATAAAGCCACCCTGCTAAGTTTAAAGTGCTCTTTTGATATCAAGTATGCCACTTTCTCCTGTGGGAAGAATAAAAAAAGACACATCTCTGATTATTTCTTACTGATTTAGGGGGAGTGTGGTTTACAGTTTAATTATCCTAAGTTTTGGTTTTCTTCATAAATTACAGCGTGTCCAAACTGTTCTCGGCCACTGTCAGGAACTTGGAAGTTTGGCTGCTTTGATCCAGGGCAGCATAACCCAGTGGAAGAACCACCTAGGCTGGAATTTTTATTGCTCCATCTAAAATGCTTTGCTTGCTGCTAGAATAGAAGCAGAATGCTGTGGAGAGGTGCATAGATTTATGTTTGTATTGACCACTTTTGACCTGGATTTGACTAGTGAAATTGCAATATTCATAATGTGGAGCCCTTGGCCCGATTTCTGAGATTCTCTCTCTTTCCAGTCACATGCAATATGCTTCCTTATTAATCTGGATCCCAGTGACACTCAGTTTGCACACAGAGCAGTGAGTTTCTGGCCACGTTTCTCAGTGATGTTGTGCTCAGGAACACAACAGGAAATTCACCTTTTTCTCTGCACATCCACCCCCTGACGTGTGGCTCTCATGTGACAGGGAAAAGGCTGGAGTTAAATACCGAGACTAATAAAGAAATACATTTATTGTGCATATCTGAAAGTTGAACAAATCTGACATGAAAAAACTTCAAGCTGTTTCATTTGAAGTAAACTGGTGTGCAAAACGCAGTGTGGTGTCCCCTGTCGTTTTCACCCTCTGTGCAACAGAAACCCTTCAGAGACATCAATTAGCCATGCATGACATTTATGTGCTGACGTGTGCATTGTAACATGGTGATGCAGGTAAGATAAACTAAACAAAGCTAAAATCTCAATGGATCAGGTACCTGTGGCTGTTTAACACCCTGCTGTGGATTACCTCTGCTGCCTTATTAAAGTGGTGCACTCTGTGACAACAGAGCTGATCTTTAACCTATACATCCTTCAACCATTTCTCTGTCTCAGGTAGATGGCTTTAAAACAGGAGTGATTTAAACACAGGTAATTTAAAACAGGTCATTAAACATGTTGGAAAAAGGGAGAAACGACTTTAGGCTGTAATTGGTTAATTAAATGTTTTGCACATCCCAGGATCATGCTATACACCCACCATGAATGGATTGCAGGTTCAGTATTAGAAGGGAGACTTAATAAAAGGGAATGGCTGTTTCTGGGTCTGATTAGGACAGAAACTTTCCTGTTTTAGTCAAGCAAATGAAAACTGGACAAATGAAACCTGTGCCACAGATAAATGTGGGGTGATCATCTTCTACAGATTTTCATATTCCATTCCTTCCCTGCTTACTGATGAAATAAAAAAAAAAACAGAGGAGAGGATATCTGAGCCACAAGGTGAGAGTTCAGCTCCAAAGCTTCCTTGAGCAGAAGGATTCGGCCTGGCTTATTATACAGGCTAAAAGTCATAAAATTTGAATGGGCTTTCCAAGGTTAAAAGATGTGAAGTTTCGGGCCGATCTTTAGTAAAAAGTTTTCAAAGGCATTGAGGGAGGTTACAGACGGGGCAGTGGGTGAAGGACAAGCTATTGTATTATGCACTGCTCTGCTGCCAATCCCTCTCCATCTCACTCCTCTTCTCCTCTGGAAGCGCCTCAATGCCCAGGGCTGTGTGGGGGCAGTGGCAAAGGGCACAGTGGCAGCTGGAACTGCGAGTGCCACCGAGCCTCCAGAATGTCACTGCTCCTTGCAGAGTGCACTGCACTCCTCGTGCTCAGAAGTCTCTGTGAAACTGAATTCTGCTCTGAACTTCACTACATGAAAAGGGGATTTGTTCCTCAGTCCTCCACATCACAGTCTTATCTCCATTGTCCGTGAAATCCAGGGAAGCTCGCTGCCCTATTCAGACCAAAATGACAGCAAATTATGCTTATATTATAATTGGGATATTTATATGTAAAATATCCCTAGAACTAGGGATAGCAAACATGTTTTGTTGTTTGTTTTTTTACTAGAAGTCAGGTTTAAATCCAGGTCTGTAACACAAAAGCAAGACCAAACATAAAATATCTTCTGCCTCCCATGGATTCCTCAACACACAGGTAATGTATGCACCTGGTCCTGAGCTTCAGAACTACCTTTGTGAATACCTTTGAGTTTTGACAACCATGCCACAAAAGAAGGTCTAAATCTAGAGTTATTAAAAAAATGCGCCATAGAAATTTTCTAGACTATGCCACTCATCTTGAAAATGAAAAAGTTAAATTCTGGAGAAAAGATACAATCAAAAGTAGTAAAGCAAGCTTAGCACTCTGATAACGTGGGTGCAAGGCAAAGGTAAAAACCAGTTCATTTGTTTTCTGCTCTTCTGAGCCAGATGAAATTCAGAGCCCTGGTTTTCACAAGCAGACCTGAAGAAGTCAACAAGAGCAAGTTCCCTTTGAAGCCATTTTTCATCTGGGCCAGTACTAAATTTCCTCTCCCATGCCACCACGCAGCCGTGTCGGTAACAGGACTCAGAGTGAGCTCCCCATGCTGCTCATTTCCTGGAGAGCTGGTTGTAGTGGGAATCAAGGCCCAAGCAGCAACAAAGAAGGAGCATAAACTGCTTTTGTATTGAAGCTAGTGAAACCTAGAAACTATGCACCGTGTTCTTAAGTGGATTTCTAAGACATGTTGAAAAGTTCTTGGAGAGTAAATGAGGCATACAGCAGTCAGCAGTGGGGACAATGGCCACCCAAACAGACAGCACAGCCAGCCACTAAACACTACACAGACAAAAGTAGAAAGACAAAGTATTCACATGACAGTTTGTAAGGAAAGTGGAGTGGGATTCAAAATAGTCAAATATTCAATAATGAAGGAAAGCATTTGCTTGTCATCCACTGCATGACAGCTGCTGTCATGGGCATTAGTAAACTGTGCCAGGAATTCCCAGAGTAAGGCTCTGCTCCTGCAGGGGGAAAGTTTTTTCTTGGTTTGTTAATGTTTGCCTGATGTTGTCAGCAAAATTAACTACAGGCAAAAAACATTCCCAGCGTGTGTACATGTAAGGATGAGATTTGCACACTAAATCAAGCAGTTACAGGTTCCAGGGTTGTTCCCATGCAGCCCTGAAAGTGTGAATAACTTCCCAGGAGAAGAACATCACAGCTACACTGTGGCCAGACAAGTCTTCTTGCCAGAAGTCATGCTCTGTTATTAGAGGAAACGTGAGAAATGGGGAGTGAGAGGGAAGATGCTTCTGGGATATTCCTTCTTCAAGTTAGATTCATGGTCCTTAATATCTGGTTGGTTGTTTTTGTTTTGTTTGGTTCCTTTTTTCTGAGTGCCGGTTGAACTAATACGTGGCATTAGCACTCCTTGCAACATTTTTTCAGATCTTCTCCTATTCTGCCAAGTGTCATCCCCTAAAATCTCAGTTTATATATGACCAATAAAAACTCTAATGAGTTTGGCACCTAAAAATCTCTGATGATTCATCCTGTGCTGGCTTTGCTCAATGCAACAAGGAGCTAAAGGACTTTCACTCTTTCCCTGTCCTGGCTGCCAGGGACTGCAGCAGTACAGAACACAAGATCTGAGAGAAAAAGTCCCTCTGGCAGAGTCCAAGTGGCACAGAGAGAACAAGGGAAGAGACTCAGTGGAATTCTCAGGGACAGGGAGCTGAGAGAGATGAGGACCTCGGGGGAAAAGGATGGGTTCTGATGTTGATTCCACTGAATAATCGTTCAATAGGCCTCTGTGAGCCATTTGGAAACAGGACCTAAATATAAAATAATACACATCCTGGAAGGGTAGGATATGGTTTCAAATAGCCTTTGTGAGCACGCTGGAGCAGTTATTTTTCATAATAGAGTGCAGCATGGATTCTCTCTCTATGGGTGTGCTGGGTGAGATAAGTAACACTTCCAGAGGATCCAGGATGACTTTCCTGAATGCCATTTTATCTCCATCATCACCAGGGTAAGTTCCCCAAAGCCATGGCCACAGATGACCATCCCAAAGTGCAAAGCCCTGCATGAAGGGCCCGTGCCAGCCCCGTGCCTGTGCCTCACACAGGTACAGCCTCAGCTGCAGACAAACACCTTTCCTCAGCCCTAATCTCTTGTGCAGACATTTTTACAGTGCCATGACAAAGAGGTACCAGGAACTTTGTGCCACAGCGCCAGGACTTGCCCCAGCAGGGCCCACTGCCACTGGAGAAGGTCCAGATGATGACCTGATTGCACAATGCAGTGTACACCAAAATCACAGGAGCTGCAGAGGGGCAGGTTACACCGAGCAGCAGCAGCCAGAACAAGCAGATTACCAGCAGCAGCAGCATATATTGTAACATATCTCTGCTTTTCCTGTCACTAAGCCATATGAACCATTTGCTGTAGAATTATTCTTACATCTCTTCTGTTGATAAGCTACTTAGCAAGGTGGAGTTGAAGCTAATCTGAGTGCTGTGTGAGATGTGATGTACTATTGCACTGTGCTGCTGTTTGATATTCGGTCGCCTCTTCCCAGGTACCTTTTGTGAATTGCAGCTGCTATCTCAAAGGTAAATCCTTGGGCCCATGCACAGGTAGTAAAAAGACCCTGAAAGCAGAAGCATCTCCTGAGCAGAAGGAGGGTAAAACACTTTCTCTTAGTTTGCATCTGAGAGCAAGGGAAGGGATTTGGTGTCTTTAAACAAATTCCTTCTGAACTGTACAAGGAAGCAATAAGATCCTGCTTTGCTCAAGTTTGATAAATGACTTATTAATACATAAAATCTATTTCTGAAGGAGAAAGTTTATGAAAATACATCAGGCACCATTCCTGCGGTCATATGACTGATATTGCACAGAGAAGCCAATGTCTTGCAATTATTTTCTTCTGTAAATCTTTTGACAGTCTAAAAGAACTCAATCAGGGGTTTTCAACCACTAAAGTTTTAATTTCAAGGTTTTCCCCTCCTCTAATCAGCAGTTTTATAACCTACTGCTCTTCCTTCAAAAAGAGCTGGTGATGATCAGTGTTTATTCCAAACCATTTAAGAAGGCAGCTGTTTATTAAAGTGCCAACAGCTATGATTGATTTCTGATGCTCATGAGTGCATCTGTTTTCTAGTTAATGACATCATTGCAAGCAAATAGATACTGCAAGCTGGGGCTCTAATGGAGAACTAAAGCAGCCATGCCTTCTCTATAAAAAATAAATTGATTTCACTCAAAAAAAAATCTATTAATATGTCAAACGTTCGAGTTACATTCCTGCCAATTGGCATTCTTATATGCAACTGGCATTTCCTCAAAAAAGAATCAGTGGGTTAACAGTGTTTATATTAAAATCTTTAAAGAGGACATCTGTTAGTTGAAATTCCAAAAGTAGTGACTGATTTATGATCTAGTAAATCACATCTGTACAGGGTAAAAAGAAGACTGAACTGCAGCGAAACCAACATCTGTCATCAGGCAACTACAGGCCTCGAGAGTGAATGGAAAATGGAAGTACTGCAGGTTGGGAGGGTCCCCCTTAGTTCTCCTCTTTTTGTGGTGTTTGAGATAAGGAATAAAAATGAGTATACTCCAAGCTCCACTGAAACTTGCAAAAGTAATAGCTTTTTAAACCTCATTTCTTAGGACCGAATTCTATCTGGTATAAACCAGCTCACTTGTTACTGGCTTTACCTTTTCCTGCCTCCTCAAGGCACTGAAGGCCACAGTGTTGTCAAGAAAGCACTGATGGTATCTCCTTTTAAGAGTGTCTTTTTAATATAACTTTATTTTTCTTAAAGAAAATATAAAGAGCATATGCAACCATTTCCTTTGCAATTCCTTGTCTGCATCAAACAGGGATGTGGAGCGAAGAGCGCTGCTGCCTCCCCACCTCCTCCTGGAAATCTCTGGGAAATGGTTCATATTTTATGGCAAACAGGGTTTGATGTGCTCAGAGAACAAAGCCACGACTCAGAAACCCTGAATTTGAAGGGCCTGTCCTGACCAGAGCTTTTGCTGGGTCTCTGTGATGCATTGAGAGGTGGAGAATGGGCTCATCTTCACCAGGGCTCTGCCTTGCTGCTGGCCCAGCTCCATCTCCTGGCACTTCCTTCAGGAGTCCCTTCCCTGTCTCTCTCCTCACTAAATGCCTCTTTTGGTGTGTGCACATTTTGCCTGACTCTGCAGTTTGAATTGAATGAGAGGCACTAAACCTTCAAACGCAGCCATTTAAAATTCTGCACACTGGGGGAAAAAAAAGAGGTTTTTTTAGATATCAGAAATAGTGAAATCAAACTTTGAGGCCTGAAATAAAGCCTTCAGTTGTCTTGGCTTTTGAGTTCTTTTTTCTTCTTCCCTGGCTCTTGACCTGAGTATCAGCAGCTTCTGAAATCTGGAAATATTATTCTGCAGCGATGCCTGCTTTCTCCCTGTTGTTTCATTGTCTCTGTGTTTCTTTCTGCCCCCATTCTTCCAGTGGAGCACCAGGGAACAGCACTGTTCTCCTCACAGAAAGCAGGAGATGACCTGTTCAAAGCCTAATGAGCCTAACCTCATTCAGGTTTAAATATTTAATTTTGAGACTAGATTTAACCCTACCCAGCCAGTTTTCATTCTTTCTATTCTTTTCTAACTTTTCAAATAATAACTCTGAACCTCATATCCTTTCCTAACTTCACTCATCAATTCAATCCTCCTACAAATAAAGAGTGTCATTCCCTATTTCCTCTTGTTGTATCTTGAAATAATTAGAGATGGATATAAGAAACAGCAGAAGGCTCTGGTGAATCACTTGACTTGAAATCTATGGCAAAGCCTGTCCATGTTTGCTCTTTTGGTTGAGATAGTAAATCCCTTCATTTTACCCCAAAGAGGCTTCTTATAGCACAGTTTGATCCAAAACTGGCAGAAGCACCAGGTCCTTATGGGAGAGCTTGGCCCTGGACATCACTATTGCTTTATGTAACAGTCTGAAACATGCAGACCCTTCACTTGTCTCATTAATGGCTCCATGTGATCATTCCCCATCAACAGTGGGATAATCAAACTCCATTTGTTCCAGAGAGAGGTTTTGTGTAGTATTATTAACATTAAATGTAATCATGCACCTTACAATGAAATGCTTCAGTGTGATCACAGGTCTGACATCTGGAAGCCTGACTCCTCATTTTAGTTTTCCAATAGGGAAATAAGCCTAGGGAATTGCCTGGGAAATCTCATCCTGTGCCTTCAGGGAGTTCTGAGACAGGAATAACCTTTCATGTGATTACAGTGGAAATATTTAACATGGAGGGTAAATAAATATTTTGCAGAAGTTTAGATAATTCATACTATCACATCAGTGGACTCATTTTGCAATGTTTGATACCATTTCATTATGTTAATTAGACTACATAGTCAATAATGAAAACAAGCTTCTTACAGCTTTGGAACAAGCAAAAAAAAATTGGAGTTGTTTCCTCATGACTTTTCTTTTTATAGCTATTTTTAATTTGCTCTTCATGAAACTTAGGGGAGGAATTCTAAACCTTGACCTTTCCTACAACGGCTTAGTGCATTATGCTGCCCTTACTCCGTGGGTAAGTGCTTTCCTAAGCATCCCTGATGCTGAATTTGATATCCTAAACATTTTCATTAAACTCATTTTTTGGGGCATGCATTATCACCTCGGGCAGCCGAGCAGCGAGCGCGGGTCCCGCTGTGATTGCGCTCAGCGAGCGCCCGTGTGCTCGGGATACGCGGCGATTATCCAGCAGAGCCCTGGGAAAGGTGCAGTGCAGGAGCATGTTGGATGAGTTATGGCTGGGGAATTTCCTTGCAGCAGCCACAGCAATAGCACTAGAGCTGATCAGATTGTTTGAGGAATTATACTGACAAGTTTTTAAATCTTGTAATTTCGCTGCCGTCATTTCCCGACAACACTAAGGTTTGGGTTGTGGGTGATGGACACACAAACACAGTAAGATCACAGAGTCAATTAGGTTGGAAAACACCTCTGGGATCATTGAGTCCAACCTATGACCCAACACCCCCTTGTCAACCGGACCATGGCACTCAGTGCCACATCCTTATTCCTTGAACACCTCCAGGGACGGTGACTCTACCGCATCCCTGGGCAGCCCATTCCAATGTCTAATCACCCTTTCTGTAAGGAGATTCATCCTGATGTCCAGCCTGAACCTGTCCTGGTGCAGCTTCAGACCATGTCCTCTTGTCCTGGGAGAAGAGGCCGACCCCCACCTCCATCTGTAGGAAGATGCCCCTGCACAGGAAGGCTCTGCAGGGCAGGGACAGAGGTTGCATTTCCACAGGGGTTTCATGGTAATGGTAATCAACAGATAAAAACACCAGAGGGACTGAAATGTCTTAAGGAGACTGAACTGTAAGAAATCACAACCCATTAATTCTGCTGCTCAGAGAACAATTTAGGATTGTCACTTATTTTCTGTCTCTTTCTCAGATGACATATGGCCGTGGTTTCTGAATACAGCCAGCATTTAAACGTTGACTGTCTAAAGAGAAAACACTCTCATTATTTCAAAGCTTTAGGGAGGACAGTTTAACTGCCCAGTTTCATCTGATTTTGAGGTGGGGAATTGCCAACTCTCCTTAAGCAGCTGACCAGGGCACCCGACAGATGCGCTCAGAATTAGCACATTTTACACTTTCAGTGTTGAGACTCGAATAAGAAGCAATATATTATTTCTGCAGCCATCAAATTAGCAATATCTTGTTGGTTTTGCTTGGTTTTTTTTAATTCCTAGTAAGGAGAACACATGAGTTCAAGATGAAAAGAAAAATGTACAACAAGGTAAATGTATTAGTGTGATCCCTAAAGCACCCAGCACCATATGCACATGTTTGTGAGGGATTCTGCTCCAGTGAACAACTCAAACAACACATAATTTCTCTGATCCTGCTTGATCCCTGGAGAAACACTTGCAGGTCTCTGTTTAAATGAGGAGCAAATTGGTTATAAATCAACTTAATTTTCAAATATATTAATCCAAAGAGAACCCAATTTTGTGTGAAATGGTAGCATTTAGAGAGGAGTATAAGTAAATCTCTGTGAGAAACCCCCTCGAGTTTAATCTTAGCTATCATCCAAACTGATACTGTCTTTCTCATTTTTCAGGTCTCCAAGTTTCAGCAGTGATATAGAACACAAAGGTATAATTAATCATAAATAAAGTATTTGCATTTTTGTACGTGTAAGTATGATGGAATATTTGATCTTCCCTTTCTTGTCTGACTTTGGATAAAGTATAGGCTATGAAGAATAGTTGTTACATGCAATTTCTGAGGCCTTGCATTTCTTCTGAAAGGAAACGGTTTTAAATCAGAGTAAGGCGACATGGTTGCTTTAACGTCACAATTTTTATCTAGCAAGAATAAAATAAAGGTTTGAATTTAATAACATATTTCTCTCTGTTCTGCCACATACCTGCTGAGTGAAAAAAACTTGCAATTGTGTCCTGCACACAGGAACACTCACCCCCACTCCTCTACCCTGGGAGTTTGGTAACAGTTGTACCTCTAAAAGGTTTTTTCTTGCATCACAAAACTGCCACACAGCTCATCCTAATCAAGCTGTGTTCAAAAGAAAATGAGATGCTTTGAAATGGTGACGGAGCTGCTCCTTTCCATGGCTTAGGTGGAGAGGCAGAAAAAGTTTCCTGACCAAGATCCTACCCCTTGTGCACACAGTTACTGATAGAATTTCTCAGGAGAGGGATTCAGTGCAGGCTAATCCTGCAGAGCACTGTCTCTACTCAAGTGGAGAGAGCTTGCCAGGGATGCTCAGCGTCTCACGGAGCAGACTCCAAGAGACAGCACGAGAACAAAACGACTTCAAGGTCAGAGAGATGCAGAGAACGTAAATCTCTGCACGCCCCAGACGTGGGCTCTGCACAGTGCCCATATTTCACATTAGAAGTTGCCACATCATTTCTATAACAATTTTTGGGAAAGAGAGGGGGGAAAAAAATCAGCAGAAATACAAAGCAAATAAGCTTCAAAGACAAGAAAGTCAAGGTTCCAGAAAATATATGTACTGAATCAGAGACAATTTGGACTCTACAGCTTTCTCATTAGCTGGAGGACAAATTCTCCTCTCTTGTCCTGTTACAGAGTTAATGAGTAAGGTCAGGTCCAACTGAAGCCAGCACTTTTTTATATCAATATGCAGCATGTTGGTACCGAGGGATGTGCTTTTATCTCTAAATGCAACAGAATCTTAAAAACATTCATAAAGCAACAAACAACCCAACCCCTGTGGAAAATCCAGACTGGTACTGGAGTGACACACCGCTGATCCCAGTGGGGATGGTCTCTTCCCAGAGGCAGAAGATCCAGGGATTAAAGCACACAAATAGGGCTGAGCATCTCATCTCACCACCGATTTACTGCCTGACCCTCCCCACCTCCTTTCAAGCAAATTATGCAGTCCCTGTCACTTTTTTTTACCACATGGTCAGGAAAATACTATTCCCATGTTTCTCTAGCCCACACAAATTGTGAGAACCGATTACCATTTGTGAAATGCTTTGAATATACATTGTCTGGGCACAACTAAGGGAGAGAATGGTAATTACTCATAGTTTTCACTTTCCAGCACATTTAAAACAATTTTTTGTGCCTCAGCTGAAGTGATCACACCCAAACCCGATCTCCCTCAAACCACTGCTTTCAACAGGGAAACATTACAGTGCAAATGTGTAAAACAGACCAGGGAAGTCTGAGAGTCTTCACTAAATATGTTGGCTGTTAGATAAGATGAATTACAAAGTTATTCTCTTGAGCATTTAAATTTACAACTCTTTGATCTAATTGAAACCATTCACATACAGCTTGTGTAGTGTCCTTTGGATAATGATGAACTAAACTGTGCTAAATACTTGAAAAGCAAAGATTTTCCTCCCTGAAGGAGAGGGAGTTGTACCTACAAATACATTTATACACACTTATATATAAAACACAGCCAGATATATGTGAATTTATTAAAACACCAGAGTTACAGAGAAATCAGGTATCTATAGTAACAAGATGCTGGTATTCTAATACCACTGTGCTTCCTCATAATAGGACCATTAATGAAATAGTTGTTTGATGTTCCATCACATGTAATGATAGCTTTTTGTGCCCTAAGTAGACAGCAATACAGATGTGTGCAGATATGTTGTTATTGCCAAAAAACTCCTCAGCAGGGCCATTAGAAAAACCCATCATCCCAGCCTCGCTTTCTTTGATTTATAGTTGAAATATTCCCAATCTACACTCAACAGCAAAAATACCTGCAATTCTGAGAATGCAATGGCTTCCCATTTGCTGCAATGTAAACAAACAAACAAACAAACAAACAAAGATAAAAATCATTAACCTGATGACAAGAGTTCATTTGCAGTACGGAACTGCTGAATGAGGATAGTGACACCCTATCATCATGCAAACTTGCTGACTCTGGAGTTCTCTCTCATTCCCTGGAAAATCTGTACTTCACTGGCATAAAACTCTATGTCATTTTTTTAATCCGATAAGAGAGAAAGTCTAGTTTTGGGTAAGGATTATTCACTACAATATTCTTTAATTTTTTTTTTTAATTTATATTACTACTTTTTCCTGTGCAACCACTGCTTTTTTTCATTAGCAGATAAAGCAAAATCCACTCACATTTGGACAAATATCCTTGACTGATCAGACTGTCTTATCCTTGGCTGGCAGGAATTTACATGTTGCAACACAAATACCTTCCTTTCTTTCTTTTGGTTGTAAAGTAGAAAAAAAAAAAGTCAGTTTTAAATCCTCAGATGTGAAGGTGAAATAAGGTTCTCTGTGGCTCATTTGTACCAACACACATTAAGAATGTTTGAGGCTGGGCTCATTTCTGCTTTTCTACACTCCAAGGCCCAATGCTGTAATTTCTGGAAGAGAAGGAGCTTCCTGCTGTTCCCAAGCCCTAAACTGAGGAACAGATCAGCTCATGGGGTATTTACAACAGCTTATTCTGACATGTAAGGCCTGGCAGCACCATATCCTCCTCTTCAGCTGGACTTGGAACTTCTGTGACAGGCAGTAACTTGTTCAAAAATATTGCTACACTTATTTTAGGTCTGCTTTAAAGGAATGAGAGTTTGGAAACTCTCATTTTGCAGATGGTGGATTATAAGGGGTCGCACACATGATATAACAAACTGTTTTTAACAGACAAGTGGTTTGTCTCCTATTTTCCAAACAGGTTTATAAGGAAGGCTTCAATCTGGCTCTTAAATTCCACTTTGTTTTTAAAGTACTACTTCTCAGCTTCAAAAAATGAAAACAGCACCTTGAAAACAAAAGCCAACATACTCAGACATCCATGCAAAGATAAAAACAAACAGCTTAGAGACAGAACAAAATCAGTATGTGCAATTCACACAAGAGTGTTCCAAGGAGAATGACAATACAGAGAAGTATCTTTCAGTCTCCAGGATGTTCTCAGAAGTGTCACACTTCTGCCCATTGTCCCTGCATGGTGATGGCTCCTCCTCACCCACACTACAGCTGCAAACCCACTTTGCAGTTATATGCTCCTACATTCAGTGCCCTGAACAGACTGGTCAGCTCTTCTAGCAGGGAAGAGCACTAAACCTGCTCCAGCTTCCACGTGATGATCTAAAGGGAAACAAGGAGATGCAGCAACCTGAGCCCTAGCCATGGTCCAGGAGCATGGGAGAGGCTCCTTCTCCACCGCTGGCAGGAGAGTGCCCAACCTCAGAGCTGGGCAGCCCTGCCACTGAGAGAACTGGGGCATTAAATGTCTGCAGCACCTTCTGGCTGCAGCTCTCCTGACTGTCCTCACACACTTATTCTCTATATTTGGCACAGGAGTTATTCTATAGTGTTTTTATCTGCTAGAAAGTTGATTTTGGAAGAGTGTTATAGCACTGAAATTAACGCTTATTAAGGAGGACACACTTTTTATTCACTGTTCTGCTGCACAGATGTGTACATATTTCTACAGGAAAAAGCAGTGACCATGTTGCCAAAGCAGAAATGTGCAAAGAGCTTTTAGAACAAAACAAAAGATGGATGTCTTGCTATGTAAAACACATCCTTACTAAGGACATTTTCACCTTGAATCCCATCAGCCCTCACTTTCAGATGAATTCTGTTATTGTTTGTGTGCACTCAAACAGCAAAGGATGCTTTACACAGCTACAGCTTTATAGCTGTTTGCCCTTGGCCCAGGCCCATTGGAATAAGTAGAACTGGTAAACATCCTGCTCAAATAATGCATTTCTTTTGTTACCTGAGTTTAAGGTGTAATAAGTCAATTTTTTTCCCGAGTAATTATAAAGCATTCTTGGTTTTCAAACCTTTCTGACATACAGCAAAATATGACTTACAGCATAGAAATAATAATAAAAGCTCTCTAAAAGTTTATAGCCTCCTGCATGTTGTAAAAATGCCTCACACATTCATTATATCTCCCACCAGAAAATTATTTCCACGGTATGCTTTCATGAAGCTGGAGACAGTTTCAACACCTAGGCTGTTGAGAAGGAAAACTATTATTTTCCTGTTGATAGACTGAGGCAAGCTTTCAGCCATTTAGCAGCTGCAACATTTTCAGACACAAAGCTACCCTTTCCTTATAAAAAGGGAAAATTAAAGACATTGTGATGATTTGATTTATCAAATATGGGTAACTAAAAAAAGAGAAGGGGTGGCGGTGGTGTGAAGAAAGTGTCTGTCCAGAGCACCGAATTACTGAATTTGGAACACACAGTTAATTTTAAATATAGAACCATCTTTATAATAACTGCATAACAACATTATGATAGCATTAAATAATACTTTGTCCAAAAGTCTGAAAACTATAATATAGAGTCTAATTAATATGAACTCAAATTCACTTATCTAGAAATTTATTTCACCCAGGCACAGCTATTTTCCCCATCTATAGGTACAAGGAGAGTGTGCAGAGCAAGGCCTGTGTGTGTCTTTGCAGAGGGAAGAGCACTGGAAGGGGTTGGACACAGGGAATTCTAATGCCCAGTATAGGACTAAAGGTTGATAAAATGTGACAAAACCATATTGAAATATTTTGTTGCTTTTAGTTACATTTGGAAAAGTTTTCAATTATTCTAGCACAGGACCAAATAAAATTCCCAAAGGGAATGTACTCCTATAGTACATTAGTCCTGTACTCCATTTTTACTGCATAATGAAGAATTCAAGATTAATAACTTTGCACCAGCACTAAGTTCAGTTTATTTCCTTACGTCCTTTCCTAAAAGTCTAAACACAGCAAGTAGGTATTATAATTATCTCTGCAGAGATTAATTGTTATTAAGACTTTACTCGGTTCTGTCATAAAATGTAAATATTTTCCTTGAGTTAAGCCAGAAGTAAATCACAGCATTACATTTGATGTCATTTCAATGAGGTGTTTGTGACATCTCTGAATTGCAGGGGGAATATAAAAGCAAAATGTTGTCTGAGAGTTGTTTATTGCTGTAAAGCTCCTCTTTGCATCTTTGTTTTCTGCTTCCACACCTCTTTTTTTCCTCTCAGAGAGCTAAATAATGTGAGATCAGGAATTCTGCAGTCTGTTTTCAAACAGGGCTGCCTCTGGGCCCATGCAGGTTCCTCTGCATGGCTGGTCTAACCTGGACAGCATTTCTTGCCCTTCCCTGACTTTCTTGCCCAACTCAGCTGCCATGGCCACATGGAGACTGCAGAGCCAAGCCAGATGTGCTCTGATATAGACTTGGTGCTCTGAATATCCAGATGTGCCCTAACATAAACTGCTGCTCTGAATAGCCACAGCTCGCTGAGAGCAGCAGACGAGCTCAGCTCCTGCCAAGGGAACTCGCAGTAGCCTGTGCTCCCAAGGCAATCATCTCAAACAAATGACATTTCTCCCCATCAACATTATTAAAGCCTTTGTGTCATCAGATCTATTTATCACTGTCTGTCTTCCTTTTCTCATATCACACATCTTGGTCTAACCAAATTCTTAAGATTAAGCATTTCTCATGAGGCAGTGGTTACAGCCTTCCTGTCTTTTCCAGCTATACACACATAATTAATAATAATAATAATAATAAATAACTGTGTGCAGCTGGATGAATTATTCATAAATGGATGTACCAAAATGCTTGATGTTATCTTCATCTTCATATATATCCAAGAAAGATGACTGTGTATATTTCAAAGTCATTTTTCTGTTAGATAGAGGAGTAAGAGTTTTGATGTGTGCACAGTTAAGTCAAGTCAAGTGAGTGTAATGCAAAGCAAAACTTTCCCAAACCCACAGCATTTTTGCCAGAGCACAGAGCTGGCTGTGCAAACAGGAGGCTCTGCACGTGTGCACAGTGCCCACAAACACAGATTCATTACTAAAGCTGTGCAGACATTCCCGCTCCCATTTCTTCTTCCATCCGTGCTCCTGACAATTTACCAACGTTTTTAAATAGAGCTACTCACTTCCCTCCTTGCTGCAGAACTGCAATTTTGGAAACTGCCTAAGTAAGTGAATTTTTTTCCTGTTTCCATTATACTGGGATCATTTTAAGAGTAGAAGAAAATGCCATATAATATTCTGTCTTACACTTTAAAATACAATTATAGTCAAAATGTGAATCTAAAACTGGACTCATGGGACCAAAGTCTCAGACACTGTAAACTGGCACAGATTCATTCTCTCAGGCAGAGCTGGAGTGTACTGCTGAGAATTTGACATAGCAGCTTTATATCAATGAATTCACTTCACTGCAATAGCTTCCAAGGAAAGAGTTTTCCCGTTCACCAGCCTGATAAACAAACTTGTAAATTTAGTATCAGAGTCCTTGATATTGTGTAAGTGGCTATAAATGATTCTGTAGTCAATTAACAATTCTGTTACTGATATATGAACCAGATTTAAGCTAAATCAGCCTCCCATGTTTGCAGGACCTTGGTTTGTGCAGCAAATGCAGCTCTGAATTCAGGCAGCAATTTACCCTGGTAAACCCCAAAATTTATCACTAAACTTATGGACTTGACTCTGGACCATAACTGAACTTCATGAATTTTTATTCCTTAATTTCTCTGGGCTTAAAGAAGCATTTATTTATGGAGACCTCCCACAATATTCATGGTTGTCCTCCAGGGAAGATGGCAGAAAAGCAGAGCCCTTCCTGTGAGGGGCCATGACAGCATAGACACCAGTACAGAGGCTACACTGGGGGATAGAGCCTAAAGCATAAATGAATTCTTTTTTAGATCTGCAGGATGAGTGGATGTGGCTTTGTCCCACCTCTGAGTAAATGTAGTTCATCTCTAGTTCCAGCTTTCCAGCCAGGTGTGTACCAATGCTAAATAACTTACACAGAATGTTTGTTGCCTGCTTTTCATGTTTCATGTTTCTGACTTTCACAGACAGCTCACTAGCAAGTTTCTATCTTCCCAGCAACAGGAATACAGAGAAAAATTCATATTAAATAAAGCAAACTCAGAAAAAGTCAAATGCATTTTTGTATCTTTGTCATTTCCACAAAATGGGACCTACCTAGAGCTCTAATGACTTCAGCTGATAGACCCCTAATACCAATACACAATAAAAACAGGGGAAATATCTAAGTCAATTTTTTATTTTAAATGTATTTAAAACACACCAGTGGTATCTTTCAGTGAGATAAACCAGTGTGTCTCCACTGATGGCAGTGGAAGCCGAGGGCTGTTACACCCTCACAGATGAGAGGATATAGAAACTCAGCTGGGTAGCATCAAGAGCAACTCTTTAGCACTGCTTTGTATTTCAGAGGCTCTCCTAACTTGACTTAGCAGAACAAGTGTTCTGTTTATTAATAATTCCCCCGATTTCTATAGAAACACCCAAAACAAACTGAAATTTCCTACACTTGCCATTGCTCAAGTTCAAATGCATGACTGTACAACTAAAATAAATACCTAGGAATATTTGAAAAATAATATAATTATCTCCAAAATGTGCTAATAGTCCTAAAGCAAATGGGTTTTTATTGCATTTGTTACTTGTGACCTCTTAGCTCAATAATTCAGCAGAAGGTGACTGCAACCGCTTTCCATCTAATGGAAGGGGTAAATGCTGTTTGGTGCGTGGATATTTCTGCAAATCTCAAATAATTGTTTCTCTGAAACAGAAGAAGTGATACTAGACACAAAGATGCACAGCCAGAGGATTGTGTAGCCACAGGAAGACACGAGTTATTGCTTTGTGAAAAGTAAAGAGACCCTATACAAAAGTCACAGCTCAGTGTGGAAAAGGGGTTGGCGTACTCCTCAGAAAGGAAAGACACGTGTCAAAGCAATACCTGATGTATTAAAAATGGATAATCAATATGAACTATCACTGATAATCAACAAATAATTGATTTTTCTAATGGAAACAATTCAGAGAGGCCCAGGTGCCCTAATTCCCAGCTCACTTGCACTAACAGGCACCAGCACAGAAACGTGGCACTCAAACCCTGGCTCAGCACACAGGACATCCCCCTTTCTCACTGGAGAGATCTACCAGTCTACAGTTTCCACCCCAAAAATGCACTGTCTAAACGAGATTCTGGCCCAGTAAATCCTCCTTCTTCATCTGATCCACTATTGCTGCCACCAGTTCGGCATCACAAATTCACCCATCACAAATATACTTTCTAAACCCTTTGCTCATGTTGTATTATCACTTTCCCTGTGTCTTGCAATTCAAAACTCCAAAGGAAGTTAGCTTATCTTTCATTACAAAAGCTGTTTTCCCTGTCCCTGAAAATTTCTGCTTCTTTAAACTCCATCAAATAATACAGCTAGTTTGGGTTTTAGACTGTCATTGAAAAAAAAAAAAACCCACACAAGAAGAGTTTAGTAATGGAGACCCCAGCTGACATCTTCCTTTGTAATGTGTTTCATGTGCCCTCAGATCTTTTCATTAAATAATTCAGTGTCTGAAGGGGGGAGGACAGGACAGGGAAGAAATTGATTTTAGAATTCATCATTAAATGCCCTTGGATTTTTTTCCTTTTTCCCCCCCACTTTGTTTTTCTAACAACAGTGTGGCATTGTCTGTGGACAGAATCTAAGAGAGAACATCAGAGAAGTCAGATCATTGGAGGGTTGATGTCTATACATATATAAGTTTTAATATTTAAAATCTTATCATATAAGGTATTTTCTGGGAACTCTTCATGGAAACTTATTTTCTTTCAGTGCACAAAAATAATCCCACAGTCATGCACACACAAAAGAGGGATTTTTTTGTTGAGTGCTCTCCAAGTGCATGGGCTGGGATGGCCTTTCCATCTCCACTGGCTGGCAGGTCAACTGCCTCACTGCAGCACTACCACGGACTCCTGAAAGCGTTTCCAGCTTTATGAACAAACTGATGGAAAACACGTTAAGTGTGACCCTGCAATTACACTGCATTGAGCAGGATCAGCGCAGTTATTGCCTCCTGCAACCTCCCCTTTGTCAGTTCAAATGCAAAGAGCACTGATAAACATTAACGGCAACCAAGTAATAGTTGACTATTCACTAATAGTTGACTATCAACACTAATTTTTAACCTGAGTGCTTTGGTAGCAAGTCCAGGGACTGCCATTTGAAGATAATGAGACAGGTGTCAATAGCATGGATGTGTTTTAATCCCACAAAACTACAGGGAGGGCAGAGGAATCTGCAGAATGTCTGAGTTAATTCTATAAAGATCCCTGCGTCCTCCGTGATGCTAAAAAAGTCTTGTGAGAAGCACTCACATTTCTGTTTTGCCTGATGTAGAGAGGGGGGAATGGAAATCCTTTCTGAGTCAGAGAGGTCACTGGCACGATCATCTTCAGTCTGGGTTTTCCCCCATTCCATATTCCAGGAAAAATCCTGGTCCATATTGACACCCATGACTGAGGGAGCTGTTCCAGGCGCAGCCTGTGCCGTCGCTGTGATGGAGCTGGCTCTGCACTGCCCTGCTGGTGGGACCCTGTGTCCCCACCTCGAGGAGAGAGTTCCCTGAATGGGAGTGTGGGCTCTGAGCAGCTCAGAGCTGGAAGCATTACAGCCGAGCCATTGTTCTCTGTGGATGAGTAGGGGGCAAAGAAATAGTCTTGCCACCTAAAGCAGTGCGGCTCCAGCATGAACAAGGCTGCTGCCTGGAGCGTCCTGGGTACATTGTCACCTACTGGTCAGTTCCATGAGACAAAACCCCCTCCATCCATTTCCCATAAGGAGCAGGTTCCTGTCTCCATGTGCAGCTTACAACCCATAGTAAATACCCCTGAGTCCCAAGGGATCTCTTATCTCTTTCTGCTGTGCTTCCCAGCCTGAATGCCAACACAAAGGCCCCAAGTTTTACTTTACACAGACCCTAATCTGTGAGGTTACCTCTCTGAGAACTTTTCAAGCTAAGAGGTATAGAGGAATTAAAATCCTGTCTGTGGTGTAGCACGAGAGCTCTGAGTTATAATATTCACGTACACGCTGTATCTGTTTCTATCCATCTGTGTCAATGACAACACACAGGGAGCCAACAACTTCAGCTATAATTGGTGAGAGTGTAGGTACAAATAAAACCCATTTTTTCTCTTTAGTATATACAACATATGGAGCAGTGCTGTGGGGTCAGGAGAATTATGTCTCAGTGTTCGTGGGCAGGTTTCTGATGGAGGTTTTATTTTTTGGTGTTGCAAGCTTTCAAGGAGTTATGACATTATTGTTTCTTTTCAGAGTGCCTTGATTGAGATCAAAGTTCAGGGGTTGTATTATGTTACCCAAAGATTGCTTTGCTCCTGTTCTTTCCAAAGAATTGCATGGATCTGAGCTGAGCAGCTTAAGAGGCAGCAAGCCTTGGCTTCATTTTTACTTGCAATAATGAAAATCAGGACTAATGAAACACAATTAAGCTCATGTAAAAGAGAAGAGACTCCAGCCCACAATTTTTTCCCTTGTTTTCCTGCCATGTTGTTTACAGAGTGGTTAAAAAGGAGTTACTGAAAAGATGCAATTTGTTTCAAACTGTTTTCATTGTTGTATTTTCTTTCACTGCTCCTGCTTTTCAGGCCAAAGACTTTCAGGGTAATTCTGACTTCAATGCCCTTTATACTTATCATATAACTCCACAAGGGAATTATCATATGCAGGGTAATTAAGCATCTTTGCTGATGGTGGGCTTTGACTATGGCAAGATTCTTACAGTACTAGTCTTATTTTCTGAACTATTTTGTCATTTGCTAATTAGAATCTGGCCTTAAGGTCTTTCAGAAACATTTTCCTGAACTCATCTTATTATCCAATACTTTTCTCTGAGTTTTGCTAGCCATCATATAGCAGCTAATTGCTGATGTATATATTCACTTACAGCAGAACCTTTGTCCTTAGTGAGGAGCCCTTTCCTACAGCCCTCTTTTTCTCCAATGAAAAGTTGAAATCTGTTGCCCTGAGAAGGACAGAGAATGGATTTGTTGTCAAAACCAGCAGTATTCTGTTGCTATTTTAGTGTGTGTATACTTCATTCTGAGGATGCTGTATGGGAATATCCCGAAACCCCCTAGATAGGAGCTGAGATCTGAAACCAGGGGTTGCACACAGCTGAGAACATGTGTGCTATGAAATACAAGATCACTCCAAGGTGAAATCGTGACTTGGAAGCCTTGGAAAAAAATTCAGGGAAACGGAGCAAGATTAAGAACTTAACTGTGTGAAGACTCTATTCTGTTTTACTTTACACACATGGATTTTCTCTGTAAAGCTAAAGGACTACTTGAATATTTAAAATTAAGCACACAATTAAATGCTTTTCTGGATTCAAGCCAGACTGCTCAGCAACTTGCTGTATTACCCCTCCAGAGAGCAGTTACTTTGTCTTTTGAAAGCCAATTTGTCCACCCTAATGAATCACTTCTTGTCTCTGTCCTGTGTTTTATTTCATTAGTTTTTACATGCATTTTTATGAAATGAAACGACCATCCTGCCACCCTTCAAACACTTCTGACAACCCAAATATTCAGCCCAGAGTAGCACTGAATCCACATTCCTGGCAGGATGAAGATCCATAACATTACCTCTGGAGCACAAAGTATGAAGTGCATGATCACACTGTCTTTGCCAAACTTGAGCAAAAAAGGCAAACACAGAAAATTGCAGCTCAGGAGGTGAGTCAGCCACCAGCCCAACTTTATCATGGTACAATGTTTCTGTTCAGCTCTATAGAAATACAAAACACAAGAGAATATAGAGAAAAAACATCACTAACACGCTTGTGTACTTCATAAACACATACCTAAGAGAACTGCAGCTCTGCAAACAATCAGCCTAAGACTGACAAAACATTTATTAAATCAAACAAGATGCTTTTGGCACTTCCAAAACAATTGAAATGAGAGGAGAAAGGAAGAAGTGAGGACCTGAGTGAAACTATCTGAAAGCAAAAGTATCAAAAATACACATGCCACAAGACCCTCTCAATGTTATTTTTGCTCATTTTCTAGCAATTTATTTTGCTTTAACATGGGCATAAAAATTGATGACAGCCCAAGTCTCTTACACACTAATTATTTCTTATGATAAAATAAACATTGCCCAGTTTTTAGCTCATTCCTTAGTATGGAAGAACATCAGATAGTTGCAAGAGTGTGCTTTTCCAAGAGGAGAAAGAAAAGTTTAAACAAACTAAAAAATCTTTGACAGGATCGGGCCCGGAACTGGGAATGGGGAAAAACTCGGACTGGCCCAGGGCTGGAATACGGAATGGTGGAAAACCTGGACCGGATTGTGGTCAGAATATGGAATGAGGAAGCGCTCACTCAAGCCTCTCAGGCGCCAGAGAACTGAATAAAAGTATTCAAAAAACCTGTCCCTTGGCAGCAGCAAAAATTTATCTCATCCTTTCCATGCCGCCCTGCACTGCAGAGACACCTGAGGTGTCAGTGACCGCGCTTCCCCTCGATCGGAGCCGTGGCAGAGCCCCCAGCAGTGGGAAAGGCTCTTGTGGAAGCTACAGGAAGAGTAAGGTGGAATCAGGATGTGAGTGGATGTTTTAAGAGCTAAAACAATCCCTCTATCTGATTAAAGATTAGACCTGGATTACAGCTCTTTGGCTTTACTCTTCCCATTCCCCTCTCTGGTTCTTACCAGAGCGCTGAAGCTGATAAGAACTCAGCTGGGTTTTGCCCATTCTGACTCAGGCAAAGTGGTAAACGAATGACAACACAATTCTGTATCTTTTGGATTAAAAATTGCTGCTTGGTTTTCTATAAAGTAATTCCAGCACTTGCTGTGTTTTTCAGGAGAGGCATTTAAAATCTGTGGGAGCAACACCCATTCTGTCAAAAAGAGGAAACCTTTTGCTTGCATTAAAGCAGTGAAACTACTCCAGAAACACCATCTGAAGCAGAAGCCTCCGGCTCATCAAATCTACTGTACATGCATGATATGCATCACCACCCCCCAGAACAACAAAATTAGCCTGTGGCTATAAGAAAGTACAAGTTGGCAAGGCAGATTTTATCCTTTTACTCTGTCCCTGACTCGTGGAGGAAAGACAAAGCAGCTGTTGTAGGGACCATACAGGATCTTAGGCCACATGGAGAGTTTAGAAGAATCAAACCCAGGGGTGCAGATGGAGAACTGTGTCTTGCCCAGTTTAATAAATTTGTCTCTCTGGATTGGATAAATTCGGTTACCTGCAAGAGTTTTCACTCTGACAGTCTTTGGAGTTAGCTCTGCTGAAGGAAGTGTTAGGAGTGTGCCCATGGCTGAAATGGATACTGTAATACTGAATGACATTTTATATTTTTGGCACAAGAATGGAACTTAATTATTTTAAGCTATTACATTGCACCATGCAATGGCAGAGGGAGCCAAGATGATAAAATACCAGCCACAAATTCTGAGGCCTATTCTGCCCATCTATTTTTAGGTATTCAGGTTGCTATCAGCTCTTATACCATTTCCAGGGGAAATAACATGACAGACCAACAATTCAGTGGAGGGACTTAGAGCAGCCTGTCAAGCTCAGGCTGTCAGAAAGACCCAGTTTGTTGGTATTCAAATTACTAGGGAGCTGGATGACCTGAATGTGGCTCAAAAGGCAAAAAAGAAATCACCTACCTGAATAACCAAAGGAAAGTCATTGCAGGAGAGGTTTGGAGCAAAGTAAATACTAATGAACTTATCTTTTTCCTCTCCACCCAAAGAAAATCAAAGCAATATTCAGGATATTGAATTCCAGAAAGATACCCATCTGTACGGACTTCCCTCGGATGGAAACTAGGTAGTGGAAAAGTGACTCTGGAATTCTGTTTCTGCAGTTTCTAAATCAGACCATTTCATAATGGATCTCTGATGCCTGTGATCAGATATGGCACTTGCAGCAAATTCTGAAAACAAGCACATTTCTTAGGGAACAAGAAGAAAAACCTTGCAGAGGTTAGCAGTAAAATAAAAGGAAGGAAATGGCTCTCAACCGATCTCAAAAATTGTATATATTTTAAAGTTCTGGCTATGCCTCAGCACAAGTACACATAACCTTTTAATACCTTCATTGTTAAGATTTGCCAGTTAAGAAAGTGCTATTATCTGTCTTTTATAGATAGGGAATAGCACACAGAGAGCCTGACTAACTTGTTCAGTGTCATAAAGGGATCACACAGCAGAGCTGAGAATTAAACTTTGTTCTCAGAGCTCTCCAATAAATGCCATTGTTCATGGGTTCTTTAAATAAAAAGCATTTAACAAGAAAAGAGAGGAGGCAAGGGAAGAGGAGTTTTGTATCACTAGAGATAAAGAATTGGAAGTGTTAGGAGGAAGAAAACTCAATGCAATTTAATGTAGGAAAGTGCTATAAGGGACTTCTAATAAATGAATTAAGCTGACCACTAAAACCAAACCAACAAACAAAACCTAAGAGGGAGGAATATTTCTAATTAATTTTTAAATGGAAAACCACATTTTTAATGTGAAGCAGAAAAGCAAGCCTTTTTCATCCCCAAATAATGTCGACAATATCAGAATGTGTCATCAGGTCTTCATAGCATTTAAAGGGAAGTTCTTTTGATTCAAACTTACTATCTGTTCTACAATGTTCAAAATGACCAGAAAATCCCACCCTACCTGTATTTATTATGTTACCAGTTCTGTAATGATAAAAGCTCATCAGTTAGGGGGTGCTCTATGAGAATGCAAGGTTGAAGAGGCTGTTTTTCAACTTGAAATAATCAATAATTTAGTTTTGATCAATTCTAATTTCTATGCAAATCAATGTGGTAACCCTGGCCCATCTATTAAGTGAAGCCCACGCCAAATGAACTTGATCACATGAGCAGTCTAAATTAAATTCAGGCCCGTAACTCGATACTAAAGGGAAAAATTACCTGTGATGGTCAAAAGCTGGACTCAGTGACACCAGGAGTGGGGCCCACTGACAGAATTAGGAACACTGAGATGTCAAGTGTTCCCCCAATATCCCAGGAGCAGCTGAACAGCACAGGGGATGATGCACTTCTGATACCCTGAGCATTTTTAAAATATATTCTCTGCAATATGGCAATTTCCGTAAGAATTCTGTTGCACAGTATGCATTTATTTATGCACACCACATATTCATGCCTGTCAGGAGATGTCTGCAGGAAGATTTACTTTAGTGGACTCCAAATGATGCCTCTTTCGCTGGTGTTGAAACACAAACAGCAAAGCTTCTCGTGCTTGAAAACCATCCCCATTAGCACGACCTCCTTAAGCAGTTAATTCCTGCTCTAGGATATATTTGTAGCATGGCTGGTTTATGGCTTAAGGAAAAAGATCCTATAGAAATCTGCAATCTGGTCTGTCTCCAATTTTCCTTCCAGCAAATATTTTCTGTTTGCTTCCTCATTATTCCTCAGTGAGATTCTCTGCTGTAACATAATTCACATAGAATGGTTTATGTTCGTCGTTGTCGTCGCCTTGGAAGACTACAATTAAAATCTTTCCCTGCTCCTAAATGTTGCCACTGTTGTGTGTTCTCCAAACGAGCATTGTAAATGAACAATGAGGAAGGGAGCTCACACAAACAGAAGAGAAAAGAACACAGAAAAAAAAATCCTATGCACTTTCCTCCTTAAATCACAATAAAGATCATAAAACCCCCATGAAAACAAGGGAATAATCCTCGATAGCTTGGAGCTTACACTGACAAACTGCATGAAATCTTCCTTCTGGTGTTTCCTTCCCCTCCTTTAATTTAGTTGTAAACTAGCTTGGAATAAATTCTGGAGTCTCCAAATATGCATTAAAATGTGTGTGACACAGGGAAAAAATCTGCTTAGAAATAATCTGTATGTAAGGTTGCATTGTTCAAAGAAGAATTTTTCCAAGCAATATTCTGACTTCATGTCCCCATGAGAGAGACTCCGTTCATCATCTAAAAGGCTGTAATTAATTGGGAAAAAAATAACTGAAGGCGATTACTGGGACACACATGGGAGGTGAGATAGACTATTAAATTTATTTCCAAGAGGAGATGTGGAAAGTATTACATTTCCGTGTCCAAATAACCTTAGTTAATATACATTGATCAACTACTGCTTCAGATATGTGCATGGCCTATCAGTTTATCAGCATCTCAAGGTTTTGTGCCAATTGTTCTGACATGTTCTCAATAAATATAATAATAGCAAAAAGGACAAAAAAATGAATGGGAAGATCCATCTTTCAGTGACTACTACCACCTCAGTAGATCAATACGTGTCATAACATTCTTATCACTTGGAAAACAGAAATCCTTTTATGGCAATAAATCTTTGGTATTTTAGTTATTAATTTAGATCAGTCATGACGGACCCAGGAAAATTCAGATGGGCCAGGAAAAAACCCTAAAATTAATCCAAAGTAATTGTGAAAACCATGTGAACTTAAGTTAAAACTTTCACCTGTTTCATGGGTTTGAGATTTTTGTCCAGATTTTCAATGCCTATTTAATGGGACAGATTCTGGTCTTACCTTGCGATGGAATTCTGTAAAACAAGTAAAATAAAGCTAATGTGCTGTTTTATATTGCTGTCAATCAGAGAATAGTCAAATCCTGCTTTTTGGAATTGGAACATGACAACTGTCATAGCAAACAATACAATTTGTGCCAAATACAGGGTAGATTATTGCTGCTGTAAGCCATGAGCAATAGCAGGTGTTACAACACAAAGTGTTGAGGTTTTTGTGGTTTTTTCCACATTTCCACACTAGATCCTTTTTTTTGAATCTACTAGAACTGGATGTTGTTGTTGTTGTTATTATTATTAGTAGTAGTAGTATTATTAGTATTATTAGTATTATTAGTATTATTATTTTCTATAACTATCTGTAGTTAGTGACAAAATCCAGGTCATCTTGACTTATAATATTGCAGCCCACTCAGTATTTTTATACAGTGATAAATTAAACATTTTTCCTTTAAAGATAAATTTAACTGTTGGACTTTACGATCTTCAAGGTCTTTTCCAACCTAAAAAATTCTATGATTCTATGACTCTACAGATTAACTCATTTTCCTGATTAGAGTAAGCGTTGATAGCTACTGTCTGGTTGTGCCAAATCATGATTCAGGAATTTCTGTCATTATTTGCCAATTCACACAGAATATCAGCCATGCTTTAAAAGTTACATATGTGCAATTCACTTCGAGCCTAGGAGCTGCTGCTTCGACTGGGAAGGCTGGGAGAAAGCTCGGATATAAAAAATATATATAGATTGTGTATGTTCATGAAAAAAAGATGGCATCCAATATAGTCAACTTTTCTCTCACCCAAGGCTTGGGATTTATATAGGGCATATTTCAGGGAAAGGCTGTGGTTGTATTTCATATCTGGCTGCACCAGCACAGCAGCAATACTAATCTCTGGCACAGGGGAAAGCTGTCATGTCAGACAAACTCCAGCTGTCCACTCCGCCTGTCACTTCCTTCAGCTTCAAGTTTGCACAGAGGGATGGAGGGGTCTGTGAGCGTGTTAGCAGCAGGACCCGAGGGACAGGAGCAGGACAGGAGTTCCTGAGCAGGGAGGAGGGTGGGCAGAAAGGGACACAAGCACATTAGAAGTGAGAAAAGCGTTAAGAGAGGGTAGGATGGGCAGAAAATAAAAGCCTGGACAGGGAGTGGAAAGAGAACAAGATGATAAAGAGAAAAACCACTGGAGGTCCCCTAGGGATATTTACTTTTTGATGCACACTCATTTTGGAAAGTTCTCAGCGTGCAGGTTCCTTTAAGGTACGAGTTGGATGGCCCTTGGCTGGCTGCCATGTCACTGCAATGATTCCTGCCCCAGAGCAATGACATCAGGACATGCATGATGGACTCCACCTGATGTCATCGTCTGGGGCTTCCAGCCATGTGTCTCTCAGGAAGAGCAAAGCTAAAATTTGTGGAAGGCTGTTCAAAGAGAAGAGCAGGAGGCATTTGCCTCTTGAATGTGAGACATCCTTTGAGCACCCCCATCTCAAGGTGAATAAAACCTTAAAATTCAGCACATAGGTGTTCTGGGTTCATTAATATACCGAATAACACTCAGAGGAATTTTAGGTTCAGGTTCCCTCCAAATTTATGAAAAATCTGGTTTTGGGATGTTTCTCCAGTTGGCTGGCACAGCCATGAAGTGCTGACAGAAAGAAAAGCCAGGAGGCCTGGAACACTCCCTGATGCACAGGCATAACGAGTGACAGAGGCCAGGCAATATCCCCTCCCAGCCTGTGGGGAATGAATTGCAGCATTTCCATACTCTGTTGATGAGTTTTTGTGGTTGGGAAAGCTGGGAGAGATTTTGGAGATGGGTGTTCCTAGGCTTTGTTATCGGGGTAAACATCAGTCCCCCCTCAAAGGCATTACTTCTTTATTAAAAAAGTATTTTGGAAATATATGTTCATTCATTATTCAGTCTAAAATATTCTGAAAAGTATTTTCCCTGTGTTCACATAGAGGTAGATTTAGCATTCATCCACAATCGAGGGCATCTTCACCCAAAGATAATGGAACAAGTAGCCCAAAGGCTGTTGTTGCCCTGCACTTCTTATCAGTGGTCCTGCAGCTGGTCTTGAGGGAAAAAAAAAAAAGGAATAAAAAAAATTTGCTTTGCTCTGAGAATTAAACTACTGAACATTCTTTGCAGCTTTATACTTAGTCTAGTACTTTCTATTTCTCTTAGTTTGATAAAACTTTGGTCTATAATTAAGCGCCCCACAGCGTCACCCCAGTTTTCAGAGGTCTGGAATACATTGTCATACGTCTTTTTGGGAAATTTTAAATTGCTTCCCAGTCTTTTGTCAGAAGTTGTATGTACTATACCGCTGAAAAGAGTTTCTTTTCAGTATTAAAAAAATAGTTTCTTAGAAAATAATAGTATCCATAATGCCATTTAATTTTCTTTCAAGAAGGGTCCTCCCCTTCAGTTTAGCTTTTGTTTAGCTTCTTTTAAGATTTTCAGATTTGCAGACGCACACTTTTGAAAAGCTGGTTCATTACTTTTTTTCCTCAATCATTTCATACTGATCATACAATGGTATACGATGAAACTCAGGTTCCAAGGAACAAATGAAAACAACCTCTAAAAAATATGAAACTGATAATCAAGAGCCAAATAAATCTTAAACCTACTTTTAAGCTCCAAAGGAAGGAGAGTGTTGTGCTTTTATATTTCTGTATTTCTGTTCTCTTTGCCAAAAGACAGGAGATTAATCTGAACGGGGGAAATGACCAACCCATGGGCTTTTCTAGGATGTGGCACAACAGGCTCAGTAGCACTGGAAAAAGAGACAAATACTGAACCTGCCTCATTCAAATTAGCTGATGCAAACTACAGGAACGTGTTACAATCACACATTTTTGCTAAAATAATGACAAGCATCTCTCTCAACGTTTTTGTCACTCCTCTAGGAATTTGTGCCCACAGTTAATTTTCAGTAGTTCCACGGAATCCCAAACTAACTTAATCCTTCCAGTGGTATTTTAATTAAAACATCAGGATCACATACAGAATATTTTAGCTAATTTAGGACATGTTCACAGTGCTTTTACTGAATTTCATTAAAACTCACTGCAGGTGTATTAAAATTTTGCAATTTTATTTTTGTCTACCTTTTTTTTCCTGTGAGTGATATTTCAAGGGCATATCAGAAATGTACCAAATCAAGAAAGACTATTCAGTAAAACAAAGCTTTTCCCGTGCTGAGTAATTAAAGCTCTGCAGGTTTCCATGGCTCTGTACAGAGCTTAATCCTCGCTGAAATTTAAAAGTGAAGAAAAAAACCCCTGTTTACCACCATTAGAGAAAGTCTTCATTAGCTTTGGATTCTTGACCCTATTGGCAAGAAGTCATTAGAAATCTGCATATGCAATGGGGGGGATGGTTTTGTGGTCAGAGTGCGGCTACGTTTTCAAGGAGTAACCACAAACATTGGGCTTAAACTTTCCTCTCTATTTTGACTTCTAGTTTTCAAAATAAGGATGATAATACCTTGCTAAGGTCCTGGAATTACAGATTGCTAAAAGGTCTGCAAGCACTTGAAGAGGAAAAAATCCAACCATCAAGGCTTTAAAATTTTTATAGTACATCTAAAATTAGCTGCATACTTACTAAAAGGAATTTGCACCTCAAGGAACTGAGTTCTAATCTGAAATAAAGAAATTCTGAAGAATACAGTTGATCATTATCCCGGGAAACTGGATGTGGTGAGGTGACTGCATTTATAATGAAGCATCTTTTATGTCTTCCTATAGATTGGAAGGAATTGTTGGCAATTCCACGAAATGAAACCATAGGCTGAGAAAAGGTCATTGATAAAGTTAATATAGTTTAGTGTGTTGCAATATATGAAAACCCCCACAAATTTTCTTCCGCAGTTTTTCATTTCTCCAAGTCTAAATTAAACTTCCAACATCATATGCGGCATAGAGCCTGGAGCTGCCACTAATATACCTGTTTCCATGTGAAGAAGCAATTGTTTCTCAAGAAAAGATTGTGAAGCCAACAGAAAGAGAGTGGGGATGAATTTGGTAAAGTTGTCCAAAGTGGAACTCAGCCCTTTTTTGCATGACGTATCCTGCTTTGCATTCTTGTGTCATACAAAATGTCCATAATCTACATATGTTGCCAAAAATATAAAACAAAACAAAACAAAACAAAAAATTCCCGTGCTTCTCACACATACAGTAGGTCTTAGCAAACCCCAATCAAGTGATGAACAAAATTTAATACAAATCTGCCCTTGGGGGTTTTGTCACCTGCCGGTGTTTCCACCACAGCAGTCAGAGCCGCCCGTTCCACGAGCACTCACAAACAAGTGGCAGTGGAAATAAACACCCCTAGATTTGTGCAAATCTCTGAAATCCTGCCATTTCAGTGGTGAACGCTGGCAGTGGAAAAGGCTGGGTAAACAAAACGTTAAAAGATGTTTTGCTTTAATTTGGTCCAACAGAGACGGTAAGAGAGTGCCCAGACAATAAAGGAATCCATGGATTAGTCACACACTTTGTTCATGCGATGCCTCTGCTCAGTTAAACTTGCCCTTCCTGACCTGCCTTCAAGATGTGTTATCATATTTTCTCTGAGTATTATTTTGGAAAAAAAAAAACAAGACAAGCAATTCTTTTTTATTGATTTCCTCTGCCAGGTTTCTTGATGCAGAAATGCATTTTATGATCAAACTTCAGCCTTTACTTTTATGATAGTAAATAATATACAGAGCATTTTTTGCTATTTTTGTAAGGAAGAATTCGTGCTCATGTGTTGAAGGAGGTAGAAGAAATGGGTCGTTTCAAATCATTCAAAGTTCAATTCTCTATTTCCTGTTCAGTTCCTTCAACCTACTTAACAATAATCATCACTAGAGGTTAAGAGTCTAGTATTGCCCAGAAGGTGAAAAAAAAGTGAAAATCAACTTCTTCAAAACTTTCCTTCCTAATTGCCAATTAAATATTAATTAAGTCTTACTTAATACATAGATCTGCAATGCAGCTGAGTGCCACCAGAGCATGAATCACAGCTCTCTGATGACCAGCTAATGAAGTCACCACTATGTCAGCCTGCACACACAGGCATGCAAAAGTTTATGAAATTAATTCATAGGGTAGTTATAACATCTTGAAAAATTGCAAATAACCTTCCCATCCTGCCCTTCAGGATGTCTGCAGACATCCCTGTGTCTCTAATGCTAAACAAGGGCTGTGTCTCTCTGTGAGGGCTTTCAGGACAAGGTCGTGTGGTTTCTTGTCCTTGAAAGAAAAGGACTGGCTAAACCCCCAAAAACGTGTAGCAGGTACCTGCACTGTCACCTTGAACTGGAGACAGGTTTGATGGCTCCCAGAAGAATATTTCAGAGATTTGTTTAAAGAAAAAAAAAGAGAAATCTGCTCTTCCTTTAGGTGCTGATCATGTGGAGTATAAAGGAGTCAAAATCAGTTAATATCCACTAGACTTATTTATAAAATAAAGCTAAAAGAGAAGGGTTATGCTGAAAGCCCATCTTTTATTTTGTCAGAGAATAGGCAGGGATGGAAGAAAGGATCATATGCAGCACCTGACTGCTACAGAATGTGGAATCACAGCACTCATCTATAATTTACAAGTTACTGCAACAGTTCATATACAGCTACTTCACATAGTTTTCACCCCAGCAGCCAGAGTAACGCTGACAGAAGGTTTTCTGTCCTTCACAAAGTGAGGATGGTCATTAGCTATTTCTCTGGAAATTCTTAAAAGAAATAAAAATGTATAGAAATATGCAACCCTACAGATTTTTGTGAGCAGGGCTGACTGACAGAATGACTTTGAGACCACAAAATTCTTGGAAATTTGTATGTGGTGGTGGTGGGGAAAGCAAAGAACCTGTTCAGATTGAAAAAGGGAGAAATTATGAAGCAAGGTATAAACCCAGATATTTATCTATACACAAACCAAATACAAATGCATCAAATCATCATTTTATCTAAGTTGATTTGCTTTTTAAAGAAAATTCTGCAGAGAATTTTAGGGGAAACATGAACGAAATAACTGTTTATTCAAATGGTGGATTCTTTACCTGACAGCACTTGTTGAGTGCGAGGAACCAGCAGACCCCACCCAGCTCAGTCACCCAGTGCTGGTTGCACATTAGGAACACAATAAACAGTGAGGAGCGTGTTTAATGCCTTTCCTCATAAATGGAAAAACATAGATTTTCTCTAACAAATACCTTGGGAGAAGAAGCTCCGTGTTGTCAAATATTGAGTAACTTAATCAATATGCAGCACTAAAGAAAGCTGAAGCACTCTAAAATACCATTACCTCAGCAGGTATGAAAAGCAAGATTTCAGCCTTACAGGTTTTTCACGGGAGGAATACAGCAGGTTTAATTTTTCTTTTCATGAAAAGGACTGTCACAACAATAACTGGCCTCAGCAGAAGCTCTTACATGAATAACAGAGAAAATCATGAAGAATACATACTTAAATATCTAAAACCTCTCTTGGAAAGTCCTCCCTTTCTCAGCTTACAGAAAACAACATCCCTGCATTTCTGTATAGAAAAAATATGCCTCAACATTTCCATGGTGTAGGAATGTCTAGAAAAACTGTAAATATGCTACAAATACTGAGAAAAAAAAAAATATTATTTGTTTATGATACTTTTCTAGCTTGAGATTTGCATTTAATGTCACTTAAAAAAATGCAGAGGGAAGTGGAGATGTCAGTTTTCACGGTTTTCTGGTTATAAATACACACATAATGATACAAATATATTTTCTCCAGCTTCTCCACCACAAATGCAGTATATTCCCATTTCTTAGACCAAACCCCAAGTATTTCCATGACAGGTACTTTGTTGAATCTTCTGTTCAGTTCCACTTTTAGAATGTTTTTATTTTGAAAAAAAACCCAAACATATGTATATATGTATATATGTATGCACACACTTTCTAGATCAAGGATCTTTTTCTCAGTAAGTGAGAAGAAGAAATAGCAATCAAGCAATCAAATAAATAGCGAGACAAAATCTTTGCCTGCTGCCAAAATTCTCAGCTTCAGGACACACTAAGTACATGAGGGAGGTGAAGAGAAGGCTGAGATCATTTACATCTTCCCAGTTATCAGAGAGATAAATTCACTGGAGCACTCTAAGGAAAAACACATCCAATTGCCATGAGATTTCCAATAAAATTCAGACAGTCCACCACAGTCTTTTCCTTGGCAGGACTGAGCTCTGCTACTCCAGTGGTGCTTTTGCAGGTTATTGAACAAGGATCTCTCCCGCCCTCGTACAGCCCTGGATTCTGTTATTAAATGTCATCACAGCTTGGCTTTGGTTTGGATTTTGGGGCTTCTCCAAGATTCTGGTTAGGAAGAAGGCTTCAAAGTCTGCTTTGCTTCCTGCTGACCCACAGGGTCAAGCACTGGTGAGTGCTTTGGGCCAGGGCTCAGGGGTAAGAGCAGCACACACCAGGTCATGGAACTTTTCCCATAGGACTCCGCCTTTAGACAGAGTTAACAAAATCCTGGAGAATCAGCAACTTATTCAACAGCAGCAGTGACTCTAAAGACAAGAGGAAGGGAGAGGGACATCTCTGACTTGCCCAATGAGCCACTTCCCAAACCACTGCTGCTGCACCTACTTGGAAAGTGCAGCACCTCTACCAGCCATGGCACAGTCCTAAATCAGCATCTCTCTAAACCAACATCTTCATCCTCCACAGAGCTGTAAAACACGGCACTAAACATGGTGCCACAGCTCGAGCTGACCTGGAAGCTGATCTGTTCCAGGCTTCTCAGGTGCCTGGTGCAGCCAGGGACTGCCAGCCCTTTGTCAGCTGCTGCCTGTGGGGGATTTTCCAAACCAACTGCAAGTTAGCCTGGAGGCCCCTGCACCTGCCCTCCAACCAAATCATTTTTCTGGTGAAAATTAAGATCCGAATCGCTGGAGACTGCCAAACGGAAGGTACAGCTCCCCACACATCATTTTTCAGAGGCAGAAAACAAGCCAAATGCAAACTGAGGTTAATGCAATATATACGAGAAGGAGAAATAAGATTAAATGTGATGTATGTGCCAAGAGGCCTTCTGCAGGCAAGGGAAGAAAGAGAATAAGGTTAACATCTTTGATTTTTCTCTTCCCCATCCCTAAGAGCTGAGAGGAGTCTTCATAGCAGCAAGGTCAATTCTAATCTTATTTCCTTATTCCTCACAGTTATTTCATTACCTTCATTCCCATTTTTTAAACTTCACAGCAAAAATATTTTTTTTCCAGAAATTTCTGTAGTCCGGGATCAGTGAGATACCATAGCAGCTTCTTTTAAATAATTAACAAGCATGAGATGTACGAAGAAACCTCTTTAAACAATAGCCACCTGCAGCAAATACTGTAAGAAAATGCACCCTTTTCTTCTCCTGAATGATTGCTGCCTCTCATGAAAACATTAGCATTTTGCACACAAAAAAAATGATGTAATTAGCAAGAACTTTCTCTATTTCTGTTCTCATTATTGCTGATTACCAAAAATTATCAGGCAAATAATGGCTGCTTTCTCTTCTTGTGATCAATTTGTTCACCCTCCATCTGATTTCTCTGGCAATGAACTCGAATGCAGCCTCTTGTGTCTGTGGCACTTTGCAAGAGGGAGAAAATGGGGGGAGGGAGAGTGAGAGAAATCAAACAGCAATTATGTGTAAAGTGTCAGAAAGTATTTAAGTTATCTGTGCCAACTTAGAATTTTACTTCAAGCCCTGAAATTTTAAAAAAAATTTTTGTTAAAATCATAGGTCCTAGAATCTCATTAATCCAGACTTTGTTTATTAATTATAACAATAAATAAAACCAGCTTCTCACATAGCAAAAGCATGTTCTCAATAGAAATTTGAAATTACTAAAATGCTTAAAAGCTCCAAATAAAGTCCTCCCCCCCAAAAAAAATCTTAAAAGTGAGACCTCAAATCTCATAATTTCTAAGGCACTCATGATTTTGGGGTGATAACATTCATTTTTCAATAGTAGGGCAAGACTGTTACCATGGCAGCTGGCGAGAGATGGGGCTTGCTTCTACTTGAATACCAAAGCACAGCCAAGTTTCCAGCAGTTGCAGAAAAAGCTATCTGGGAACAGTGTGGGGAAAAAAAAAAACCTACAAAACCACCCAAAAACCTGTGCTGAGTTCTACATTACCAGAGCTGTTGCTATTACTATGCAACTCCCCACTTTAAATCTATTTGGCACAAACCTTTGCCAGCTGCAGTCAATCTTTGGGCTGTTGCATGGACACCCCAGTATTTTTCAGGAGGGTAGGAAAGATTTCTCTTGCTTGAAGCATTTAATACCCTGAAGTTGAGGGTAGAGCTGAGCAGGCTCATCTTCTGCCTGGGAGGACACCCCCAGCCCCCTCCAGGGAGCTCTTCCCTGAAGGCATAACTGCAGTTCCCATACTTAAGACCCGGAAAAATGATTTGCTTTTCAAAATGGTGAAAAAAAAAAAATACTATTCTCAGCCTGAGACTTTGCATTTTAAGCTTTAGCCTGGAGCAAATTATTAAGGCAGAATTACTGTCTAAATCCCTGGAAATAGGGGTTTATAGTGAAAATACTGACAGATCCATAACTATAGCCATGCAAATACAGCAGATAAAAATATGTATAAATGATAATGTAATTTAATGGCTTAAAGAATTTTTACTGGGGAGGAGGGGAAAGTCTGCTTTATTTTGACAGTGTAAAATGTCAGAGCAGAATGCAAGGATGTAGCAGAGTCATACTCTATACTTCTTGGAGATTATTTGACAAGAACAATTTCAGTGTTCTATTTAACGCACTTACGACAAATTTAAGTGATGAATTGATGCCTGAGAGACAGTGTGGCTGGAATTAGGAGAACAAATTTTCTTGTTATGGGAGCAGCTACAGGCCAGCTCAGTGCTGAAAGGCATACTGAAAGTTAGGTAAAGGAAATGTGAAAAGAGTATTCTGTCAGTGGAAGTGAAAGTGGAAAGCTATATATTTATTAAACCATAATGTCACCAGGTTAGACTTTGAAGTACCTGAGAGGCACTGACTCCTCAAAGTCTGTGGATACAAGAACAGGATCAAAGTCTTTTTGGAAAAGTCGGTTTGCTAAGAAAAGCAAACATTACTGTACAACTCCAGATGTCACTTCTAGTCAAATATCATATTATTTCATTGATCTCCTCTAATATGGAGTAAAATTGAGCAAACTGCTCTATAAAAATGAACCTTCGTTTAATAACAGTGGAATGAAGTCTGGCATCGTTCTAGAGGTCTCACTTTTGTACCGTTTTCCATGCTCAGTAAATAGTTACAGCCACACTGAAATCTGCAGTTACCAGAGGTATAATTCCACCAATGTCCCAGACACAGCAGTTCAGGGGGAGAAACACACCCGTAAAGAATATTGAACTGAACATTTTTAAAGCATAATGGTAGTGAAAGGCAGGGGTTGTAAAGTGCTGCCCAATCTACATCCTCAAAACAGCCACATTTGCAGGTTTTTGGAAAGAGAGGTTTGCCCCCTGGTGAAGGAACAGAGCAGGAGACCTGGACCCAGTTATTAAATCTCTCCCTATGTGGCCTCAGCAGCTTAATATTTTACAATTTTTTTGTCCATTTGTAGAAGAGAAACTATCCTTCCCTCACAGAGTTTGGAGAAATATGGAAATGCCTGTGCCAGAGACCTTTCTCTCTGCTCAGATGTCCCTACGTTGAGGATCTGCAGGCGTGGATATTTAGGTGCTGACATCCTTAAAAGCACTGCTTGTGTAAAATAGGGGTAGGAATTCGAGGTGAATACAGCACAACCTGCTGCTGTTACTGCTTCTTCTAAGCTTTATACATAAGTGATGGGAGAAGAGAGGATGAAACATTGAATTTGTTTGTAAATATTGCAAATGCAGATGATGTATGCTTTTTTCTACATTTTTTGTATTTAGAGTTCATTGCAGATGGAGAGTTATGCCAGATATGAGCACTTATTAAATGCAATATGAAGAGTAGCCTCTCTTAATTCAGCAGAAAAGTAAACACTCAACAATTCAGGTATGATCCCAATAAAATCCTGTTGTGGAGTCCATGGAGTCACCTGTGTGTGCTCGTGGACTTCATAAATCTTCTAAACTAGACCCATGCTTAAACTATTTCTTGATTTCTCCCCACTCCCATCCCTTTCTCTCCTACTGGCTCTTCCCACCCACATTTAACCTCACTCACTGACATGAGAGTCAATATTTATACTGTTTGGAAAGAAAAGTAAACATGTCTGGCAACTTAAAAGTCAAACCAGGAGTTCTCCCAAATCATATAAATACTTACGGACCTGACATCAATAATTAAAGCAAGAAAAATCTACCATTACAATTTTTTGTAATTCCCATATTACTCTACTTTATCAAAAGCCACGCACTAAGTGATCAAATTAATCTGAGGCATTTAGAGCAGGGACCATGTGGCAGCTTACAAAGCATTGGTTGTTCACAATAATTTGGACATGGCAAGTAGCCAAAGGACTGCTCACAAACATATGGTTATTTATTTCCACTAAACAGCCAGTAATACAGCCTGTTTGCTACATTACTTGATAAATATAACAAGCTTCAAAAACAAAAAAGGAGCACAAGTGCACAAAGCAATTAATGAAAACAGCCCAAAACATCATGTAGAACCACCAGCATCCTGAATCCCTGTGTGATTTTCTAAATTCTTTTTCACTATCACTCAACAGATCCCCAAAGACGGGCTCAAACTTAATGTACTGTAGCATGTTTGACTCCTTTGTTTAATCACATCTGAAATGGCACCTTCTGGAGTGACACATCAGCTGAAAGAGTTTAACTGTTGTTCTGAAAACAGCATTGATCCATGTTTTGCTTTCAAGGCTGTAAGAGGTGTCTGTCTGTGTAAAGAAAAGGTGAGGGAGTGAAGTCCATGTAAGTGGTGACAACAATGGGGTGAATTTATTTTGGTGAGAAAGAAATTCACTTTAAAATGTATTTCATCGTTTCAAGTCATCCCATGAATTTAGATTCTTCGCTCCTTGCCAAGTGCCACAAAACAAATCCTTAGTTGCCCATGGAATGTTTGAAGCCAAACAAAATATTCAATTTTGAATGAAAATTATACCAGCAGAAAATGTTAAACAGAAATCCATGTGTGGTTCTCCCCCATTATCCAGAGCACACAGCCTCTGTTTACAGTCCCCAAAGCAGCCCAGCAACTGCTGCTTCCCAGAGTCAGCCAGGGCTTCGAGGTGCCTCCATCGAAACCTTTTCCTTACTGTTAGCAAACCAAAGCTTGTTTATTTTCAGGGTGCAAACTGGGCTGACTGCACTTCTGGAACAGGAAACTAGAAAGTGAACCAGAAGAGATGCATAAAGGTATATGAAGCAGCAATTTCCCTCCCAGCCATGTTCTCAGGGGGAATTTCTCACTTCGAGACCTGGTCCCATGGAGTCTCTGGGACAGTTCTCCTTCCATCCCCATGAACACTGGGGCTGTAACTTCCCTTCCCTTCCTCCACCTCCATCAGCTGGAACCACCCATCCTCTACAACTCCCCAATTATCTGCTGCTTCCAAAATGCCCTACTTGATCCAGGCACAGCTTTCCCAAAGGAGGGTAACACATGTGCTGAGGGCTTTTTGCCACCTAGCCCAAAAATTTTGAAGGCAAAACCCAAGAAGTTCAACCCATTTTATGGCTCAGTTTTCCTAAGACAGCTCTGCAATGAAAGATGGGACCCACCCCTCTGCTGGGAAGCTTCTGGACCACCGCAGCAAGTTGTCATTTTTTTTAAACAAACAAATCTTAGGTGAGAGGAGCAGTTGCTGAATTATGGTCTTAAATCAGAGTGATTCCCTCTGCTGGGATCTCACTGGGGATCATCAATAGCTCATCTGAGAGAGCTGCTGCACAAATCATCCTCATCCCAGGATCTGTTGTATGCTAATGAAGAACTCTGACTTCCCTGCTCAGTCAGGCAAGATTAAGTGACAGAATTTACAGGCAGAAAATGCAGCCAGAGCGTTCAGATTCTGAGGCTGCTGGAAGGATGCAACAGCCACAGACTAATGCTTGAATTTGGCACTCAGGGAGGATAAATGTTTAAGGAGAAACACAGGGAATGGGTTACAGAATATTTTCTCTGTATCTAGAATAACTCCATGACCTGCAATGTCACAGCCATTTACTTCTTCAGTCTTTTACAATATACTAATACCTGCTAAAAAATAATGGCCAAATACTTTCTAATAGGAACAGATATTTTTGTTAGAAAACTGAAAAATAAATAATGATAAATTGGTAAGCAAAGTACTCTTTTACCCTCTTCTAATGGAAAATAACTGAATGCCATTTAAATAGAATTTGATGAAGTGTATACATTCTTGACTGAATGTATAGAAACAGAGCTTCCTCATAAATTGATCCTTTTCCTGGGGTTTAAGCTCCACCAGAAATTTTACTGGATAAGAGAACTGACAAAACCTTATCCATGGTAGCAGAAATAATACTGCTAATTATACCAGAGAATAAGCTGTCATTTCAGAATTTGCATATACAGAAGGCTCATTAATAGTGATTTCTAACTTTCTTTACCAGCCTTCTCTTAACAAGTGCCATGTCCTTTGGAAATGAGGAAACAAAGGCAAAAGCAGGGAGACACAGGATGTCACATTTCCTGCCCTGAGCAAGGAACAAGACAACTTTGGCAGCAGCAGATAAATCTTCAGGTTCCCACCCTGAGGGATGTTATTACCCAGCTGTGAAAATACATGGGCAACATCTGTGAGGATGGGACAGTGGACATGTGCCAAAACTTCACAAAAGCATGAGACATCCTGGAGAGGGGGAAGAAGGGGAAAGAAAAAGAGAAACTTGGGATGCCAAAGTGCCAATAATGTTTGTAAACTAAAGCCAGCGTAGCACACAGCAGGACTGCAGAGAGAATTCAAGGCACAGCCAGAAGAGTCCGTGACCTTCCTAAATTATTCATAATGTGCCATTTGTTTGCAGCCTGAACACTTACTTGAAACTCACAATCAAGATTTGAATCCCACTTCTGGTTTTGGATAAACAAAAATGATTTTTCCGTGACCCATTGAGCTTAATTTGAATCTTGCTATGGAACTTGCCTAATTAACCCATTGGGTATTTTCCTGCACTCTCTTTAAACCACTATTGACGTTTGTTTTAGTGCATCCACACATGGGACCACCCATCACACTCTTCTTCGCTTGTAGAACATGGCAGATTTAAGCTCCAGCGAAAATAAACCAAATAATTCTCCTTTCAACAAAACACTTTTAATTCTTGGAAAGGATGCACCTTAAGCTGACCTCTGAAAATCCCAACAATTCAATTTATTATGTCAAAGCAATAGAAAAGGAGATGGTAAAGGTGAAAAGAAATCAAGACATGCAAAAGTAAAGATGTTCTGACCAGAGTTAAATAGCTTTGGGTACAAAGATCTGTACACCTAATATGAAAAGCAAGGTCAGCTCTAGGATGTGCTTGACACAGCTCCTTTTGGAAGATTCTGGTATCAAAGCCAGCATGGAAGCACTACTATGGATAATTTTCTGTACTTATATTCCTCCTTCCTTAAGTTCAGCTGTTTTTTGGTTACCTTGATGACCTTGGGAGGTGTCAGTCAGGGCGTGGATGGTGGAAAGCAGGCTCAGGTTGATGGAACTCAGAAGACAACTTGTGCTGCTGCTGACTCCTCACCCTCTCTCCAAGACCTCCCAGACATCAGGACCTTCCTGCAAACCAACCCAGCAGTGAGAGATCATTATGCAACAGCACCCCTGAGTTTAGTCAGGACTCTCAACAATCCAACTTCTCCAGAAGGCCAAAGAATGTCTTGGTGTCCAAAGCAGTGTGACCCATCAGTGTTGCTGGGGCAGCACTGAGTTACAGCTCTCTGTTTCCCACTTTAACTGAAGGCTGTCTGCCTTAAGATCCTGAGGTCCTTTCGTGCAGAACTTCTGAAGACAAAGAGGCTTTGTAAGAAAAGCCTCAGCAGTCAATTCTGATGACAAACTGCCCTAAATTTGAGGTGCACTATTTCCAGTAAGGTAGCACACAAGTACCACAATGCCTCTCTTCCCTTGGCAGTGATAGGCTCCAACAGTTTCCCCACAATAAAATGTCCCCAAAGCTTCAGCTATTCAAAAATAATGAGTCTCCTTTCTCACCACCATGTGTTTGCACTTCCTTTCAGTTCAGTATTACTGGAATATGTGATTGGAAAATATTGCAAATAACTTAAAGACTTTTCCCCCCCCGAGATTTGTCAGTTTATACCTTTTTTCACTAATTATCAACGATTAGCATGTTCATAAATATATTTTACTGAGATACATATCTGACTTTCAAAACACAAGTGCTGCATCAAACATGTACAGCATTTTATCACACATCAAGTTATAAGACAATTTGTTACCATTTCATTCTTTTATGCTGGCTCCAAAATTCAATCCAAGGTTTCTCTGCCTTAAAAGGCATGATTAGTTTAAATTTCTGGAAGTGGGCTTTTTTCCATTATTCATATTTAAATTAAGTTCCCTTGAGATGGAAGAAAAGCAAGGAATTTTTATCAAGAGACTAATAATATAACCAGTGAAAAATCTGAGCATTTTTATATTGAATTTATAAATCATGCTAGCAGTAACCAAACTGTTTAAATAATACATAGAGTTTAACTATAACATACTTATTGGCATAAGTAATTTTAGTGCTTTTTAATGTAACAAATCACTCAGAAAATATTCTCAGTTAATCATTAGCATACTCAAGTCTAGAGAGAGGTGTATATATTGTTCCCTGTATAATTTGGTAGGAATGGCTGAGTCATAAAACCTCACACTGTGTGCCACTTGATTTACAATTTCCTGAAGATGTTTGGGTACCCTGACAACGTATCAATTTATCTCTGTGCTATAAGCCACGCTCTGGAGATAGAATAGCTTGTAATTAAACTTGGGAGCAGGGATTAATTAAAATATACATGTCTGAGAGTGCATAGACATGTAGTTGTGTTTATTATAGAAACAGTAAAAATACCCTCTAGCACAGATACGTGTGAGATGAGCCTCTTCCTCACCATCAGCATTTGTTATTGTGTTTACCACAGAAACAGAACACAAAAGTGGTGACTACACGAAATTACTGGGGGCAAGGGGGTTTAACTTTGGGGGGTGTAACTTTGGGCTGTGGCTGAGTCAGGCAGTGATGCTGGACAGATTTCAGGGTCTCATTCTGCAGGTGATGGCTCATCCTGAGCATCGAGCCACCATTTATCCACCCACCCCTTCCTAGGTCCTTAGGAAGCAGCAGCTCTGCCATGTTCAGAGGGCTTGGAGCTTTTCTTTGCAGCGTCCCCTGTCCCCTCCTACAAAGGAGCCCCCCAGGGGCTACACAGGCTCTGGGTAAGAGAATGAGGTGGAATCCACGCAGAGCACTCAGTGTGAGGAAGGACCAGAGCTCAGAGAGTGCAACCCAGACACACTCCATTGTCAGCCTCGGTTACGTGAGATGACATTTTAATTAGAACGGGTCAAAGCTGAGAAATTTGTGTCAAGCCCCAGATCTGAACTTTCCCAGATTACTATAGTAGTAAAAAGTTGAATTTCGTGCTCTTTTCCTGTCCCATCTCTCATTTTCATATTGGAAATACTTATCTATTAGTATTATCATCAATATTCACCCAACTTCAAGGCATTTCCCCTAAAATTTCAGGCATACACTCTATTCTTCTTGCTGTTTCAGTGAAAAATTCCCATTCAACTCATGCAGTTATCGTACTAGAAAAGCACAGATCTTTGAGAAACTGACATTTTAGGGTGGGTTTTTTTTTTCTTTTGTAATGTTGCTACTTTTACCCACAGCATTATAAGACAGAAGAAATAACTCAAACCCCAGTGGATTTATTGGAAACCTCTGGATTATCAGGACCAAGGTGCCAGGTTCACGTGCGAGTTTGCAGCGGGCAAATACCCTAATTCATCACATTGTGTAGTTTTTATGCTGCTGTATAAAATTAATTGGCTTACTCTGTTAGGGACATTTTATGAAGAGGTCCTGTAATTAAGAGATTTGAGATGAAATAGAGGGTATGAAAAAGCTGAAAACTGCCCGCTAGCTTCAGTTTATTTTTTATGAGCAAACTACTTAGATTATCAATTAGCTTGAAAAGACTATTTCTTTTTCAGACGTTTAAATATTAAAAAGGGCAGAGTCCATGAAAAAAAAAATAGATTAAGGCTAAAACAAATGTCTTCCATATAAAAATAAAAAAGACTAGCACGGCCATTAGAAAAAGCATATAATTCATGTGTCACAATTGCTGGAGATTATTTAACTTCTGAACAATTGTCTTCACAGATTTGAGTTCAGGAGAAAAGCAAGAGTAGCTCCATTAAGGTCTTTTCCTTAGAGCATTGTTTCCTCCTAAATAAAAATATCTACAGAGAAGCAGGTGGGAATTACAGGACATACTTGGAGAGCAGAGTGGTTGCACCTCTCACAGGAATACACCAAGAAAGAGACCCACACTTAAGTGGTTCCCAAATTAGTTGAAGAATCCATATTTCTAGTGCATGTGATTTCAAATAAAGTGATGGGTCCCTAAAACATTCCTTTATAATCTGCTGAAAGGGAAGTCTGGTGTTCTTTAGAAAATGTCTTGTGTAAGAAGAAATTCACTCAAATTCACAGATGCTTCATAGGAAATTCTGCCTGATTGATTTCAGGCTGATAATACCCCCAAACTAGGCTTTATTCTACACTCATCTATAACTTTAGCGCACTCTGACATCTAGGGGTGCAAAATGACCACTTCTCTATACTGTGATAACCTTTCCTCTATGATTCCCTTCATCTGGTACTGAAAAAACATAATTAATTTGCATTATAAGTTCTAGTGGACAGGAATACTTGTCTTGATTTTTTTTTAAAGCATCAGGGGCACATGTGATGACTCACCCATAAATAACATTAAAACCTTAAGCTCACACTGAGGTAACAGGAGGCAAAAGGGTGTTAGTGAAATTATTCCAACCCTTTCATCTCACCCAACTGAGACACCAATATTTTTATTGAAAAGCTATGTCATGCTTAAAAGACAAATCTTTCAGCTGTCATCTTTTCTCCTTGGCTAGAAAAACCTGTTGTTACCAACTGTGAATTTCCCCATCCTTCAAGTCACATCTACGGCTCCAGCAAGCCCAGTCACTTTGTCCAAGCTGCTCAACTGTCGTGCCTTAATTTCAGAGTGATTGGAGGATACACTCAAAATTTCTCAGGGGACTCTCATGACCTTGTTCTATTAGCCCTTTAAATGGATATAAATTTTATTCCATGGTTCAGCAGACATGGGTTCTATTCTCAGTCCTGTGATTCTAAAAAAATAAAAAGAAAAACACTAAGGGCCATGATTTTCCAAAATTGAGGCATTTAAGCAAGGCTTTAAATCTCTGTGTGAGGTCCTGAAAAAAGTGACCAACAAACAGTCCCAGAATCTTCCTGCCATGAACGGGAGCTGAAGGAGAATACAGGAGGCACATTCTGCAGGCAACGTGGCCACACTGATCCATCCCTTGTCTGAATCCCCGTTCCCCTGAGGTGTGTGTGGGACAAGCCCTGCTGGATCCCAAAGTGTCCGGGGGCCCTGGCAGCTTTCAGCTGCCTGATCTACTTTGGTCAGAATGGCAGCTGCATAAGGGGAAAACCACTCATTTTTACAGATAATACATCAGGGGTTTTAATAAATATTTCTTTGCTTGCCTTTGGAACAGAAGTCACTTGGAGAACGTGTTCTGGAGAGATGAAGCATCCACAACAGGGCTCTCAGAACATGGCTCTCTGAAGCCAATAGCCCAGCTAAATCCACATCATGAAATGAAATTCTAAGCCAGATTTTCAAAGGACTCTCTTTTGGTTTAACTCAATACCCACTGAATTCAACAATAAACCCCCCCAGTGCAGAGGGAGCACTTTTAGGTCAACACCATTCAATTTCTTCTGCATACTTTTCAAAAACTTGTACAAGTACTTCTCCCAAGCACACTCAGAGATTTGGTCTCCAGGAACTGCATCTTAATAGCAGGGAAAATTTCTGTTTAAGGGATAGGAGAGACACTCTAAAGTCTTCCCTCTTCTGCCTTGTCTGCAAGTGCACGCATCCTGAGGACAAAGGATTTATTACAAACTAAAGAGGAACATTTCGTGGGTGCCCTTTGACAAGAGGTACCAACACTACACTGCACAGGGACAAAATAATTCAATTTAGGCTATTGTATTCTTGCAAAGGAGAAGGTTAAAGGGGAGATTGACTTTTGGTGGCTCAGCTCAGATGAAGGATTAGCAAGAGAATGTTGTTGATATTCACTCAACAATATCTACAGTTGTCTTTTGTGCTGTATTAATTTTCAGCAACACTATAGCAGCCAGGAGAAATTTTAAAGGAGAGCCCTAAATGGCTGATACCCCTATAAGATCCAAGTGATTGCCCACAAGAGATCACAGAGGTGCATTAAACATAATAAATAAATAAATAAATAAATAAATAAATGATAAAGTAGTAATAATAAGTAGCTGAGGACAAACCCCCCACACACGGTGCAATTTCTTTTCAAAAAAGATGTTTTCTTGAGATGTCTCAACTTGAAAACACAAGCAGTGGGCACAGCCCAAATTACGACTGATTTTCAAAAGCCATAGCCAAAAACTACTAGAAGGGAAAAATAGTAAGATGCTTAATAAGCTTAAGCAGAACACTTGTTTATGCATTTATCTCGCTTCAAGAAATTAGATTTCTAAAATATCTGCTATTGGCCATACAGTATTTTGCTTCCTCTGTTTCAGAAATTTAATTTAGTCCCATTCTTAAATATTCAGCATGCATGATGGTTTATTTCCTAATCTATCATGAAAGAAACTTAGAAAATGTTTATATTCATCTCTTCTTCTGTGGGGAAGGGAGGTAATCACAGCTTTGTCTCTAATGTGGTTTCATGCTTTCCTTATAGGCATTATTAGATTAACCCGATAACTCTCAAACAAATTTTGCCACCAGTGATGATCCAAAGACATTTTCAATTATAACCTTTCAGTATTATGCATATCGTGATTACCACTTAGCAGATGGAAGAACCATGCAGTAAAAGCCTTCTCTGAGGAAGTTTTCTCATGTGGATGTTGAACACATTTTCACCAAGATTGATTCCGAGCACAAATTTGTCTGTCCTTGGTCTTTTGCTACTGTCATTAAATAAAAATGCCTTGTTTTGCTGCTATGTTTTTTGCTGTCAAGAAAACAATATTAAATTCTTTTGAAGTACAGGGATAATATCAAGCAGATTATGCCAAATTGACCTGGTTTTTTCCTAGCAAGACCAGGATCCAACTTTCATGTTTTGCTGAGGCAAAACAATCACTCTCAAAGTGTTCTGTGGTTGTTTTTCGTGCCACTCCAAGTTCTTTGCAGTGTTAAACTGAATGGGTCTTGTGAACAAAATCAGCAGAACAAGTAGAATTTTCCTGCCAGCATGTTGGCCTCCTTACTCGAGGAGTTTAAGAAATCTTGTGCTCAGGCTTTCTTTTTTATCTCTTACCAGGCAGAGGCTGATACCACGATTGTTACTCGGTCTATTCCCACCTTTCTCCTTGAACGGCTGGAGCTGGGTGTTAGTAAGCAGCTCTGCCTGATGGATTCTCATTAAGCTGCAGCTTTTGTGGAGGTTTCACTGCAGCTGCCATTTATCTCACACCTGAAAGGATCCGTTTCCTGTAAGAGAGGTGGATTTTAAGCCTCCTTTTTCTGTCTCCAGTGCTTTCACTCGCTTGCTGAAAACTTGTAGCAGATGCTGTAAGTTGTTAGGAGCAGTCATCAAACAGAGGCATAGACTGGGGTCTGCACAGAGACTTAAAAACCCAGGGCTGGGTATGGGAAGGTGCAGGGAGATCCAAACCCTCTTTGGTGTCAGCAGAATTTGAGGGCACTTGGTACATAATAGAATCTAGTTCCTAAGGCAGGTCAGACCGGAAACACAATAATCTTCATCCTGGAACAGCCGAAAACAAATACCTTCCCTGGCTTGTATGGCCTCAGCCTGTATTTTAGGCAAAACCCAGCAGCTGGGCAAAACCCAGATTTTCTTCAGAACTATAAAATCACAGGGGAAAAACAAAAGCAAGGCAAGCCAGAGTTCCTTGTCTGGACCCCAGTGACATCCTGTAAGAAATCAGAATTGATCCACAAAGCCCTCTTTTTTTGCTTTTCACTTTATAACTCTCACAAGCAAGCAAGGAAAAAGAATCGGACAGAATTCAAGCAATAAATTGATGTTTGCATTTTAGCTTACGGACAGAAAGCACAGTGCCAACAAGCCAACATCAGCTGCAGCTATTTGACTTTTTTTGCAATACTCTTGCAAAAGTTTAGCCAGTCCTCTGACTTTAAATGTTTGAGAAACACAGACTTCAACTGTTATTCCTGGAATTATGATGGTCTCAGAGAGAATTTAAACAACCTTTATGCAGTCAGCAGCTGTAACTATCACCCTACTGCTCTCTCACAGCACGTCAAGGACAGCCTTATTTGAAAGGTGGTCCTGGTATCTTTGGGTTTCCACGTTTTAAAGAGGTAGATCCCAAGAAGGTGGATAAATCCTTTTCTCAGTAGAACAAACATTACTTGCAGTCATTATAAACCTCCATGACCCAGGTGAAGCTGGAAATTATCTCCGGGATCAAGGCCACAAACTTGCAGAGGGTTATGCACATGCCTTCTTTTATGAAATTATGCTATCTCCCTTTGGCTTCAAGGGAAATAGTCACTGTATAAAATCACACAGATGTCTAAATCTGAGCTGGAGAGGTTCCCAAAAGCTGAACAAAGAAGCCAAGAAGATGGACCAATTGTATAGCAGAGAATACACAATTCTAAAAGCCAGAAAAAAGATAATTTTGTAAGAAAATACAGAAATGCTCATTCATCCAGAATTTGAGAATGATCAGCACCTAACCATATAAATACTCTGCAGAATGACAGGTTTTTACCTTGTTTACCTAAACCTGTTTGCTGCATTATTCAGAAGTGATCCAAAAAATTTGCAGTGCCTTTTTGCTCCTTTTCCCAGTGTCCCTCCAGGGATAGATGGGATATGATAAAGAATAATTGCTTGCATATAAAATGCACCATTTCAAATTCTGGGCTTTATTTTGGGGGTACAAGTTATACCTCCATCTGCACATGAATTGCTGGTACAAATATTAACATTTGAATGGAAAATGACCTGATTTATGAGCATGTGCCAGGTTACCAGCTCTGCAAGTGCTAAATCCATATCCTCCTTTCCAAGAGTAGGCAAATTTGCTGAAGCCGTATCTCAGCCAGAATAGAAACATGTTCCTTAAATATCTCTAACCATTGATGGTGAGGTGCAATTCCAAAAGGCTGGAGATGGCTTATTCTAGAGTAGAAATAACAGAGGTTTGGTGCACAGGTGGATTAAAGCAATATTTTTTCATTTGCATATCAGCAGATCAAGAAGTGTCTGAGGCCTGTACATGGGACAGACCTGTGATGATTTAGGTTGTGCTAGAAAAGCTTTATCAGGATACCAGAGAGTTGTCATAAATATTCAAAATTACTAAGGAGAGAACACAACCTGTATTCAAAGTTTTACTATTACAGGCAGATAGTATAAACTCTTCTATAAATCCCTTTCTAATTAAACTTTCAAAGAAAAAAATAATGACTAAGCCCATTTATCCAAACCTATTAAGATTATTTATATGTTTGTTTCAAATATTACATTAACAAATGTTGACAGTTTTCCAATTAATAAATTAAAGCCTGCCAATATAAACAAGCAAAGGGAAACAAAAGACAAGATTATGAGAAATCATTTCCATAGCTCCTGAGCACCTTTTAGAAGAGAATAAAGGCTATTATTGAACAGCCAATCTGTACTGACTCAGAGCAAGAAGAAAGGGATGAACATCTCTTTTCTGCTGGTTTGATATCCCCAGTGTGTTTTGGGGTTTCTTTTCCTTTTTAGCAAACTATTTAACCTTGGCAGAACACACCAAGAACACAAAGGCTGAGGCAGAGAATTATTTTACTGCACAGAAATTTAGGAAGGAATGATGACTGTTGCCAGTTTTCATCATTTCAGTTACTTTGAGAGCCATCTGATACATGTCATTAATAGTCCTTAGGAGGAGTATGTTCACCCCAGCCCAGTGTAACCCTAAAATGAACAATCACCACCCTGCTCACACACAGACAGCTCTGAAATGTAAAACTCCGTGGATGAAGACACTTTATGCTGAAGCATGCTCACTGAACTCCCCAGGGAAGCAGAGGGGAAATGTCCCTCATGCTGAAGCAGGAAGGCATTGCTTACCCAGCCAAATACACAGGTAATGCTTTGATCTGATGGATCCACGTGCCCCCAAATAAATGGGAGAATCTTTCTCTGATGTAGGGCAGTGGCAAGTTTTCCTGAACCCCTGAAGCCTGACTGGCCCCTGGAGTGCTCCAAACAGAGCCAGCAAGGAGCTGTGCTGGGAAAGGCTTGGCAGAGGTGGAATTCAACCCTACACACACCAGCATGGGGCAAGGCAGAGCCTCTAAGGAGGTGGTTTTGACATCCCACAGGGTAAAAGAGAACCTGCTCCTCATTTGGGTCCTGGCACCACAGAGACCAGGAACAGAAGAAATATCTGTCAGTGGTCAGTAATAAACTGAAAGTTGTCATGAACCAAGGTGCTGGGAAATACAACTGAATCATGCATTTAGGTAACCACACAATACGTTTTGCTCCATGAATTACTCATAGTATTTCTTATTAAATCAGAAATTCTTGGAGAAACACAGAACTTAAGGATATTGGAAAGATTACTTCTTTTAAATACACACTATGTGTATTAGAAATATAGAGATGCAGAAAGACCAAGGGATTTGCTCGAGACAGCAAAGAAGCACAATTGCAAGAAGTGAACCTGAGCTACTGTGTGCAGGTACTTCACCCACAGACTTCATATTTTCTGTCTTTGATGTCAAACAGTTTAAAGTAAAAAAGCTCTCATAAGACCTTTTTAGCATCAGTGAACATTGTAGAGGAAAAAAGAGGGTATTATGTATATTCACGAGATTCTAAATGCATCTTTTTTCATGCCTGAGGAGATCTGACACTTGATTAGGCTACATCAGGTGATGCTGTCAGACAGACTTCACCCATACAGAGACAACAGTCATGTACTGTGACTGTGCCCCAGTTAAAAGTTTTCTGGTCTCAGGGGTGTTGAATTCCTGAGGTGAGTTGTGCTATTTATGAAAGAATCACAGCAGATACTGCAGTTCAGAGCTTGTGACCTCCATGGAGGATTGGCTGTTCTCACAACCAAGGACCAAGAGATGTTATCAGCTGAACGCAAAGATGTTATCAAGTACCATTTATCAGAGCTGATATTATTTCAATCCAAACAGAAGTAACAGTGTGACTCCAAGGGTGGTATTTATTGTGCAGAGAACATGTAGCAATTACTGGGAGCCTGTCAAACCGTGCCTGGCAAATTACATACGTGGGGAATTTTGGGTTGTTTCACTCCTGTTTGTTAAATGATTAAGAACTGGTTCTGATCTCCCAAAAATGTATTTTTAAATCAAAATGCTGGCATGCAATTTCTGATTTGTTTATGAGCTGCACCAGGCGCTCGATGTATTTCTCCAGAGAGCCCGTGGGCTTGGGGCGGAAATCCGTCTTCCCTTCCACATGGACAAAGATGGCCAGCTGCTTCAGGTCCCACGAGTTGAAAGGGGGTGGGAGGAAGTCGGGGTAGTAATATTCGGATTCTTTAAATCCCATTTCAGGGATGTGTTCCAAACAAACTGGGTCGATTTCTTCGGCTCTGAGGATGAGTTCTGGTGGTGTGCAGGGAGAGGGGGGGATGGGAATCCTTTCTGAGTCAGAGAGGTCACTGGCACTATCATCTTCAGTCCGGGTTTTCCCCCGTTCCGGACTCCGGGAATAATCCAGTCCGGGTTTTCTCCCGTTCAGTACTCCGGGAAAAATCCTGTCCGGGTTTTCCCCCGTTCCGGACTCCGGCAAACGTCCAGTCCGGGTTTTCTGCCGTTCAGTACTCCGGGAAAAATCCCGTCCGGGTTTTCTTTCAGCCTGGATCCCGGATGGAATTTTCCAAAGGAGGAGGAAAATCCCATTTTTGTTCTGCCTTCCCGCGGCCGGCAGGAGCCGGGCTGTGCTGAGCTGCACCCTCCACCCGACACTGCCACACTGGAATTTTCTCTAAGAAAATTCAGCGGTGCCTTCTTGAGAAAAAACACAACTCAGCAACAAACAGAGCAGGATCTCACTTTTAATGTAGCCAATATATTGTACCTTTGAATTACGAGATCACTTCCCCATAGAAATTCAAAGTTCTTAACTAGACAAATTTTGGAAAGCATGCACTAATTATATCCCAGATATTTTGCAGTACTCAATGTATAGATGGACTCGTTAGAGGAACATGTTCATTCTTGCTTAAGTCTTTTCTCTGAACAAGTACATTAAGATACAGTAGACTGAAATCTTAATAAGGTAAATCCGTGTGTTTCCTCATGTGAATAAGAAAAAACGCAGCTTTACCCTGACAACTGACAGCTATAAATTTCAAAAAATAATGACCTCTGTTAAATGAACTACAGCACTAATGAAAATAACACAACCTCCGAAACTCCCCAGTCATACAGAACTGCACAGCTCTGATGTGCCAAGGTGAGCTTTCCTCCCCCAGACTGCTGATGCAGTTCTCTGCTGACCCTGGAAAACTCTGCCATGGACTGGCAGATTATTTTATTGCTCTGAACTGACTCCTGAAAACATCTTTTTTTTTGTTTTTCTGTCAGTTTGGTTCTTGGTTTCTCTGCTGAGGATATCAACTCAGTGTGCAAATATTTGGTGATTTTCTGGTGCATGCACCTATTACCTCCTCGACTTCTAACAACCTGCAGGCCACCAACAGCCACCAAGTCCATCCAGTAAAAAAGAAAGTAAATACTTTGTAATCTGATCCATAACAACCAATCCAAGCATGAAATAATTCTCCAGATGAAGTTAGAACTATATAAAGCGCAAGATGAAAATATTCTCATGTGGTACCTCAGATGCTTGACCTGAATCTCGTTAAACAGGAGCAGGTACAGCCACGGAGCATCGCAGGGAACCAAGGGCTAAGGCAGCTCTCACAGGACCCAGTGATGTAAGAGAAGGTATCAAAGCAGCCTGGACACCCCCAGGATAGATCTGCTCCCATCCTGATATCAACAACTTATTCTTAGAGATTTTTGGCAGCCTCACTCAGTTACATCAACAAATCTCACTGAGTCTGACTTGATTTGTTATTGATTTCCTAGAGGGGGTATTTGAAGCAGCGATTTTAGTGATCTTCGGAGTGGAAATATAGGGCAAAGAAAAAGCTTTGCTTATAAAGAGGGACTCAAGAGTGTCACACTCCGATAAACTGAATTCAGGGGATTTTTCCAACAGAAAATCTGCACTTTTGGGGGAAAATGCAAATAATTTCAGACATGTTACCTGCTTTACTAGAAATCTGAACTACTTCAAATTCCAACACCTGACTGTTAGCAGATCTGAAAATAGTATCTTATCTTAAACCTGGCATATTTGTGACAGCTGTCATATATTTGCTGACATATCACAGATTGAACTGTGGAGCTGTTGAAGCAAAAAAAATGAAGCTGGTATAGGCTGAGCTAATAATCCCCAGATTGAGCTGCAAGCAGGTTCTTTCCAGGTAAGCCATAAAGCAAAGTATGTGCTCAGCTCTTCACACCAGACCTGGCATTGTGACATCTACAGGGGAGGGAAACTGTCAGAGTCCAACATGAATGGAAAATTTCAATGTACTCACACTCGTGGAGCATCACGAGGTGTTACTAACAGAGGTGGATGCTGCATGAACTGTAGCTCAGGGTTAAACAGTCTTTTAATCTGACTCCACAAGAACATCAAGCATGGAGTCATCAAAATTTCACGTGGTTACATGAAACAAAAAGCTCATGGTTACAGCAGAAACTGCCACTGGATGAGAGAAAAGAGATACGAGAAAAAGGATTCTTTACCAAGCCAAAAGAAGGATTTCCCATTTTCAAGGCGTCACCCAGAGTCTTACATATATATAAGCCCATAATATTTTGGCTGTAGACAAATTGTGTTTTTATATTAATGGGAAATGCTTTATCTCTATAATGACCTATAAGTACAGACTTCTACTGTGACCTCTATAAAATCATCTGAAATCCAGGTTTTTCCCTAAGAAAAGCCTACACACAGATTCTCATACCACAGCTTACTCTTTGTTGTTAGATTGCTTATACACTCCACTATTTTTTGTAAAGTAGCATCAACATTTTTGGTCATTAAACCTAAAGTAAATGTGGCAGTATCAAATGGGATGGTTTTAGATATGTGAGGTTATATATAGACAAAGATGGAGGGGTTGGGTTGCCTTTTTAAAAATTATATCTACTCTAGGAGCCTCTAACTTCATACCACCGTGAGGATATCAGATGGCAATTATTCTAAGTTTCCTAATCATCAAACCATACACATTGGATGCATTTTGAAATCACCTGAAAACAGAAAGAGCAGCCTGGAACAGCTGTGTAAAGCAATAAACGAGTCATCTTTGCACACTTTTCCTTTTTCTCACTCCTCTCAATCCATTTCCTCCTGGCAGCTCCAGCAGTCGCTGCCAAGAGATGTTAGGAGACACAATACATTTGTCCTTGTAAGCCTTTGTCAGCCCGTTTCTAATGTGATAACCTATTTTGTTTGATTAAAATGCATGAAAGTAGCTTTTAAAGCACATCCTACTATGGACTTTAATCCTTCCCAAGCAGAAGGGGGGTTGGTGAAGATTTTTGTTGCCTTTTACTTATACCAACACTAAAAATAATAACAATGCTTACATTTGTCTGGGATAAAAATTTCTTTTCTCCTATTACTTGGCAGTGTTTTGATTATTTTTCAAGTTTTGAAGTTTTATGGAAGTTTCAAAACTAAGCACTGCAAATCACATCGATTAATACACTGAGCTCTGGAGGAAAACTGCCACAGCTAAGAGGAAATGCATATATTTATAGAAACAACACCAAAAAATTGTCAATAAATATTCTCTAGAATTTATTTATTCAATCCTCTGATATGCCATGATTTCAGAGGCAAGTTTTCCCAGTTATATCAATATAAAAAATGGAAACAGAAAGTCAAGGCCACAGATCCTTTTCAAACACTAACCAAAGAATATACTATAACCAAAAAATATAATATAAATTGGTACAGAGCTTTACTTATTTCTTGTTACTTTAATGGAAGCTGTGTTATCCTACAATGCCTTACTTGTGACCCAGCTCTTTAGACAGTTGAAAAGGTCTTAATTTTTTTATCCCTGAAATCCCACCACAAACTATTCCAGGATTTTCTGTTGGTCTATCTTCTCATTTCTGGACAAACACATTTGCACTAAGTTGACAGAACAGTAAATAAAACAGGTTTTGATAACTGCCCAGATTCTATTATTATAATTGCTCTCTGTACAAAGATTTTCAGCAATATTGTTATTTTTTAGAATGGAGGACAACATTTAATTAGTGAGGTAATTTCATTTTGCTACAGTATTTAGGAGGTGAGGAATTTAGCCATCCACTCTCTCTGATATTCATGTAAAGACCTCTCTTATAAAGTACAAGAAAATCAGTTTACACCTCCTTTCTTGGTATTCTGTGAACAACTTAGGCCTCCATTTTCTTTAAGCAAATATTTTGAGATTTCTGCAAAGCTGGAATTCTTTGTAGCTAAATATGGATTTCACTGTTTCCTTGTGAGGACTTGCACTTTGCATCAGTTGCTCAGCTTTAACATTGGCTGCAGTGTATTTACTCTTGGTTTGCAGATGTGTAACTAAGATGGAAAGTAAAATATGAAACTAAGAGAACTAGTGGGAGAGCAGCTTTATTTTCTTCTTTATAAAACTGGCTTTTAACGACTGAAATTCATTCAAAGCTGCTTCCCTCTTCCCAGAAAGCTCAAGTTTTAGGAATTTACAGCTTAGAGAAAAACAAATTAGCTGAGAATTATAGCTGAAAAATCACATTGTGGCATGTGATGTCAGGCTGCATCAGTCTTGCTTTATGCTATGATACAACTCACCAGGAGTGCCACAATCCAAAGTGACTTTGCACAAGACAACGTGTCAGCTAAAAAAACTGAAACAAACTACTTCTATCAACATTATAGCTAAGACAAGTCCACTTTTAAGAATGACAATTTAGTACTTTCAAAATGGAAGATTTAAAAAGAAAGAACTGAAAGGATGTGGCTAAAATGTTTATAAACCATACAAGAACAATATATACACTAGAGACTCCAGGGATTTTATTAATTTTCTGTGTCATCTACACGTTCCAGGGCAAACCTTGCACATTTCTGTCACCTGCCAAGTGCCTTTGTACACAAAAAGCCAATGAAAATCTAATTCAGTAGAAACACAGGTGATCACTGCCAACACACACGTGCACCCCCCACTTCCAAAACTGATCAGAAGCTGTTCCTCCAGAAAGGGCTGAGATCAAGGATCACCTCCAACCATTTCCCTGCTAATGAGGTTCCTACGTACACAAAGGCTGTTTGGAATATCCACAATGGAGTTTGCTCTGGTTTCTCTTGCTGTTCCAGGGCTTCTTGCCCACTGATCTTTGAAACAGGAAGCTCACTTTCCTCTTATCTCTTTGGGATGCTGCCTGTATTTTATTAAGGTATCAGGTGTGATGCAGAGACTGGAATAGGGTTCACAGGACGGCTATTCGGCCAAAACAGCAAGTCATGCTCCCTAGTTAAAAAGTTAATTGATGTATTATAACACTTCCCAAATATTTCTGTTCTTTTTTTCTTTTTCTCTTCGTGCAAAAAGTTCCTTTGTGTCCTCCCTCCGCCTAAACCCGCCATTTCTCCAATTATAAAACTCATCAGAAGCCAAATTCAAAGTTGGTGTATTAGCACAGGCTGTGATTCCGTGGCAGGGAGGTGCAATGGGCATCGGGTCAAATGTTGAGATGAATTGAGCTTGACATCTTTCAGGGACATTCTTGCACGTCTGAATTGCAGAATGTGCTCTGTGCCAGCTTAATTCAATTGATAACAGAGGCTTCACACTGACCACGGCACGTTTCCCACGTACAAGCATTTAAGCACAATGAGATTTTCTTCTTAGAATGTTTCTGGAAACATAATGGCTTAGAGATTATATTAAGAGCATAATACAATACAAGGCTAAAATCTAAGTGTTATCTTTAGCTTTCTTGGGAAAAGAGCAATTTTTATGTGTTTTAGCAGGTCTTTCAGAATCATTTTTAAACCAGTAAAATTATCTCCACACTAAATATATTCAGTAAGAGGCAGAATCTGTCAGATATTTAGATACCTACTCTATATGGGGAAATACAGGAAATAACTGAATTTTCTACAATCTACATGAACTCAGTGGAAAATGTCCCACACAGTGCCTAGAAATACTACTTGCTATTAAGACCTCAAATGCCAGCTATAATCTAGACATCTGTAATCAGCCAATCAATATTTACTTTTCATAATAAAATAAGAAACCATTTTCTACGTACCCTCCAAAAAAAAGCAAGCATTTAACTGTACAGACTCGTATGCCTTTTAAATTGCTGTCCCTATCTTTACTCCCACTTATAAATCAAAAACTAGAAAAGGTACCAATATGTTGTGCATTGCACCGTAAAAATTTAAAATCAGATTAGAAAACATGGTTGCCATGGTACCTGAGAGCTACAGTTTCATGCAAAGCAATTTAACAGATGCAGAAGAATTGAACCTTACAGCAGGCATGGTATCATTTTTAGATAAACTTAAGAAGAAGCTGTAAGGATATTTCCAGATGGCTGGATGGCTTCTTGTTCTGCATTTCAGGAAGCTGCATCTCTGTGTTTGCAACTGCTTCAAACCCTCTCAAAGGGCTCAAATGTTCCACAGGGTGAAAACTGGATGTTACTCGAGTCAATGGGGGTTTTGCCACTGACTTCAAACAAGACAAGGTTTCCCCTTGGCTCTTTGAAGAAGGATGGCAAAAAGAAGCATTTAGGGAGAACATCGGCCTCGAGCCAACAAGGTCAGGCTAACCCACACTATGGCCCTGCTCCCTTGCTCACAGGAAATATTCCTGCAGCCTATTTTTACAAAAGCTGCTTCTCTGGATCCCCTGTATTAAATTTAAGGGGAAAAGGTTCACAGATTAATGAGAATAATTTCTATTTCACTGTATGATTGCAGGTGCTGTACATACTCTTTTCTTTGTCCAGGGGCACCATTAAGGAGAGAGAAGAACAAAGAAAGAAATATCAGGAATACTCTGGCACATAAAAGGCAGAAATAATAGAGACTAAAAAAACACCTAGTTTTCTATGCAAAAGACTTTTTTTTTTTCCAAAAAAAGAAAAGTCACCTTTTTGCATTGTTCTTACAGGAACATTGCACTGGAGGGCTCCTTCTCCTGACATCATTGAAATTTGATTCACAGAGACATCTAAGTTGCCCAAGAAAAATCTACTTCTTTGACAACCAAGAACCACCTCGACAGACTATTAAATTACTCGTCAGGAGTCTGGGCTGGCCTTTCAAATTGTTAAACACCTACTATTTTCTGTTCTGGCACAAATTGATGGTCAGGAGAGCAACCTGGTCATTCTTCCAGATTTTTTTTTTTTGACCTGGTCAAAAGCCCGTAAGTTCAATGCTTTTTAAAACTTAGTCATTTCAGCATGACTAAACATTAAAAAGGTTTAAAAAATCTGTTCCCAGCAGTTTGCTCCATGTAATTTATACACCTCGGCCTGTGAGCTCGTTAATAGCGAGAGCTGAATCTGAAGATGAAAAGCTGCCTCCTGTTTTGCTGGGCCACCAAGAGGCAGTGCTCTGCCTCCCACTGCACTTCATTCCCTGATTTCTGGGCTCATCCAGGAGGAGCAGATGTGGCAAACAGGCAGCTAGAAAAAGGGAAATTGGCACCAGCTTCCTTCAGGGCTTTAGTGAGATTATTTACTCTAAGAGACACACTCCCAAAACCAACTTCTGATCACGTCAAGTACCATAGAGGGCTTTGTGCACTAAAAGAATTTGAGAGAAAAGCAAGCCAACAAACAGGGAATCTGCCCCAGACAAGTGCCTTGATTGCTGTTATTCTGCAGCCCAACGGGATTGCTGAGCAAGAGAAAAGATAAAGGAGCCCTTTGTAGGCACTTGCAATGACACAGCACACGTGTATGCACATCATGTACCACCTTTCACTGCTTTATCCTTTGCTGCTGGGGTTTAGTTTTGAAGGAATTATCTCACTTTGTAGCACAGAGGATTGCCGGTGGTTTCAGAAAGGCTTTTAGGTAGATATAGCTCCCTTTAAAAATAGCATTTTAACAGAAAGGAGAAAAAAAAAAGATACAAAATTCCCACTCCCTCAATGAATAATTTAATTTTGCTAAGAAAAATGAGGTATTGTGTTCAGACAGCAGCACAATGTGTCGCAGGGAGTTGTAAATTGCTGAGGCAATATCCCAGTGTCCTGACACCAAACTTGAAGGGCCACACTCTTCCCTCCTCAGACGTTTCCCTGCCTCTCCGTACAGCCAGATCCCACAGAGCCACCTTCTGCTCATCTCTTCCTTCCCCATCAGGGAGGTAGAAGGTGAGGAACAGGGACAGCCACCCACAGCCACCAGGCACTGCAGCAGGTTGGGTTCATTAGAGCACTGGCACAGAAAATCTCCTCATTGAAATTCCCCTTCCTGCACCTGGAATGTGCTCTCCTCAAGGAAGCTGCACTCACAAAGTGACAGTGCCTTGCCTGCTGTGTCTAGGCCTGATTAAGAGGTCAGACAAAAATTTCAGATTTTTAATTCATTTCCAGTCTCCCAGGAAAGAAGAGTGGCCATCCCACCCACTGCCTATCCCTGCAAACTCAAAGAAGGGAATGTGGGATGGGAATCCCTTGAGTAGCTGCTCTGGGAGAGTCCTTCCCTCTCTGGCTGTTTTCCAGCACTTTTCCCCTCCTATCTTCAACCTGTTTGCTGTGTGTGTATTTTAAAGGCCTCAGAAATTCTGAGGAAGCAGGAACCAAAGTCCCAGGCCAGTTTCTTCCTGGCAATGCCTGGCTGGGGGGCTGCTCCAATTTCTCTGCAGACCCAGAGCTGGGGGGACAGAGAGGAGGAGATGGGGTTGTGAGAGGTGTTTGCTGCTGAGTCCCATTTTCAGCAGAGCTGGAAGTTCCAGGTTAGCTGAGGTTTATAAGGCACTCTGAGATTCTTCCATCACCCACAGGAGGAAAAGAAAGGGTGTAAAAGGCTGACTTATTTAGGACCTGAACTGGAGATGGAACATATGAGAACAGTTGAGATGCCTTGAGACAGTTTTTGAAGGGCCCACCTATTTTGATATTTTATCTGTTACTTTTACAGTCCTTCATAACTCCTTTTTCTGGAAAATGAAGCAATTTGGGACAATGGAATTGCAGCATTGTAAAAGAATTTTCTTTACCAGCCTTCACTGTGCTGATTTTGACAGCACAAACTTCAGCTGGTGGCAGACAGGGAGAGCACAGGATAAGCCACCACCAAAGGAAGGCTGCTGTCTGCAGCCCGAGCATTCTCTTCATCCTAAAGAATCCATGTGTGTGTTACCCTCAGGCCTCTGCTGTTTGTATAGACACAGCAAGGCTCAGCCTTACATTTCTGGTTCTAATTAATGAGGTTAGAATACTGAAACACTTGATTTTTAGGGAAAGGCAACAAACATTTCAATCTCTACTCTTCTTTTCCTTGCTACCTCTCAGCCTATTGAGGAAAATTATATAAGGTTCAGGCTGTTTAATTCCATTTTGAAGAATGCATTCGACAGCACTTAAAAAGTGATACCATTAGCTATTCATTTTCTCCAATATGTTTCATATTAACAATAAAGTATCACAGTGCAGAATGATTATTAAAATCTAAGCAATAGGAGCTTTAGAATAAATGAACTGGCACACTTGACTAACCTTGAAACCTGCTTTTTAGATTAAAAGTGCTTTTTTTGCCATGAACACTTTGGTTGCTTCACTTTCTTTATATTTTTCATATCTGAATTGTATTTCATTCTTTCCCTTCATACACTTGATTCTATTCAAACAAGGCAAATCATTCTGAAAGCCCTGAATGTGCACCTGATCACTGAGTTTTCCTACTTTTAGGTCATCAACAATGGCCTTGTACTCACGAGGTTCTCAAAGCTTCACCAGTGAACACACAAAACCTATGCTCATGTAGAGATTGATCAATTTGATTGATCAAACTGATCACTCAGGGCATTTATGCGGGTAGTACATTTTATTACTCAACTCCAATTTGAATACTGACCTCTAAGTTTAAAACTGAATAATTTAGAGTATTTAAATTTAGGTACTGTCGGTATAGAATATTGCGTTTGGCAACTGCAGCATAGTGTGAATTGTGACAACAGTGTGTAACAAAAAACTTCTATTCCAACAAAAACTGCATTTCTATTGGGAAAAAAAAGAAAAGAGAGAAACCCCTAAAAAACTAAGAAACAACTCATAACAAGATATTACCAAAAGCTTGTAATTTACAGGGCACAGGAGAGAGACATTAAAATGAAGATAAAATGGATAGGGCAGCACAATTATAACACATTGATAAAAGAAAAGAAAGGGTGGAAGAAGTGTAACAGAACTGAAAATAAACTTGCACCTTTGTGGTTTGTGTACACACACAGCTGAAAGGTAAGCAACAAAAATTGCATGAAGAAACAACATAAAAGGCTACTTGAAACAAGATAACAAGCAAAATCAATGTAAAGCCACTTCAAGTCCAAAAAGAAATGAAAAGGAATAAAATAGAAATCAATAGTATTTAAAAGGATTAAAAACAATAGCCCATCCATAAAGCACATTTCCCTTCTGGTTTTTAATTGACTTTAACATGTTGAGCAAACAGCACAGGCCAGTGTGCTGCAGATGGCTGCACAGCAATTTGTTCCTGTAAGGAAGGCTTTCAAATTTGTTAATTTATCTCATTAGCAAAGCAATCAGTTTTATTTGAGATGAGCACAAAATCCTTTGACATTCTGTACCTGTGTAGAACAGGCAGGTGTTGGGTGGGCAGAGCACAGATCCACAGTTCTCCAGCAGGGCTGATGTGTTTATTTGGGGTAAGTGTTCTGTTACATGCAGGCAGGGAAAGGGCCAGCACCCCTCCCTGCACAAAGCTGAAATATTCATGTTTGCAGGGAAAGAGGCCTTGGGAATCTCGTCCTAACACACTCCTCACATCCACAAATGAGTGTCCTCCAGCAAGTGCAACTGGCTTTCCTTGCCAGGCAGGGAATGGCTAAAAGCAATAGATCCAGGTAGCCACAGATCTGACTTTTTTTCTGTTTGTTGCTCTTCCACCTGCTCTGGCTGCTACTTCCCAGTTCTGCTGTGTGCTGGTGTGTCAGAGACATGCATGAGGTGCACGGACAAGAACCCTCCTCTGCTCCCTGTCTCCGATGGAGCAAGGGCACACTTGGGTCAAGGAAAAGTCAGAGCTTTTGGCCATTACAAGAAGGTGTGGGATGAGAATGGTTATTTTGACAAGAAAGGGGGAAAAGAAATCACAGGAGGAAGGGTCAAGGCTCATGGTTTAAAGCTACAGTTCTTCATGGATTGTTACCTCAGGGTATAAAATTATTCCCTCATGTTCTATCATGGAAATAAATTCGCCTTTCATTTTACGCCAAGCCCCAGCTTATTTACAAGTCCGTGTAGGCAGCTGATTCCTGGCACTATCTGGCCAAACAATGACTAATTGTTACTGACTTCCCAGATGGTCATTCTAATAACTGGAGAAGGGCAACCAACCCAGCAATCAGGTTTCATTTAGCTGAGGACAGCACAACAGCTGTCTTTTCCTTTCCTACACACTCAAGCAGAGCTTTCTGTTGTTCCAGCAGTCTCTTGAGCATGCAGCAAATAGAGCTCCAATGAGCTGGAAAGCCCTGCTTTAGATGATGCTTTGCTGAGTTCTCCCCTGCCCCTCCTTCCACACTGCTCTGCATTTCTCTCCACCACAGTTGGGGGGCTTAAATGCAAGTGCTACCCCCGGCCTGTTCAAAGATTTGTATTCAAAGGTGTCTTATGAGAGAGTATCCAAAACCAACACAGAAGTCAGAGCCTTTGCAAATTGACAATTCAGTCCAGTTGGTTCTCACTCAGCTTGGGATAAACTGGTCAGTTCTGCAGCTCTGGACACCATTCTGAAAGAAAGGCATACAGAGCTCAAATGGAAGGGCTTTTCCCGAGGAAATTACAGCCACAGAAAGCAAGAGAGGTCAAACCTTTGCCTGGGAGAAACTGTTTTCGCTTAAAGGCCAAATAAGCCAGAGGGAACTTTGAGGCAGAGACTTGCTCTGATATAAACACTGAAACCAGGATGATAATTCCTGGAACAGCTTTGGCTGCAGCAGAATTAAAACTCTTTCAACTGTGTGTTTGCACTTCAGCAGTAAACCATTTCTATCCTAAATATATCTTTGAATGTGTTGTGGTTCCTGACTTCCAAACTGAATACACTTTAGCCAAGTGCCAATCTTGAAATGTTATCAGCTACTGAGTCTAATATTATCTCAGGTGAGAGATCAGATCTCCTCCACGGAGTTTTAATTTGTCACATTTCTTTCCTTGGCTTTCTAGTCCAGCCTTTTAGAACATGTATTTGGTCCAGTATTAGCCCAGGAGCAGCAGGTTTAGCAGACCACACGTGAGGCAGGATGCAAACCTCGGAAAGCTGAGGGAAGAGGAGATTTTTTGGCAGGTACATCTTACCCAAGGCTTGTCCTGACCCCAGTTGTCACCACAGTGATCTGGTTCTCAGTGGTGCCAGCACCAAAAGCCCTCTGGCTGCCTTCTTCCCGTGGCAGGATTGGGATCACCCTGCAAACCCTGTAACAGCAGAGCTCCTCTGCTCATCACATCATGCAGCTCCACCACTGGAAACCCTTCCCTAACAAGTCTCAGGTGACCTAGCCTACATTAGCCATTTGCAGAACAATTACACGGGTAAATGCTACAAATAGCTAATCCCAGCACGCTTTCCCCTTTGTTTCTTTTCCTCCTAAAAATATCAGACACGAGAAGTCAAGACTTGTAGCACAACAGAATTCCAAACTGCTGCTTTCCTTGTGGTTTTTAATTGCTGTCATGTTGGAAAGATGCAGATGGCATTACAAATTGTTTGTGAAATCCTTTCTGTGGGAAATACTATCATCTAAATGCCAACAGATGAGTTTACAAATAATAGAGTTGCACATGTATCTGAAAGGGAATACATTACCCTAAACTTTAAAGGTAAACCATGCCATTTGGGGGGGCTGGTAAGTCACTTACCAGCTAGACACAATTGTTGCAAATGTAGCATATCAGTTATTCCTGAATGATTCATTTCAAAGTGCTTTTAATAAGCCATATGGCTTTTATACGTGTTACTTTTTATGTAGAGCATTTCCTATGAAATCACATAGGTATGTAAAACTTGTGTGCCAGAACTGGGATATCCTAAAGTATTTGAAATTTTGGGACTCAGAAATTATTCCACATCTTTTCAGCAATTACCCAGAATTAGGAATAGACTTAGTGACTTTCAGTTAATAAAACAAAACATTCACTGAGATAAGAATTAAAAAACATTTACTGATGAGTGCTTTTCTTTCCATTTGATATCTTTATTTACCATTAGTCCGAAAGTTTCTGAATTTGGGTCTGAGGAGTGTTTCTGGCACGTGAATCCCAGGAGGGGAGATGAAAACCCAGGGTCTATGGGTTTTCTTCACGACTGGAATTGAATGTGAAATCTTCAACTTACAATATGAACTTCTGCTGGCTGAGCTAAGAGTTGAAACTCTGAGTGTGAGAATGCAAAGCTTCAGCATTAGACTGGCACAGAAAGGGCACTTAACACACTGTAGCATGTAGCTGTGTTTAGGGAGACTGTTAATGCCCAATAAATATTTATTTCTGCAAAACCATCTCCAAAGTAGGAGCCTAACTCAAGCCAAACATGTCTGAATCTAAATATGAACATAACCTAATAAAATGTTTTCATTTTTAAATTATACATTGCATTCAGGATTTTAGAATACATCAAAAATTCTCTTTGTTAGCTTGGATTAATATTTTAAAGCTGGAAGTATGACAAGGAGACAAAAGGAGTATTGTAGCAGATTAAACAAAAAACACCCTTGCCACATTAAAATAGCTTTTAGAAACAAAGGGACAGCTGTTCACAGGATGAAAAGAAGTTGGAATAAATGAAACAACTACACGATGACTTGATAGCCTGATGTATGCACTCCAATGCCAGAGATCTCTCTTTGTACAATATTTATATTTGTTTCTCAGTAAGATAAACCGTGTTCTTATTATCCGTTTGCATTTATGACTTGGTTTCAGAACAGCTCTCAGATCCCCTCCACATCTCAGTTTTGCCTCTAAGTGTGATAGGAGAAGAAAAACACCTGTGCCCTGCAAAAGAACAGAGTTCCTGCAGAACATAAACCAAGGAGAGGTCAGGCCACTTTTTTTTCCCTTTTTCTTTAAGAAATAGCTTGAGCATTACCATAATTCCTACTTTTACTTCTATAACAACAGAAAAGCTAAAATTTTCTGCAAGATCCTTTGGATAAGTAAAATAGCAAATACCCTGTGACTGTATCTGACAGCCCGAGGGAATCCAATAAACCTTGGAACTCAAGGTAAGGATCTCTCACAGCTCAGATGCCACAAGTCCATTAAATGCCAGCACACACATGTGTGACTGCAAGGCAGAGAGGAAAATGAACATGTTTTCTGAAACGTCGTCAGATCGAACATGAACCACGTTTTTCCCGGTGGGTTGATAACTGGTTTGATTTTAGGGCTAGCAGCTTGCCCCAGGAGCTTCCTCTGAATCAGTGTCTGTGCCTGAACTCCTCTGCACATCAGAGGTGAGTGAGGTGAGGGAAAGTCAAGTTGTCAAAGGAAAGAGAAGAGCTTGTCTGCCCCCCAGCTCAGCTGGGACAGCAAAGGTGCTGTGCTAAAGATGTTCTGTGGCTCTCAAAAGCCTCCAAACAGCCCTGACACCCCGCAAACAGCCACGGGAGTTTCTCACCAGGCTCATGGTTATTTCTGCCATCACTGCAGCTGAGCCATGGGGGAATTCTCCACAGCAGAGCCCTGTTGACAGAACCACTGCTAAACATCCTCAGCACGTGGAACTCCTGTTCCTGGAGAGCAGTCCTCAGGGATGGCTTTCCCTCAGGAAGAAGGGGATTGCCTGTTTTCTGCCATGTCTCAGAGCTTGCTGGCAGTGGGGAGGTGAAAGTGAGCTCCCCATCTCCTCAGTCCTGGTCCAGCAAGGAGAGATGGGCACAGGTGGGGGGGAGCAGAGCACTGGGTGAATATTCAGTGAATGAGGCAGTGCAGGAGAGCTCCAGATAAAACCACCATCCCTTGTGCACCTACCCCATAAACCTGTAATGCCCTGTCCGGTGTTGGGGTGTCAGGGGGGAAATAATTCCAAGTAAAAGGGATTCTCTTCTGTCTCTGCTAACCACCATTTCACCCTTCAGGAACATTCCATTTTGTCTGCTTACAAAATTACTCCTTAGAATATTGATCCATACAGGCAGTGCCTAGCTCTGAACTTATTCATTAGAGAAGGATTAAGGTGGGCAAGAGAAAAAAACCAACATTCTTTGGAGTATATAAGCAGTGTGTTAGAAATTAAGCACCACAAAAGTGAGTCATAGGGTAGAACAGATCGATGGTAAAATTCAAATGAATGCACTTGCAGCTAACAAGTGATCCAGAAATGCTGATTCTCCCTGCAGGGCAAGTGCTGTGCTATAAAGGAAACAAAACAAAAATGAATTTATCATACTGTTCTTCACTTGAAGCAAAGTGTGAATACTTGATGAGAAAAATGTATAAAGTTGAAAAATAAGATTAATGTAAAACAATTTTGCTTTGCTTTTTGTTCTCTTGCTCACAGTGAACAATGCTCTCTCCACATTACTAGTCCACTATAAAACAAGAAAAGTTTCATGAGAAATCTCTAGAAAAGTGTTGAAGGCAGAATGGGAATAAAACCCCAAACAAACAACAGACCTGCTTTCCTGCCCTGTGGCCTGCTGGCCCAGCACTGTGTGCATGGATCCTGCTTCATTCCTGCCCCCATGAGCAGGGAATGAGCCCATGTGCTAATGAGAGACCCACACCTTATCACTACTGCAACTGCCTAAACAAACTGACTTAAGGCTGTTTTGCATTCCACCGTGGGATAAACAGGATACAAGCCGCTCCAGGGCTTGGGAGTCATAAAGGCAGTACAGAGTCCTTGGGTTTTTTAGTATGTTTTTATTCTGCCTCCACTGCAGGTGAGGGCTGACTCCGTAGCTCGATACCCTTTCTAAACGACTTGGATGCCTCTTTTTGGACATTGATTTTAATGTTTGGAACTGTTTTGCTGAAGGTCTCTCAGCAAGCGTGTGCTGAAAGAAGAATGATTAAATAACTGGCAAAAGCCTCCTGTTTACCTGAGAAATCCCTTCATGGCAGACACAGATCCAACACCTTGCCATTTTTCTGATTATGTGTGATTTAAGGTAAAACTGTATAAAGTAGCAGAGCACAATGTGTGACTGGTCTTTCCCCACCATTTCAGTGTCCCAGTTCTGCCACACATTTTGGGGAGTAATTTGTCACTGGCTGATAGTCATGGCACATTGTACCATGCCTGGTGGATGGGTCTCAGAGATTCAGTGAAAGGAACACATGATAAACAGGTCAGGCTTCTGGACATATTTTCTGAACAGGAATGACAGAATTCTTCTTTGTTATTTTCAGATAAAGCTCTTTTTCTTTGACTCTGTAAGAAGCAAACAGCAGAGACAGAATGAATCCCAGACTTTTCTGACTGTGTCTGCTTCCTCCCATTGAATGGTGGGAATGCATTGCCTCCTTTAGGGTCTTATTCCAGGCTGATGGTTTCCAGTAACACATTTCATGTCACTCCTAGACTTGTCTGAAAATTGTTCAAAGTATTTTTATAAAACTCAAAACAAGCTGAGCTATTTTTAAGTGTAATTTGTAAAAAATAAAACACCAAAAAAAAGAAATGTCTTTACCATCTTGTGGGCAATTACACAAAGCAGCTCTAATATGTAAATAGTTATATGAAATATATGAAAATATTAAGTCAAAATAAAAAGTTACAAAATACTAGAGGGAGACTTACAGCTAAGAGGGGCCATTTTGGTTGTCCCTGCTTTATATCCACAAAAATCAAGAATGATTCCCACACCATGTCCATAGCTCTTGATTTAATTTGCACCTGGTCCATTGCAATGTAATGAAGAACTGTTACACCTTTAGGTACTTTGGAAACTGCAAATTAAAATACCAGAATTTTTCTAGACCCAATTGTCATCTGTTAGATAATTTGTCTTGTAGCATAACTGAAGAATATTTTTATAATGAAAATATTATTTTCCCAGGATTTTTTTTTCCAGAGGCAGATACTTTTCTATTCAATGCTCAGTGTATGAAGCAGATTAAAGATCATTTGTACAAGAATACTTAATATAATAAATACTTCAATTAGAAATATTAGTATGAAACAAAACTCTAGGTGCAAGCATCTACTTAATTTATATGGTTCAGAAATCTAGGGATGCATTATAAACACTCTGTGGGCTGTTTTTCAGACAGATCACCTCAACCAGAGCCATTGAGCAAGAGACACTGGAGAGAGAAACTACATAAACTAATTGAGGGGGGGTTGATTGGTACAGCCACCACAACATTTAAGAAACAAGTTTAGATAAGGCTGTTGACCCCTGATTTTTTGCATGACTGGGATTGTCCTGCTTATCCCCAATGTTTAATGGTTGATCTGTTTAGGAAGGAGCACAAACCAACCCAGTGTAATTCAACAGACTTTAAATGAGACCATGGTTTGTCCAAATAAAAGAACCTATGTCATGTGTATTTTCAAACCTGAAAATAATATAGCAGATGCATTAAAGAAGATCTAACTGCAGTTCAGTCTCCTCTGGGCATCGTGATGTAAACACACTTGTTCTGCATCACAAATAATACACCCGATCAATGTTCAGCCTTTGAAAAATCTTGAACAAAGTTTCCCTCAAAATGATCAGAGGCAATCACACTGTGGGGTTGCTGCTTAAAAGCTTTTACAAGGGTGTTCACAGTAGATTTCACGTGGCTTGAATACCTGCTGTGGTTACCTAGAAATGTAGGGATGCTGCTGGGATGCATCCCAGTCAGGTTTTGGTAGCCCTGAAGCTGGGTATCCACAGAGAACAAATCAGCTCCGTGGGCTGACGCTGGAATGCCTTCTAGCAAAACAATCTTTGGAATGAAACAGCAGCACTAGGCTCAGCAATTACAAAAGAACATCTACTAAAGGCAATCTGAATATCTAGATTTCCAGATTACAGAGACACAGACCCAAGGGCTCTGCTGGCAGCTCAGTGAAACCTGCAAGGGATCGACCCCCTGCCTGCAGCACTCCCAGGAACCACAAACACGTTCCAGAAGCACTCCCTGAGCCCCCAGGCAGGAGGAGCAGGGATTGCTGACAAATGGGTTTCATTTCTTTAGACACACACGCTGAACCTGACGGTGCTTTTTACACTGCATGGGGGGGTTATATGCACAAATGCCAACATAACACTGCTACAGCCACGCTTAAATCTAACCCTAAAGTGTCTTCTGGCTCAAGGCAGTAACAAAACAACCCTGCAGAGACCAACAGTGCTGTGTTTTGAAGGATGCATAGTCTAAGCCTGCATTATTAGAAAATCTGGCCACTCATCCTGCAGCCTTCTAAGATTTGCCAAACTAAGTTGTCTTCAAACAAGCACGATCAGCACTCACTCACTTTGTGCTGATACAAAAGCAGAATTCAGCTCTGTGATATTGCTGCAGTTGGCTCCTACTCTAGTGCATAAAAAATTATTGATCAATTTGCAGACCACTTGGAGAGGCAGCCTGAGGAGCTGAGCATGAGATACCCACAGAAAACATGGCAATTCCATAGATACTTTAAAAGTACAAGGAAAGATAAAGAAATTTTGTGCAAGATAAATACATTTTGTGTAATATTAGCCAATAATTTAAATAATATTTAGATATAAATAATAAAGACAGAACTCCAGGGTACAGAGAAACTTCTTTATCAAGGGGAAGGTTTGTCCCTGGAAGAGACCTGTCCTCAAAATTACTATTAATTCAGTTACAAAAAGCTTTTCACCTTTAAGGATAGCAGCTGTAGCAAAGCCAGTCCCTTTTATATGTACACTATTAAAAAAAGAGGAAGAATACTAATAAACTTAGGAAGTTAAGCCTAAAATCTTGATCATAATTGGGAGCAATACTAAATACTCCCCCACAGTTGGTTTGGCCTTGCTGTTTTATTCATGATAACCAGAAGTTATGGGTCAATTACAAAGTTCATAATCCAATACTACAGTTCTACAGAAAGATGAGATATTTCATTCATTCTGCCTAAAACTGAAATTACATCAGTTATCCTAAACATTGCAACATCAAACTTGATATACCAGATTCTGTCATAACAAACAAAAGTACTCAGTGCTTCCTTCAATAAACCTCCTTAGGTAATTTATTCCACAAATTCTAAAAACCTTAAATTCACAATTGTATTTATTGGTTGAATAATCAATAACGCATCACTAAACCCAGCAATTCATATTTTCAATCAATGCAAGAGTTGTCCAAAATCTTTTCTTTTGCTTCTGCCTGTAATGTTGTACACTGACACTTCTGAATCGGAGGTACAGATTGTGGAAGGTTTTTAGTGTTATGATGATTTAATTGTCAATTATTATGTTATTTTTCATGGCTAGAAAATTAAAAATGTCACAAACTGTTGTAGAGATGTATTATTATTCTTCCAGTTCCCCTAAACCAACGTTAAAATGCACTAGTACTTTGCTTATAATTTTCAGAGATATGCTTTGAAATTTAAGAGAGATGTCAAAGATGAGACATCCGTTTCCTTCCCTAAAAATCTGGAAATTTGTATCCCCTCACCCATTCCACCTACTGGGCTGCTTTTGTCTCTGCCTGTCAGTCTTGAGAGCCTCTTCTAAATCATCAGGTTTCTCGACTCTGTTCCTCTCTCACCCTTGTCCTACAACTTCTTTTTACCAAGGCATATCAGGAAGGGTAAAGAGCCCCATTCCCTTCTGGCAGTTCAAAGGAGAACTCTGCAGAAGGGGGATGGTGTCTGAGTGTGTGGAAGGACTCAGTTCCCTCCTTTTCTGAGCCAGCCACGCTCAGAACAATGGAGAAGAGCACGGCAAGGCTTCTTTCCTATTTTAATAGGATATGAAATGAGCACAAGTAGTAAAAGTAACAGCTCAAATTGAAGGTTCACAGAAGAAACTGGAGCTCGTGGATCATCCCATGATGCACTCAGAGCTGGAAGTGATAAATGGGCTAACCCAGACCTGCCTGCAACAGCACCTCCAAATGCCACTGGAAGAAAATGTTCTCTACTTAATTCTTCCTCCCAATCGCTGCATGTCATTTTTGGAGTAAGATGATTTTTCTTCTTCACAGGAGCCACCCTGCTTGCTAAGCAGTTTTGCCATAAACCAGGGAACAGGAAAGAATGAACCTCACTGACAACTTCATGCCTTTTTTTTTGTGTGGTTTTTTTTTACTGTTTCAAGCCACAGCTGCCAAAAAGGGGTAAATACCCCCCTGTGTAACTTTAGAAAATACCAAAGTTTCATTAGGATCTTGGGCCTGGTTTAACAGAATTCCAGCAAGTCCTTGGACACAGAAAACAATTTCTTATATTCTGCAGGTAATGCCTCAGTATGAAAGGCTATGATTTTTTTTTTTACAATCATTATTTCTTTTAACAAATAGATTCTATTTAGGCCAGGTTTTCTGAAGCATTTAGACCTTTGCATCACATCTCATTACAGATTCTTCTATGAATTAAATACTGTCCTTTCTTAAGGTGAGAAGCAGCTGCTCTGACTGTACGGAGTTTGTTCAGTGGAGATTGCAAAACTTCATGGTCCTGAGTCCCAATTTCATTTGGATGTCAGGCAAAAATACTGCAGGAGCAAGGCAGGAAGCCTTGATGCTAGGAGAAGGTCACATTCCTGTGAATGTCTGAACAGAGTAAAAGTTTATAGACCCTCATTTTCTTCAGCAGGAGCTTATCAGAATAGTTGGTGTTCAATATTTAACATCTTCCCCCCGCCAAATTTACACATAGGCTGAAGGAATGTTTTAAGTAAAACATTAATGTACATACTATCAGTGGGAGGGAACAGAAAATAAAAACTGTTGAGATGTTAAGCCTTAAGCACATCATTATTTCTGTTGGTTCCCTTTATGTCCCAAATTTTGTTCTCAGGGTAGCCATAGGCTGTAACCCCTTTGTGTAATGTACTATTTCTTTCTTCTGCTTTCAGAGTTTTTTTCAATTGATTTGGGAGAAAAGCAAGTTTTAATGATTTTTTTTTTTTGCCTCAAAGACAGTGTATTTTTTTTAATATTCAATAATGATTTTCAACACCCAACCTCTGTCTTTAAGGTGCTTGTTTCCATTATATTTACTTTCTTGTTTGTATCATGCAGAAATTAAGATTGGTTAAATAATTCCTAACTTTTTATTCATGAAAAGATAATTTTTTTTCACCCTTTAGAAAATAGCCTTAGAAACAGATTCCCTTCATGACTTTGAAAGAAACACTTGATAATATCCACCAGAGAAAGAGAGACATTGCTGATAACGTTTCATAGGTCATAGGTACCACACCAAATCTTTAAATGCCTGATGAAATTAGGTAAAAATGTTTAACTTTTAGCTGGGCTGTTATAAAACCCCAAAGTTTTGATACTGTGGCAAAGTTTCTTCCTTATCTGCAAATTCTCAATACCAAACACAAAGAGCTGCATAAGCAGGAGCAAGATGAGGATCTCTCAGCTGATTGTATGTGCAGAACAGAGAACACTCTGACACCAGAATTACTGTCACTGATTAGGGATGAGCTGCTGTGACCCACTGAACCCGTGCTTTTGCTTTGTCATTTGTGCATGCCAAGGTTGTCTCCATCCTTCTTTAAAAGAAAAGATAACAAAGAACTCAAAATGCTTGAATGGCTGTAATTTTCTACATAGAACTTATAACACTATAAAAGAACTAATGTGCAATCTGAATAGGTAAAGGAGAAAAAATAAATTGGTCTAGCAACATTTAAATGATGGCAAATGTAAGTTTAATATAAAACCATATTAGAACAATTGAGAATCACGAGAGGCTGATTTATTATTTATATAGCACACTAGAAGTTATCTGTAAAGGAAATTGTGTAATATGCAGTAAATTAGACAAAGCTGCACTATAAATTGGGATTAAATCTTAAACTGGTTTTAATATTTAATGTGCTATCATGACTCACATTTTCAATAATGCTTGTTCAAAGTTCAGGAAGAAGTATGAAATCAGACAGAGGAGGAGCAGTTGCCAGCCCTTGCCTCCTGATGATGCAAATTAAATCAGATAATCTCTTAATTGCCAAAACCAGACAAAACTAGCACAGGTCTTCTATTGAGGACCTGATCCAAAACTCACCAGGGATACTGGAAAAACTCTCATTAAACTCATTAGAGTTGAGGTCACAGTAACTGCATGAGGTGCAAGGAGATGGGTTCTTGTACATAGAAGAATGCATTTGTCAAGTTAAAACTTGTTTATTTGTGGAGTTCCACCTAAAGTCCTGTGGAACACTGATTTCAAGGGTATTGACCTGCATGGCTTAGTCCTACCTCAGACATTTAGTTTTTGCACTACTGTGAAAAAACAATTGTCTCACTTACAGTCTGCGGCCTTAACACTCTGTGCAAAGAAAATAAATCAAAGTCCTTGACCGACAAGGTTTATAACTGAAGATGTCAAACAAGAGGCAGACAAACCAGGGACAGGTCAAGGAAACCATGACACAGCTTTGCTCAGCACTTTAGGCAGCGATCTCAGCACACTGGCAGCCTGATTCCCTCAGGAGAGCTTTAAAGAGGAAATGGCTTTGTTTCACTCAGGGTTAGAGGGACTCTCAAGGGCAGCATGGAAAAGGCACCAAAATCCTACACGTACTCTATGGGGCAGTTGTCAGGCTGGGGGGAAAGCCAAGCTACAACCTCTTCATCCGAGAAGATGACAGAAGTGGGATATGGCTTTACAGAAGGAAAAATAATTACTATTTCATCAAGTGGAGAAGACAATCACAGAACCAGAGGTAATATTTTAGCAGCAATAATCTGAATGGAAATGAGTGGGTGATGTTGTTGGTCAAGACCACGGGAGAGGATTTGCACTACCAATCAAGACACAAAGTGATCCTTTATCTACATGATACTTAACTTGTGGATCACTAGAAGTCCTATCATAGGTATTCTTCATCAAATAAGTTGCAAAATATAAATATATTTATATCAGTCCATATGAATAAAGAGATGTCAGGGTAAAAATACTACATATTTCAACTCTTCTCTATCATATTAAAATGCCAGATGTCTAAATGTATGTCTGATATGTTAAATCACAATCTGGCCAGTCCGTCTGACAGGACAGTAGTTGGATGGTTCCACAATAAACCAGTTCTCTGCCTGTTGTCTGGACAAATCCTCAGGAGTTTTGTTTGAGTTTGACCTCAGCACTTTAACTCCTCTGCACTGCTCTGTTTGATGCCCATCACTCCCCTAAAAGCATCACAACTGTGAGTGGAGCAGATTTTGAAAGAAATGGTGTAATTTGCAGCTTAGACTTTACTAATCTTTTTAAGGCTAATGTGTTCTGCACAAGAAATAATATTTAGTTGCCTGGAATGTTTTGAGCTGCTTAAAATGCCTAGTTGTCATTTTGATGAATGTAAAATAGGCATAAGGCAGATAAACGTGGTCCACAGTGAATTGGCATTACAAATGGTAACACTTCCTAGCACTGCTGCTGTAGGAAATATGGATTTTAATTAATATTTTACTTTAAAATACATTGTTTTGCACAAGAAAAGGTCTCCTTATCTGCATGAACTTCAGACTTCTGAGGTAAGCTGGGTAGCTGGAGTTTTCCTTGAAGGACAAAGGTGACCCTCCATTAACAATGTTTTTGGGGACACAGTGTGGTCTGTGGTCACCTGGTTCTAGGACACAGTTTCTATACTAAAGGACGTTTCTATCACAAAAGACAGCCTCCTGGAGTCTCTTCAGCTCCTGTAGTTAATTTCTTTATTATCTTTAAAACTAGAGTTTGTTTGTGGCTAGTTATGATTCCAGTCAAATGTGACACAAATCCAAAATTATTGTGTATTAATGGCAGACTGACTGTACACTATTAGTGCAACATCCGGGCCCAAATAAACATCAGGAAAACTTACATTACCAAAAAAGAAATATAGGAAAAAAACCTCAACAAGAACCCTCTTGAATTCACATATTTTGGAAACCAGTCCAATTTTCCCCCAACACCAGTGTCAGTAAGAGTTTTAGACATTACACTAAATACTCTTTTTTTTTTCATTTGTAACAACCCCTCTCTTTACAGTTCCACAATAATCCAGCTTCTAGATTGTACTTGTATCTTTGTGTATCTCCCCTCCCAGCTTTAATTTATTTCCATCCTGAATTTCCAACTACCTGAAAGCCAGCAGCAGTATTTGGGGGTTGGCCTGATTAGGCTGCTTTTTATTATCTAGCAAAGCTGGTAAAAGATGTGAGGATGTGTTTAATTCCCAAAACTATCCAGTCACTTTATCTGTTGTTGAAAGAAAAGTGACAAATTTTTGGTTCTCAAGGGAAAGGTACATAAGCAAGTAAAGATTTCCATGAAAAGCACACCATTCTCTTTCTGCACTATTAGAGTCCACGTTTATCAGGAATTTATCTATATACTTTCCCAAAGAATACTGGAAGTAAAGGTTTATAGATTTCTGGAAAACACTGGCTACATTGCAGACTGTGAAAGAAACTGCTGTACTTCTTTTTGCTAAAGACATCTGATGTTCAGAAGGTAAAGGATAATAAATTAGAATTCCAGACATTTTCTGCACCTGCTGCCTCTGGCCTCAGTCCCAGGATAACAACTGAAATCATCCCTAACAGCACGAGCTTGACAGCAACGGGGACGAGACCCACTCGTCACTTACACATCTCCCTCCGTAATTAGAGATTTTAAAGGATATTCCTGCAGGCTGGGATCCCTATCCAGCGTGGCACCAGGTGCACAGGGCCACAGGACCAGGCCTGACAGAGCTCCACTGACTTCAACATTTGGCTGGAAAAATCACACAGGGTGGGAATTGGGATACAGCCCCAGCTCTGCTGGGCTGTGCTTGATGCACAGCTACAAGCACACAGCCTCTCCTGTGGGAGAAGGGACTCTGGGAGTGCTCCTGGGTGTGTTTGTTCCCCAGATCAGCATCTGAAAATCCCTCTCACTGCAGATCAAAGATGATAGGATAGACAAATAGTCCATTTAGATATTTCCAGGTGTGTCTCTCTATTATTATTACCACTTTCTTGGAAAAATGTAGCTCAGATAAATGTAAGCCAGTCTCCTTATGGAAGAACACACTCTGAAATATATTTCTGGTGCTGATTATAAGCTAAGAATTTTTAAAGAATATTTTTTAAAAATTCTCAGCAAGAACATATCCAATCTTTATCATGATATGAAAAAAACATTATGATTTCCAGCGTGGTATTATTTTTATGAGATCCATTCTTTCTTAATAGAAACTTGAATAAAAACCGGTCTGGCCAAACCTCTCTATTTTATTTCTTTTATTGTAACCATTAAATCAGCTTTCATTTCATTACTCTAATTGTGCCTGGGAGCAGCAACTGCCTCCTTAAGGCACATAACCTAATTTAAAATGCTCACAGCTCATTCCACCTTAAAATATATTGCAGTACTTAGGTTCAGCACAGCAGGTCAAGCTATACAACAGCACTCTTGTGATCAGAGGACTTTTTGGCAGTTAAATGAGGAGAAAGACTGAGGCAATGTAAAAAGAAGTAACATTTCTCTTGCTTAAAAGATACACAGTAGTTGACATAACCATTTTTTACTTGTACCTTAAGTGTCTCCAGAGGATTCTTATTTAGGTAGAGATTTCCCACATAAGGAGCATTTCTTGGCACAGTACACAAACATCTAATTCACTTGGATGATTTTTACTGTGGGAATTATACATGTAAAGAGCCACCTTGCTGGGCTGTGAGGGGAAAATCCATAATGATGATGGATTTGTCTGTTTGTGCTACTTGTGTGGGCCTTTCTCCCATTGTTTCTGACTGTTCTCAATCTTTATCTATTCCAAGTCTCCCTGTAAACTGCATTTCCCTCTATTTTATTGATGGGGAAGTGAGACACACAACAATTAAACAACCACCTAACATTACATAGGAGTGCAAAGACAGCTGGCATTTAAATTTAGGTCTCCTGCTTCCCAGGTGAGTGCTCCATAGAAAAGGTGCTGTTGTACCTACTCCTCCTTTCCTCTCTCATTACACAGTGAGCAGACTCACATTCCCTACAGCGTTATTTCTAAAAGACTTTCCTCTGGCTGAGGGATTCCAGCTCCTGTAAACAAGGCCATAAGTTAAATACCCTGCTTGAGGAGACGTGGGGCAGATCCTCATCAGCAAGAAGTGCAATTACAAACCTGAGTTGTTGTAAGGTGCAATAAAGGGGCAAACCAACATTTCCAGTCTTTAACATCTCTGAAAAGCCCAGGAGCACATCCCAGCCACCTGAAATCCCTGCCTGCAAAGCTCTGTAACCCAGGGTCTGGTCCCTACTGGAACAAAAAAAACCAAAAAGGAGACAAATTCATGAGGGAAATCAGGATTTGTGTGGTGTGCAAGGTCCAAGGGAATTCAGTGCAAACACCTAATAAATATCTGCAACCTGAGTGTTTGCTTTGGAGGGAGAAGGGATATTGTCCTTTGTCTTGCAGTGAACCAGGCTGATAGGAGATAACTCCCCACTCTCCTTGGAAGGCAGCAGCTACGGAGCTGCTCACTTCACGAGCTAAACAGACTCTAATTGCACCTCAAAGCCAGAGGCACTGATAAAGGACCAAGCAGTCCCTGGACCTGACATAAACAGTGAATGGATCCATTCCACTCATGAAGCTGTTTTGGATACAAGAGAGCAAGAGATGCATCAGTGGATCTTGACCAAAACCCCATAATAATCCTATTTGACATGTTCTATGGTGTAACATCTGTATAAGTACTTGCATAAACACATATTTACCTATTTCTAGATACACACATGCCCCACCCATCTATAAAAGAGATTCTCAGGACAAGAGCTCATCTGTTCAAATATGTGTTCAAAAAAGGCAAAATACAGATTTTAAAACTTCCTCAAACCTTTTTGCAGATATTTTTAAATAAGTTTTCCCCCTTCAAACAAATCAGCATGTTTTAAGAATTCTTCAGTTGAAGTGTCATTGATGAAATACCCCAGGCTGGGGAACTTCACTATGTGATAAGAATGACTTCGCTGTGAGCTGAGGCATCCCAAAATGACAGTTTTCAGAAAACCCTGATTCTGTTTTCATAATGTAAATTAGATGATTGAGTGGCATATGGTTATCCTGTTGTTATGACATAGCCGTGTGTATTTTTTTTCTGCATCAATAAAATTAGAACTTGAAAAAAGCACTCATTTAAACTGGAGCATGAACAAAGCCCCAATTTAAACACATCGTACATACAGTGTGCAGGGATATAGATATACATATGCATAAGCTTGATCCACGTTACAGCTGACATCAACCTGCTTCAGAGGTAAGGACACCACAGGTCACTGGAGAGACACAGTTATTCCACCAGCCAAACTGCTGCTCCAGGATCAGGTCATGGACTTCACCTTCTCCTCAGTGCAGGAAGGTGAAGCCCTCCACAATCTGGCATCATTTTATTTGAATTCCTGATTATTAGGAGCCTGAGTCTCAACTGCTCAAAGTCTTTCAGTCTTTGAATTGTTTCTCACAATAGTGTCAAATTTAGTGAAAATACTTTCAGTGCTTTCCCTCAAATATTTTGGATCCCACTTGCACATCCTTTGATGAATATTTAATTTCTTTTACAAAGTACAACAAAGGTAACAAGGAGATGAACCTGTTGCCTCTCTAGGTGCTTCAGGGGCAGAGGCTCAAAAACCTGCTACAACTCTACCATGTCCACACAAGTCCTGTAGTTTTGCTGTCCAGATGATGTCCTGCCTCCTTTTTGTCTGTGTGCTCAATAAATACAATTTTAACAGAGAATTGCAGGACTAAAACCAGTGGATCATTAATTTTTGAGTATCTTCCCTAGGTACTTTATCTGAGCAGCTCTGGAGCAGAACACAAACATCTAATCCACGAGGATTAATTTCTGCCACAGAGATTACATATGGTAAAATGTGTCATGTAAAATCTTTGTGCTGCCCTGGTGGGATCAGGGCATTGGAGAGAATGCTTGTTTTGAGAGTGCTTGGAATATAAGTGAAAAATAACATTACCTGAAGAGGCAGATGAGCATGAAGGCTTTTAGGCCACGTTCAGGCAGAAGTGGCAATCACTCAGGGACTGGCTGATGGCTCCTGTGATGCAGTAACTTTTTTGTGCATATTGGCAGCTTCCTTCTAAACTCAACTTTGTAACCCAAGTCTCCAGCATGTTTAGAATTGCAGATGTGTGTTCTGAGAATTTGCAGTGTTTGCCAGAAAGACACTATATGATATTAGCACAGTTGGTTCTGAATTTTAAACCCAAATCTGATGTTCTATGACTCACAGCCTCAGGAAAGAATTAGATGAATATCTCATAAGGGGAGAGACACTGCCTGAATATCTTTATAGAGGAGATATGCTGAATAATAACCATTATCTCCATATGACAAGCTACCATTCTATTTAGGATATGGTGTGCTGCTGTACAAGCAGAGAATGCCACACAGATAGTCATATCTGAATTATCTTTAATATACCTAGAGTGCCAGAAATCAATGAAACTGCAGCAGCACAGACCCCACTCATTGCTTTTTCTTTCAGTTCATGCCCAGGATGCCTCACTAACACCCCTGGACAGCCCACTCTGAAATCCAGGCTGTCCCAGCACTTCCAGACTTGCCAGATAAAAGCTATCCCAGGTATCTTGCTTGTGCTGTCATCACACCTCTTGTCACAGCACTGCATCATCTCCAGTTTGGAACCATACAATAAACCAGCACTTGAAATAAGAGGGTATTTACCAGAGCCTCAAGGTAGCTGGCCTTTAATTTAGAAAACCAGCACTTAATTTCCATGTACATCTTTCTTGTAACAAAGTCCCTCACGGCACCTAAAAACAATTGGTACAACATGAATCTGGCCCCAAGTAGAGCTGAGAGGAATTTCTGTAAATAAAAATATTTAGTACACATGATTCTGAAAAGTCTGGGTCGTCTCATAGACACTGGTTGTTATCAAACCTAGAGTGACCTTATTTTCAGGGTCTCCAGATTCCATCATGTGTTAGAATTTCTAGGATTTACACTGGGTATTCCTCTCTCTTCCAGGACTCAGGAGCACAATAGTTGGCTTCAAGAAGTTTAAGTAAAGTGTGTCCAAAGAATTATAACAGAGAAGTGAACAACAGCCTGTGGCATTGTAAGACTCATGGTCCCATGTAAGTCAATCTGCTCCAAGCATCCCCATTATAATTCTTTTTGAAAGGCACAATAAATGCTCGTATGAACTGATTATAAATCACAAATCCTTTAATGACTTACAAGAGGACACCATTTTGCATGGGGAGGAGGTGCACTTCCATTTGGCTGACTTTACTGCCTAACGAGGCTCACATCTGGAACAGCAGGATTTATGGCACCTTCAGGCCATAATTCTGTGAAAGTAACATGGAAACAGCTCCTTTCATTGTGCATCTCTAGGAGATGCCCACACCGAGCAGCTCAAGAGGAGCTGGGTTGCTTCTCTGACTTATGAAGTACTTTTCATTTCTTTTTTACAGAGAAAACCTCGTGACATTGTCCTCAAATGTCCTGAAGTTCAGCAGGAGGATGTAATGGCAAATATCAATATTCAAATAACACATAATTTGCTGAATTTAACACAATAACACCCAAAATTCCAAGCAGAAATGGAATACTCACAGTAACCTGGTGCAATAGAAATACACAGTGTAAGGTTCCTTGTTCTGGAGAGTTTTTGTGTTCAATAGCTGAAAAGGCCAGAGGCTGGAAGAGAAAACATGGGTTAATTTGTATTTGGTGGATTTTAGGTTGGTTTTAGGGTTGGTGTGGTGTTTCAGCACTGCTTACCTCTTACTTCCTCCCTCCTTTACACTTCTTTATCCCATTTTCTTATTGGGTTCATGGTGAATCTCTGGCTTAATCTTTGTGAACAGGAGAAGGACAACACTGGAACATTCACTCCCTTGCCCTCCAACTTCTGATCACAATTATTGTGAGAAGAGAGGGAGCTGCAACAGAAATGGGTGTGTTTTAACAAATATCCAGCGTTTCTGGCTCTGTACTTTTACATCCCTGGTACCACTTCTAGATTATGCCCAGGAGGAGTTTGTGTGCTAATGCTTGCAGATTTGGCTTGTGAAAAGTGCCTCCATAAATAGAATTATCCTTTCAACATCAGTCCCTCTCCTTCCCTGCTGAGCAGCATCTTTCATTTTTCACAAGGTGCAAAAAGAACCTACTGATGATAATGTCCTTTTGCTCCTCTGGAAAAGGAAACTCTTAAGCCCCTCCAGCAAAACATGTCCCTATTTAACGAGTAACTGAATAAATGCAAATTCCATCGAGCTTCGCTTAATGGGCCAAGCAAGTACTTCAGTTCAAAGTTGAAGAAATCATGGATGCCAACTTAGAAATACGCCTTTCCCCATGAAGTTCAGCTCTGCACAGAATCAAGAAAATAAAATCAGCTGAAAAAGACATGCACAGATTTAAAAAAACCCCAAACCTCTCAAAATCTCAGATGTAACAGACTAAATATTGTCAGATATGTATATAGATAAAGTGATTTTTAACTAAGTGGCAAGACATGACTTTTCATCAAAAATTAGGTGTGAAAACACTGAGTACAACAGTGCTGGTAAGTCAGGCTTTGCCAGTCCCAGACAAACTACAGCAAAGCCTTCATGACTCAAATATTAAACTTTCAGAAAAGCCTTTGTTTCCTCCCATGCTGCTCACCCAAACAGAATGATTGGTAAACATCTGCAAAGGCACTGCCTGTTCCCTTTACAGCCCTCCTTAATCTCCAGCGCCGTAATGGACCCACAAAAACAGTGACAGCTTGAATTGGACAGCTCAGGATTGACACTGCTGCATTACATCTTGAGAAATATTGTCTCCTGGGCTAAATAAGCTCCTTCATAAGCATCTGTGGTCTTTTTCTTCTCCTGAGAATGCAAGATTTAGGGAGAAAAGACTGGATTTTTTTTAAAAACACAGTTCTTTAGTACAAAGCACCTGAAACGGGAAAACAGCAGCAGCACCAACTCCAAAACCTCTCATTTCTTACTGCACTGTCACATCTGAGAAGTTGTGATGTTTTTCTCTCCTGCATATAGAGGACAACCCCAAAAGCACAAACAGCACCCATGGTCTACAATGGGTGCCAAAATGGCAACGTTCTAATCCACTTTCTTCCAACATTATTCCTTGTTTGGGATCTTGGACGTTATTTTGAGGCTCAAGGCAAGAGTTTCAGGGCCCAGAGAACACCTAATGTGTAATAGAGAGCTCTCCAGAGAAGTCTGGCTTCTGGAGCAAGGGGAAAACATGAACCTAAACACTTCTAAGGGTCAAAACTAATGGTGATGAAGTGGTAACAAGATTTAGTTGGATAGAACTAATTACTCATGGTAGGGGACGAGAGCAAGGGTTTGCTTTGGCGATAAGTGAACTTACTGAAAGCAAGAACAGCTAAATATGGGCTTGATTAGGGGAAAGATTTTCAAAATTTAGTGTATAGAAGTAACCAGAAAATTAGAATGGGTAAAATGGCACCAAGTCACTTGGAGACACGCTATGTAAAAAAGTAGATTCTCCTTATCCATGACATACACAGTGGACTAAAGCTCCTATTTTCTGATCAATCTTGCCTTATCACAAAGACATTTATTTTCTAGTCATGAATGACTAGATTCAATTAAAATACAAGCTCGCCTGTCAATTAAATTGAAACAGAAACTCTCTTGGCATTCAGAAGTAAACGTTAAAAATCACCAAGTACTACCAGAGGCTGCCATACTTAAAACTCTTCATATGCAGGAACAGAATGTATTCTGTGGCTGGGTTACTGTAAAATGTGAGTTTCTATTACCTTGTGAGGGTTAAGTTAAAGAAAGGAAAAAGTTATAGTCCTTTCAAAAGCCTAAGGATTTAATTTTTTTAAATTCCAACAACAAATATTGCAATAGCTGTGCTATGTAGATATGCAAGGGCATGATGAATTATTGGGTGACTCTATTGAGTCACTTTTCATCTACACTTAAAAGCTGCCAATTCTTTATTAAGTTTACTTACTTAACCTGCCATTTCATCCAGAGTAGCGAAGCTTTGCTGACACCTCAGCTTAGTTTAGCTTGCTTAAGTGGAACTTTGCTACATTTAAATACACGTGCTCTTGGTGTCAGGCCCTTAGCTTATTTCAAATCACTGAAAATAAAGTGAGATACTGTTGATACCTGTACTCTGAGTACAATATTTCCTTATGAATTTGGTCTTGAAGCTGTACTAAAACAACTTTTGAATCTCCCCTAGAGGAAATAAATATGAAAATTTTATCTCTCATAATTCCTATGATCCACAGAAAGTCCACTACCAATAGTGGAAATTCCCAAGGGGAGGCTCTGTGAGACAAAGGTCACATCAGCCAAGACCAGCCCCTCAGTCACCTCTTGTGTCCCTCAGCTCTTAAGGACCCTTGCCTGGGCTGTGCTGGTGCTTTTTGGTGGCATCTCTTTATCCTGCTCCTGCAGGAGGAATGCTCTGGGCTCAGCCTGTCTGTGACTCTGAGGGAATTCCCTTTAACATGAGCAGGGACGTGTCAATGCCTCTCATGGGAAGCTTTACCCCTCAAACAGCATGAAGTTATTGGAACTTTACTAGGATTTCTCAACTGTCAGGGAGCAGAGCTACAACTCCCTTGTTAATAGTTAATGCTAACAGATACACAGTGGGCCTGAAAAGCAGAGTGATCTTAAACTGCTCTGAGTCTGTTATCACCAGGCTTTGGGGTTGTGGCTTGTGCCTTTTTTAAAAGCAGACCACCAAAAAGGTCACTTCACACTTCCCTGTTTTTCATTAGTTTTGCATTTAGCAGGATTGTTCTTTATTCCTTCCATCCTTCTATTGATCCGGGGGGAGAGGAGGCACGGAGGGAAAATGACAAATAGGCTGCATTTGTCCCTTCCCTTCTGTCATTTGTTTCACGGGTAAGTGAGTAGAAATGAAGACAGCATGTTCCACGCCGAGTGCTGAGAGCACAGAATATGGCCTCCAGCTAGAGCACAAATAATTTCTATGCATGATGAATCCTTTCAATAACAAGGGCCCTGCTAATGCAGGATCAAATCACAGTCATTAGCTCTTGGCACTGTTCTTAAAATGATATAGAAATCCAAGCAGCATCCAGCCATGCTCCTGTGCCACACACACTAGCCAGGATTTCAGCTGGCAATTTACTTTTCTCATCAATGTGCTGGTATAATTAGGAAAAAAAAAAAGAAAAAAGCCATCTGATAGGATAAACTCCTCTAAAAGCAATAACCTGCTTAAGGAAATGATGGATCATTCTGAAATAAGGGGCTGCGGTGTGAATCTATTGATGGATGAATTGATTCTGGGACTGTTTCAAGACCTGTGGCCCTGTGTGGTGGGTGATTTTTTTATGGCAGGTAACAAACTATTGAAACAAAGCCATATATTCCAGTTCTTCTGATTTTCAGTCACCAGTGCCTTTTGAAACCATGGCACTCACACAAGGAGTCACACTTACTGCAGCAAAAAAGCTTTCAAACTGAATTCAAGCTCTTTGACCGTGATCCAGAAGCTTCACAGAGTCATTTGGGAGCACTTCTTGTTGCCTCAAGCCATCTTTTTATTTTAATTCTTTTGTATTATTATTTTTACATAGTTGTATTCCTATTCTAATTTATAATACTATTATTCAGCATTTGATAGGTTGAAAAATTTTGTTAATATCCTGCAATATGTAAATTATATATTCTCTTAAAATCCCCAAATAATTACTTTGCCTAAGTTAAACGAACATAGTATTTTTTTTAAAAAAAGCATTTTCTTGCAAGATTTTTTTTTTTATTTGCACTTGCTTTTGGTAACTGTGCATCCATAAAGATATTTTACATTTTATTCTTAATGGATTTTTTCATGAAAAGAAAACCAGTAATTAGTAAAGAGTTCTACTTAGATGGATGCTTCAGTATTCCCCGTGTTGCTGCTCTTTAGGGAAGAGTATATGGCAAAATAGATACTACTATTTTATGAATGAGGTTCACAGAAAATTAAACTTCAGCTTGTGTTTCACATTCTTTCTGTCCAGATAAGGGATGTCCCCTGCCCCCTGTATATATTTTTGGCAGTTAATCCACTTGAATAATTACAACTTTCATAAATTCTCAGAGTGCTATGGGGTTTGCTAGGTTGATGCAGTGCTGAGATCATGGGTCTGTTCAGAGTTTGTCAAGCTGAAATGGACTCCATTTGTTACCCAATTAGGGTGTAGAAAAACGCTGGTTAAAGAATTCCCTGGAAGTGCCAGCAGGGCAGTGAGCACATGGCCAGGCTGCCCACCCTGTCTGGAGGGAGCCCCCTGAGTGCAGCTCTGGGGCCTTTACTGACGTCTGCCCCAGTCAAAGGCAACCTGACAATAAAATTGGCCTTCTAGACTGTGACCAAAAATCTGCTGACCAAGGAATTCCAAAAATCCTTGAGGCTTAGCTAACTCCAGAAGCATCATTAACATGAAAAGCCAGGTACTTGAAGGAGGCTCTGCTAGTGATGCACTCTGGTTTAAATTCAACACAGAACACAGTGCTGCTTGGATCTAGAAAACACCATCAGATGCTCAGGTTTGTCTATCCCAGACTCAGACAGATGACACCCACCCAGGCCAAAATTCAACATCAAAGATAAAAGTTGGTGCGATGGCCCACTGATACCTTTCCCCATTGTTCTCTGAATTCCCTATAAACACAGTGCTGAAGCAGCCTGTATCAAACTGAGCCAAAAAGGAGGATCAAGAGGGATAACATTTTAAAGTTGATTTTTTTTTAAAAAACAAGTTTTTATGATGCTGCCATATGATCTCCTCTGGAAGAGGATATGTTCTTTTCCCAACCGATTATGCTGACTTTCTGTGCCACCTTGATTAAAAATAGAAGACTTATTTTGGAAGAAAATTCCACGTGATTTTTATATTTGAAAAGAGAATGTAATTATTTTTTAAATGCCTTGACTTTTTCCTCATCCCAAAAAAACCCCGAAAAATGAAACAAGTTGCCTTAAACGCAACACCTTAAAAACTAAATGGTGACTCACCTCACTGCTGAAGTTATAAACCAACTGGACGTCATTGGTGACAATGACTGAAAACATCTGTGCTCCTTCTTGTGGGATTTACTACAAAAACTGATCAGTACAAGAGGACTCTAAGCAGCAGAAGGGAAATGTGGTGCCTCTAGACAGCTGATTGCACATTTGTGTCTAATGACAAAGCTTATAGAGCAATATAGCCAGTTCTTTATTTAGGAACGTTGGATCCTGTTCTGGAAAACACCTTAGCAATCACTCCATGTAGCTCTCCTCTGCTGCATATTTTACATGTTCCCTCTTATAAACTAGAATTAATTTGCTGTAATGTAATATGAAGATCAAAATTAGAACAATATTTTCATCTTCTCTTCAGTCAGTTTGTTTCATCTAAAAGAAAAATCACAGCTTGAGCTGTGTAATCTCAGCCAAAGATAAATCTCAGTTTATTATGTATCAAGACTTCCTGGGAAGCCATTTGGCTGAATTAAGCTCATCCTTCCTTTTTTGTGACAACTCATGTCATGACATTAAAGGTCATGTTCCTTCCTTTCTGTCACTTTAAATTATGCCATCAATATCAAGAAGTGATTCAACAGAGAATGTAATAAATGCTACAGAATTATTAAAATCATGCTAGGTGGCTGCTTTTCGTACATTCCTGCGGCTCCTTTTATGATTTCAGCTAACACTTCACATTCTTAACAGGAAAAACAGGTGCCTTGAATATAATAGGAAACAAGATGAGGATGAAAGTCTGGGGAGGAGGAGTAACTCAAATTCCAGTCACGCCATGCCTATAATCACAGCAATAGCACCACACACGCATTCATTAAGGAAACATTCAGTTACCCTCTTTGCAATCACGTTTAAAATGATTTAGCTCAACACTCTATCCCCAAAAGCATACATCTGGACTGAAATAAGAAATAAATAATTTAAAGGGATAAATGTTTATTGAAAACATTTGCATCTGGCTCAATCAAGTGCTTAGTTGTTACTTTTCAGTATCGCTGTTTTACCTCCATGTTGTTCTTTGGCTTTTAAACGAGAAATTTAGGTTTCATTTCTCAAACAAAGCACCTTTCTGTTTCCCCCACCTTCTGGCAGAAAGGCCCAATCTCTTTGCTAGAAGACGACTCGGAGTTCCCCACCGGAAACACAAATTGAAGGAATAATCCAACTGTGAGCACACCATTTGTGTTAATGGTTGTGAAAAACCAACCTGGAGAATTAACTGCCACACAGCAGCAGAATGTGTGTGCTCCCATGTCGGAGGAAGCAGCAAGAACTCTGAGAGAAGGAAATAAAACAATATTTTTTATGTGGCTGCAGATTGAGATATGGCTCTTTTCCACAGGTTTAATTAGTATGGGGGCAGAGATTCCCATTTTGCAATTTCTCTTCCTTAATTGATTCCTCGTTCTATTTTTGAGTTAAAATTCTGCATCCAACTACACACATTACACGTCCCAGGAAGCAGAAACAAAGTCATTTGAAGAACAGCTGAGTGGCTCACTACGACATGGATAGAGGCAACGAAAGGATTTGTTGTTTAAATAATATGAAATACACATAATGAGGGTGTGGGGAGCAGGAATATCAAGGGAGTGGGACCGTTCAGTAGCACTGGAGTTGGAAAGGCCAAGGAAAAAAACAAAAGGACTGTAGAGCACAGCAGTGAAAAGAGGGATGAGAGGAGGAGAAGGGGGAAAAAATGACTGAGGCAGCAGCACAGTGAATAAAGGCTGACCCAGTCATCTGCAAAATAAAACTTCACACAGACAGAACACTTGGAGTCCACCTCGGCCAAGGGACTCTCTGCTTATGCTTTTCAAGTGAAAAGAACTGCCTGTTCTTTCTACCCAGTAATTACAGCCAACATCACCTCAGAAATTTAGATGTAAACAAAGCACAAGGACCTTCTGTGTCTTCCAGTCAAGCCTCACCTCCACGAAAAACCAAGACAGATCCTACAAACTCTTTTGTGTATAGGTCAATTCAGGCAATTCTTCTTAATAAAGTCAGCATTTCAATTATAAACCCAGCAACTACTCACATGTAAAGTTTTGCAATACTAAACCCACTGAAAAATGACAGTGAGGCAGACCCATCAAGCTGCATTATAGGCTTAGGTCTCAAAATATTTGGATTTCATTAGCTCAGCAATGAGGCTTCCCGTGCATGCTAATCATTCATTAATGCACCTCTCCTCAGAGAGGGGACCAAGTCAAACACGTTCCTTCTGATTTGATTTTAAAGGAACATATATAATATATGTGAACTACATATAGTTTTGGACCTCAAGAAGTGATCAGCAGTAGCTCACTGGGCCACGATATTCTGCAGGGAATCTTACACAATGAAGAGAAAAAAACTCTGAATAATTTACACTAAAATCTGCTTGATTTACAACCTTCTGTTCTATCTCTGAGGGAGACAGCTACGGCAATGAATCCTTACAGTAAATCTACATTTAACAAAAGAAGTTACTAAGCTCCAAAGACTGGCCAGTCCAACTTAAATAACCCTGACAAGGGGATAACTAAATCCCAGAGACTCCAAGAAAGAGCACAGAGAGCTGTTCCATTATCTGATTTAACTAGAGCCTGGCTAAACCCGAGTCACCACAAGGCTGTACTGGACCTGACCCCGTTGTGTCAGGCAAATACAGCACACAAAGACTCCCAGGCCAAGGATCTTGCAATCAAAGTGAAAAACGATAAAAATGAGCACTACAATCCAAGGAAAAAGAAGCAAAAGCACAGCATTAGTGAGGGCTGCAGCAAGCCCTGCTAGTGCTAAATTTCTTACAGCAGGAAGTTTGAAGGAGCACAGAGGAGGAGAGGAGCACATCTTCCTAGAGGTTTTCAAGGAGCCTTTGGGAAGCACAGTCAGGCTGCCCCAACACCTCACACTGAGCTGGGCAATGCTGGTATCACCCAGTGTTCAAAGCATCAGGTTTGAAAACTTCCTCCAGTTCTGGAGGCAAACACTTAGACTCTTACACAGGGAAAAATGCCCCTGAACAAGCAAAGCATTTGCTAGAAGATAGCAGGAGTAAAGGCTGAGCAACACCCTCAGCTGGTCTAGCCCAACTTTTAGATAAGATTCCTTCTTAAGAAAACTGGGGACATTTAATGCATTTTTGGAACTGTTGGAAAAAAACAAACAAACAAACAAACACCATTTAGGTTCTTAAAATCCTACTGCTTAACAGGAGATGAATTATTGAATATTCATTATCTTCCTGAATTGGAATGAGTGTTGGAAAATGAAGAATCAGGAGATGGCAGAAACAGGGAAAACAGCCAGACTTCCTCTGTGTGAAACATATGTGTTAGATTTGTTGAAAAATAAGGAGAAAGAAGTTCTTCAAATTGCAGCCCATGGGTGACTATTCACACGGACAAACCTCACACCGAGCTCCTCGCCTTTCCTGCAGCCTATTCTTTGAGACCAACTCAGGCATTAATTACATGAATGACCCCGCTGCTTACAGCAGGCTGCAGAGATCATCCCACACGTGGGAAGGCAGGAATTTGGCCTTGGAGAAGCTTCTGATTGCAGTGGGCTGTTGATAGTGGTTACCAATGGATGCAGAGAGCAGTTATTCACACTGGGTAAGGGTTGGGTGGAGATCCCTGCTGATTCTGAGGATGAACAATACAGGCAATGGCCATGAACACGGGAGAAGTGTTTGTGATCCCTGAAGAGGCGGCTTTGGGAGGGGTTCTGCAGCCTGAGAGAGTGGAAAGGTCCCTTCCAAGGCTCCAATCAGTGGTGCTGGGGGTTTTTAAACCGACTTCTTAAGGATCAGCTGTCAAGGATCAGCTTTGGAAAGGATGCTTATTAAAGCTCTTCTCAAACAAAGGTGTAACATATAAATAAAGCAACTGTTGAAGGGAAGGAATGCAGGATGAGGTGCTGAAGAGGATGCTGAGAAACACAACCAGGAATGACTCTGCTCAGGCAAAACATTTGCCTCGTGCAAGGTTTCAATGGCCAAGTTTAGTAAACTGCTTTTCTCAAGGTACAGAACTTTATCAGAACTGGAGGCATTCAGATGTGGCTTTCCCACTAAAAAAAAAACCCAAACCACTCAGAGGTATTGCATAATTTTGTATTGCTGTTATAATTTAAGATATTTATGAGAGAGAGAATATTAGAATTCTGTATTTCTTCTGAAATTAATTGTTTTATGCGTTATCATTATTCTGACTGGAAAACTGAGTTCTGGAATAGCCTCTCTCCCTTCCTTGGGCATTCTGATTATCTGCAGGGAAAAAGGACATGGGTGTTTTAAAGGAGATACGTTTAGGTTCTGCTCAAATACCATGACAACCTTCAGAATTATTCACTTTCAAAGCTATTCCAGAATAATCTGTAAAGTAACATCAAATATTTCATACCATTATGGCAGAAAATGAAAAGTGTTCCATTTCATGCTTAATTTATTTTGTAATTATAAATCTGTTGGTAAACAGTACCATAATAGGCTTTGCTTTGTGCCTGCTTTATGCTTCTGAACTCTTAGAGTTTTAATATGTTTTCAATACACAAAACATGATAATAACTGCTCCTGGAAATGACTGGCTGGATGAGTTCATCCCTAAGTAAATTTTAGCATTAATCACATACACTTGCTAGTAAGGGACATTAAAAAAAAAGATAGAAAACAGTCTGGCAATTTTTAAACATCAGAATAATAATAGAGGTAATAATTTCTAACTAGAACAGTTTAATATTAATCTACCATAACAATAATCTTTTCAGAAAAACAGGAAGACAATTTTTAATTAAAACCACTTTTTGTATAAAAATGTTAAACCAGCACATAGGTGATATCTCACAAAGCCAGTGTCATATTTTACTTACTCCCTCTGCTGTACTCCTGAAAATGAGAGTTTTGGTTTTCTCCTGACATATGAGTGAGTGCTTTGGCTTCCTGTTGCTCTTCTTGAAGTTTCACAATCACTTAAGATAGTGGGGGCTGATATTTAAACATTTATATTACCAAAATTACAGCGTGTTAATTCATTAACAGACAACCTTTACTGTATTTGGGGAGGAACACCTTTCATTTTGCCTCTTTGTGGCAGCACATTCTTCTCCCTAGAGCAGGAATAACCCCTGTCTGTACAACTACATTCAAATCAATCATCAAAAGAGCCTTCCTATCTATATATGCAAAATATATGTGTAATTAGAAATCTATTTTGAACAATAGCCTCTCTTCTATGAGTCTTTGCTTGTGTCTGCATCCAGCCTTTATTGCTGAAGGTATCATCACGCCCTGTACTATTTGTAGCATACCCTGAGTAATTTCACATTTGCCAAGCTGTTGACAACTTCACCCCCAGCTCCCACAAGAGCTATGGATTTGGAGAACACACGGATATTGGAACTTCTACGCCAGCAGAAACAAGCACAAATATTTGCAAGGGATCAGGAAGCCTCCCTATTTGGTGACAAGCATTAGGAAATCCTGGCTTTGCATATAAGATAAGAAGTTCAGTTTACACGGCCTTACACACAAATTCACCCAGGCTGGTATTTCAGCTTAGGTCAAGAGGAAAGTTCAAGTAGTCAGCTCCTTTCTGTCATTAAATAATTTATCAGCACAACTGCACAACACAGTCCAAGGCTCTTCCATCACTGCGCCCAGAGTGAAAAAGGAAACTCTGCCAGGCTGTGTTTGAGGAGAGCTGCTCCCATTCCTGAGAGAGGGACTGTGTTGGGAATACAGATTTAAGGCCAGCCCAGGCAGGTGTTTATGAAGTAGTGTGAGCACTGTGGCAATTCCTCACTGAAATCTGTCAGGACTGCATAATCCTGAGGATGTGCTGTTAGGAAGGGAGGTGGCAACTTAGTGGTCACTCAAATAAATCAAAGCATTGGCTGCACAGAGCAACTCTAACTGCAGGAGGGAATTCCCTCATAGCCTCCCTCTGCCAGCAAACCTGCTCCTAAGAAACAGGAAGGAAGGGACTGCATAATTTAATAGTGCAATATATATTTAAAATAGTGTGTAATAACAAAAAAAAGAAAATACAGGTGTGTAGATATAGAAACTGAAGTCAAAATTCAAGCAAGAAGTTAAGGTTCTTTTTACATAAACACCCAGCCCGCAAAGTTTTAAAAAAAATAGTCTTACAAATATTGTCCTTGATTTATAACTGAATATTTTATAGAAAATAATTTAACAAGTAATCTTCCCAGGCTTACTTCTTTCTGTATTTACTGGAGGAGTAAATATCTTTATTTTATATTGATACCTTTCTATATGCAAACATCTGGCTTTATTTTTCAAATTCCAGTTTATATCCCCTACCTTTTGTCAAGATTTAAAACTGATTAAGATAATGCTTTAGTTCCTATTTTGTTTCTTAGAAACACTTTAATACCTTTTGATGTCAGGACTATGGCCAAGCTGACAACTTGTATTTTGTGGTGTTTTAAATTAACTTCTGTTTTCCAGACTAAGGAAAGAAACAGCTACTTATAAGATTAAAATTCCATGTTAAACTTGGGCAGTGTAGTAAAATACTGATGTTTCAGAACTTGATTATTAGTTTAGGATCCAATGAAATTATTTTCATTTATACAATTTACCAATATACTTAATTACATTAATCAAATTATTCCATGTATAACAAGAGAAAAAAATGAAATTGCATCATTTCAAAACTTGTCTATAAACACATTTAGCAATTATGCCTATATGTATTTATCTGCACATGTATAAACAAACCAAAGCTATTAAAGGAAAAAGCGTATTTTACTGGGTATTTTCTTTACAACAAATTATTCCACTAACTCCATGAAAAGTTATTAAAGTGATTCTAATTTATGTATTAATAAAATATGCAAAGAACACACATGCTATCTCTGTGTTTACTCAGTACACAGGGATCCTGATAACAGATTTTACTTTTGTCATTTCTTTCCTTTGCTCTCTTCATAAGAATAGATTTAATTCAAAAAATCTTTGTGGAACTATCTCTACACTACGGAAATGGCATTAAGAAGAATCTTTTAATATAGGTATGAGGAGTTTATTGGTATATTGTGTTTACAGCAGTGTTTTCAAAAAAGGAACCAATCCTTTGTTCGGTGAAAATGCTGGGAATTATTCCAAGGAAAAAAAAATTAAAAATATGGAACTAAAAGTTAGCCCTGTCAACTTATAAAAATGTTGGGATCACTGACACTGACGTGCCTTTAAAAATCTGGGGAAATCTCCTTAACCCTAAGTGTGGATTTCCAAGACCTGCAATCTTGACCCCTCAGAGAGGACTTTACTAAACAGAAACACCAGGTTCAGGAGCACAGGAGTCTGGACGCCAAAGCTCCTCATTAACACAAAATGTGAATCAAATTTCACGTGTCTTCAGGCAATACAACCCCCCCAAATTGTACCTGACCCCGGGACTGTATGGTCAAAACCTACACAGGACTTCAATTGGATTGATTGAGAAAGGCTCTAGGTTTATTTTCCTTGTATCATCCAAGCAGAAGGTCATTTAAAAAACCTTTAGGCTGTGCATTTTAAATGATTTTGTCATGAGAAATTAATTTACAGGCTTATGGACTTTGCAGAAATGATAGATTTCTAAAGACTTTTTGAGCAGTGAATAATGAACTTTGCCAGCCTCCTCAACACTGACTGATTTAGTTTCCTGAATAAGTGAGGCGAGTGGTGGTCTTATCTTTGTGCTGAGGTCAAACAATTTCTGACTGGAAGCAGCAAGAATAAAAGACAAAAATTTCCACCTTCTAACACACCAGAACTCAGCACAAGACCCGATCACTCTCATACAGGACACAGTTCCATCTGAATGTCTTCAGCAGGAATTCTCAAGAATTATAAACAGGAGACTTTGGCTAAAATCTGGCAATGCAAAGCAAGAATTTTATTTTCCCTCCACACTGAAAAAGAATTATGTTTGAGAACTAAAGGTGCTAAATTTCTTCATATTTTGAAGCAATCCCAGGGTCAAGTTTTCAATTTTTGAAACAAAACCTCCTCTAACATTGAAGACTTTGTATCTAAATACTATAAAGACTAGCATTTGGGAATACTTTTTTCAACCTAATATTTCCTTCATTAAATAGTCTGCATCAACACAAAGCACATAAAAAATAATTTATACCTCTGACATCAAAAGTTGCTTTAGAGAACCTGACAGTCATGAGGAGAATTAAATCTGTGGCATCAGCTTGAGCTTGGTAATGGGCCAAAATCTGGAGAGCTTTGATTGTTATCCTAAATTCAAATCAGCAGCCAGCACAACTAAGGCTAACATTTGCCTAGATATAGATATATTTACATATTTCTAAAACTTTTGCTCAATTCCCACTTTACAGTTCCAAATGTCACCTGTTCCCAGTAGTCACACCCCAGCCACGTTGCCCCCTACCATTATACATTATAAATTCCATGATTCTTTAGAGTACATGAATTTATAGCCTCACGTTTGTCCCCGACCCAGCTACACGTTGATGAATGAGATCTCAGACTAGATAGGTAAATAGAAAGAGGGTGAAGGATGGGAGCTTGCAATGTATAATTTATTATAAGCGCCACAAAATACCAGTGCTGAGAGAAAACAAATTATTGGCTTCTCATGCAGTGACCATGAGAAGGTGATAAATATTTCATTATATAGTACTCATCAGACATTTGAATAGCTCATCTGTCCCATTTATGCCAGCTAAAATGAATTCAACCTATCAGTGGCAAATGTATTTTTAATGTTTCTCTACCTTCTGTGGAAGGGGCAGCTAAAAAGTCCCTCTTCCCCAAGAATCATATTATTCATTTGATTACACACTGTAAACTGTTTATTCTTGAAGAGGCTTTTCTTGTTCAAAGCAGCGCTTTACATCTTACAGAAATTTCGTGCCCAATGTTCATTCCACTTTCTAGGAAGCAGAAGTTACCAAAGTTGTTTTCCAAGCTGTGAGAACGTGGTCTTTTGATAGGAAAACATTTGCCTCATACTAAAATTAAAAACATTTGGAAACACCTACAGGCTCTCTTTCCTTCAGAAAAGAAAAGTCGAGCCAAATAACTCCAAGTGGCCTTTTGTAAGAAATACAATCTTGAAAAATCAGCAATCACCTGAATTTAAAAGGCTCATTTCAGCTGAGCTGGTTCCTGATACCTCTCAAGACTGTGCACATTTGCTTTCCAATGGAGAGGAGAACTTTCAGAGATATTGAGGAGCTCCAAGAGGGACATGAAGTTATAAGAACCTGCTACAAGTCACTCGTAAGAATGAACCATTGGAAGTCCTTGTTGCCAAGTCTCTGTTACCCTCCTTGGAATACAGCAAATGCTGTCAAAGTTCTCTTTATGTTGTCTTGCTGTTCTTGAATCCAGTAATATCAACTATTATGAGCCAAAAAATAAGACCAAGAAATTTGAAAGTCCTGGTTCTAGGTCTCAGTTTACTTCCCAGAAAGTACCTCTTGTAGTCATTCGGGCTGGGAGCCACACTGCTCCTAATCCTAAATAAAACCTTGGATTTAACATGGGCTCCTCTAAATCAGAAATCAAGACTAAAGGATTCAAAAGACATTTATGTCAATTCTCTGCTTACCCTTCTGGAACTTCCTATACCAGGAATCATCCAGGATCAGGAGCTATTAACTGCAGCTAGTTAGAGCTGACTTCTAGCCCTAAACTTTTCAGCAATGTAGGAACCAGCCAGAAATAAATAATGATAAATTCAACTCTACTTATGCCAAACCTATGCTTACATATCTGGGTCTTGTTGAATACCTCACTTATTTGGACATGCAGCTTCTGCTTTTCCTAACCCTGTCTTTATTCTGGCCTTTCAAAGTCACTTCTCTCCCCAAAACTTTGCTAACACCGCCTACATTGAGCTTCCACAGGCAGTTCTTTTCCTTGCTTTATCCCTAGAGATGGAATGGGAAGGAAAGCACAAAGAATTGAGAGTCCTGAAAATACAACTACCAACAGCTATTTAAGGGTTGGCTTTTGGGTTCAGAAACAGGGAACACCTTTCATTTCTATACATCTCTGATATCCTTTGACTTGCACCACTTATAATCATCCCTCTGTTGCCATGGTGCATATGAAGCTCTCAATAGTGAGCAGGCTCACTGTCTCTGCACTGACAATAACAAAGAACACAGATGGCCACTGCTATTATTCCCACTCCCTCTGTGTCCTTGTGCACTTGATGGAGTCTGGAAAATGTCTGTTTTACTCCACCCATATAATATTGACCAGCACAAAAGCTGCTGGAGCAGCAATAACAAGATGGAGCACAAAGAGTTTCAAAAATTTCTGCCTCCCAGTAACAAAAATATACGAGCTCTTACATCAGAGACAGAGGGGCCCATAAAGGGGATTGAAATGAAAAAAAAAGTAGGAAAAATATGCTTTGATAACACCTGCTTAGATGAAGCAAGGTCAGAGAATCAACAGTAATCTGGGGCTGTTGATGGAGCTCAGTTTTCTGATCCTTCTTTGATGAAATCACCATTGACAGGATGAGTAACATAAAAAAGGCAAAAACTAGCATTGTGCCAAAAGTCATCAGCTGCTAAATGAGCTGATTCATCGGAATACAGCAGAGAATACTTCATCCCTTCATGCTCCCCATATCCCAGTGAAGTTCACTGTCTTCCTGAGACTTTTCAGAGGCTTTCTGTCTTAGCTATCTCTGGAGAAAAGGTTTCTCTGGTGAAAGCAGAGTATTTTGGGCACCAGTAAGCAAAGTACATCTGTCAAATCTGAAGGATAAGGTTAGGAAATAATTCTTGTTAACCAAAAAACTTCCAAGTGCCAAAATATTCTTGTGGGTGACCAAATATTTAAATCTCAGAACAGCTTAGATGCAAAAAACGATTTTTAATCTGAAAGTCAATTTCATGAAAAGAAAAAAAAACATGACACAGATTTTTTTGCCTTAGTATTTTGTGTTTGAACACTCTGGTTCTACTCCTCTGCATGTTCCAATGGACCCCAATGTTAGCACTGTTTCCTGTTTTTTCATGCTGTATTTTGGGGATGAAAGCATGGTATTCTAATGCAGCATTTATTATTATCTACATCAAGATTAGACCAACACTTTATCTTCAGTCTATTGAAATTTTTTGATTTCTGTTTCTGATTGACAAGAGCAAGAGGCAAAGTCTGAGGTGTTCTTTAATATGCAAACCAGAGACATTATTTACACTATTTGTAGTGGAATTTATGGTAGACACAACTGTGTTTGAAGGTTGTTTTCCTTAAAGAATTGATTTTGCTTCTGATACCCCACTGTTTTGCATTTAGCAGCAAGTGATTTATGAAGGAAATCAGTTAAATATTAGAAGTTCTGTATTTTTATAGTTCATTTTTTCTCAACAATTCCATATATGTTTTTGCTCTCTTATGAATTCTGAGCTCTGTATTCAGTAATCATTCTTTCTAACAACCTAAATATGTACTGCATTATTTGTGAATTAGAGAGCAATTTATTGAGGAATTTCAGAAAATTACTTTTCTTCTGGGTGCTATTTTGCAATCTATCCATTTTGGTTTTTATCTATGATTGCTTCTATGTCACATGAGCCTTAAGAGATATTTCATACAGATGCGAATTGCAGGATTTAAAAAAACAAAAAATTTCAAAGGAAAGATTCAGCTTTGATTGTGGCCAGAAGGAAAAAATAAGCTCGATGAATACAAGACAAAACTAAGGAACAAAACCTTGTACAGGGATGCTGTTATACATCTCTAACTCCATAATGAGATGCCTACAGCCACACAAGCCTGGATCTGACAATCAGTTCCAAATTCCTACAGCAGTATGAAGCAGGATTGCCCCAGCATCCTCCTAAAACTTCTTTCAGAAATTTCCACACTGAGATATATTTTTCCCATGAATTAGATGATTCCACCCAACCCTGAAACATTCGTTCAGTTGGGTTTTGTGAAATGTGTTCTTCACATATTGGAGTTAAATAAGCATTAAAGGCTCGGTTCGAGACTCACATACCCACTGGAGGCACCTGGTGCATAATTTTAAATAAAATATGGCCACAAAAAGAAAATTTACATTATGCAACAAGAAACACTTGGCAAACCGCATCATCCACAGCAGCTAAAGAGAAACATATTTGGGCTACACATTTAATGTGCTAATGTGCAGCAAAGTAAGTCATTAACACTGAGAAGTGAGATATAATTTAGCACTTCTTTTTCATGTGTAACCCAGGTGCCAAAAAAGCCACTCGAGTTTCTTTTGCCTTCCCTTGCCTCACCCTACTGAGTGCTGCGTGCAGTGGGAAAGAAAACAAGGGTTTTTGTACCGCCTCCCTAACAAATAAGGTGAAATTTAGCATTTCAAGGGTCTAGACCAAAACCTAAGAAGTCTGTCTTAACCTGGAAGCAAGGTTAACTTCATCCTTTGCCTCTGTGCCAAATCTGCAAATTTAATAGAACAGTTTATATCAAAATTACAGCCATGCAACATATGCAGAAGCCAACCCACTGGAAGGAGGAAAGTTGTCTATCCAGCTGGTCTGGTGCTAAAAACAAACCCATCCGACAGTCAGGAGCACTATTTTCATCCTGGCTGCCAGCCACACCAATACCCTTCCCAAGGCTCCTCTCCTCTCCCTCATCACATCCTCTCCACTGAAAGCTGGTTTTGCACAACTCCTCAACCCTTTCCTTCCGTAGGAAGGCTCCCCAGGTTGCCTCTCACACCACAGCTCTCAGCCTCTCCTGAGCTCCTCTAGGAGCCTACAGAGACAGGACAAAGCCTTGTGTCTCTAATTTGACTCGAATTTTAGTGTGTGCCAGGCCAGAGATTAATAACTTTGAATTTTTTTCACATAAAACTTCCTGTGACCACATACTGGCAGATGGCTGTGGATCTAATTTATTGGTAGTAACCTATTTATAATTTGACTATGAGAAGATGTTGATGGTGGACCCGGGGTAACAACTTCAGCTTTGCTCAGCAGTAACATAAATACCAGGCCCCAACAAAATGATGGTCCTAAGCAGGAAAACAGGTGCACCAAATTCACATCCAGCAGGAAAACAGGGTGAAGGCTCATTTCCACAGAGTGGGGAAGCAGACAAACAAACCAACCACCAGAAAAGTACAAAACCCAAGATTCACTGAATTAGATTCCCTCTGGACTATGAGAATCTTGGACATCAAACCCACATCATGAATATTATCCTCACTCAAGCAACTCAGTGAGTGAAGTTGTCTTGCCTAGAAGCACCCATTTAATAGGGAGAGTTTCTTTGCTTAAACCTTTACCTATCCTTAAAGGCTCATGTGCATAAACTGTTCTGGAACCTGGTTTGGGAAATTCATAAACAAATTACAACCCTGTTTACCAAAAAGTCTGGCCTATGACTCCTGTGTGTGTTTTTGGAGTCAAAGCTTTTTACAGGCTCCTCAGTGATATTTAATTAGAAGTCTGGGTGGCACATTCAGCCTCATGTCAGCAAAATACCTTGGGTAAACATCAGCAGGCAAACTTCAATGGGTTTATTTACCACACAGTTAATAACCTGGGTGAACTATTTGTCTTGGGTCTAATATTTATTTTGGCGGAAAACTTGGTACACATCCTTTATTCTTCTTGCCTCTCATAAGTACAGAAATTTTAGAAATATCCATTGACAAATAGCAAAGTTCAGAACCTTTTCCTGAAAATAAACACTGCTCTATTGCTTTTGTATCAAAATGTTACTAAGCAGTGAATTCACTCAACAAAAAACAGAAGGTTCTCTTACTGTCTCATAGTCACATCCTTCACTTCTTTTAAACACACAGAAATGCTCTCAAGGGAACATGTACCACACTGAATTACTTTATTTTCAATAAAATCCAGCAGTGGTACTATAGTAACCATCTTCACCATGATTAATGTAGGAAACATTTGGAAAACATGTTATTATTATTCTAAATTACATTTGCTTGAGTTAATTTTTATGCATGGTTACTGAAATATAAAAAGTTCTGAATTGTTAATTGCAACATTCATCCTTCTGAGATAAGATGAGATTTGAAGAACAAGTACATGTTGCTGAAAGGTTTTTCGTTTGAGAATCTGCAAACTAAAGAAAAGGGTGCAACATGTTGTAAAAGTCAGTCTCCAGGCTATCAGACCCAAAGATTACAGTGCCAATGACATCCTTAATTAAAGATTTCTGTTAAACTTCAAGACTGGAATGTACTTCCACCTTAATGCTGTGACAGAAAACTGTTTTATTCTGCACTTATATGCTGTTTTTCCTCTTATCCACTATTGCTGAGTGTTAAATCCTCTCCTGTCCTACAACAGCATTATCTGTTTCCCAGGCAAGGTAACACACTCTCTCATAAAAGTTGTGATGGATTAAGATGCACTGGGATTATTAACCACAGCACAGAGGGACTGGGCAGTGCTTCTCCCTGCAGATTTTGCAGATTGTTCTGACACCTTTGGAAACCCTTATCCACAGCCCACGCAGTCCCCAGTAAATGTATGGTTTGTATAAAAAGAGAAGTACACAGATGTGTACTGGGGAATTGGAAAAAGAATATGGATAAAACATTAGACTCCCTCTCCTGTAACTTCCACGGCTGCAAGTGATTGATCCTACAAAAGACAGAGTGTCAGGAACCAGATTCCTTTTCTCTGGTGACAGAAGAAGCATCCGAGCAGGACCTCAAGTTTCATAGACAGAAAAGCACATTTGCTCCAGTCTTTCCTAGTAATAGCCAGACTAAGTAGCCAGAAGAAATAACTCTCCTGTTTGTAATCAGCTACAGCACAATTACACTTTCAGTGCAACGATTAAAGTTCAAGAGAATTGAGAGATGCTCAATTCCAATAAAACAATAGATGTCGCATTTGAATTTAGCATTGCTGCACAAAGTTTCCTTTCAATAGCAGTCAATTCATTTTCTATTTGGCCCATAATAGTCCTGAAATCCTAAATATCAGCACCACAAACCCCAACTACAGAGTCAATCACCACTGATTTTCGATAGCTAGCACAGTTTTGAAATGTATCTACTGAAAATATTTGATAATTCATTTTATATTTTGAAATCCTTAAGTGGGATATTTATCTGTAAATCAGGAAAAATAAAATATATTTGACCCTACAAGTGAATCAGTTGCTGAAAATAGTCCCTGTCTGCAGTTACAACTCTGCTTTTGCAAACTTGCAGTTTAATTATTCCATGCTTCAATATCCCAAAGGCATCTATGCATTTTTCAAAAGTTATTGGATCATAATCAGTGCTTTCAACCAGACTTCCAGACAAAGCCTACCCAATGCCTTATTTATTAATAATGGCACATACTTTGATTTATATTGTATGCATTCAGCAAAGAAACAGCCTGTCTCTGGTGGAAAGCAACCTCCCTCATTTAGCAGATAAAGATGTTTCACCTTCAGCCCAGACAGAGCTCCTGAGGAGTCGGAGTGAAGCTGTGGGTTTGGATCTGTAGAGAAAAAACAGGTGGATCGTGGAAAAGGTAAGCTGGGAATAGGGAGAATGCAGGGATTGCACAGAAATGTGCAGCGTTGCCAATATCAGGGCACAGTTGCCACGCGCGCCGTGGCGGCAGCAGCAGCACTGGCACCCGGGCACTGCTCGTTCCTCGACTTCAGGGAGCACCTACTCAAATTGGTGTTTGCTGTTCTCTCTACAAAACTGCCCCTCTTCCTTCTTCTGGTTTTCCTGTGTGGTTGGAGAAACGAGGAGTTGCATGATCACCTCCTCAATCTGCTCTAATTTCACCAGCCAAGACCTTCCTGGACTTTGCTTTCCATAGCCGAGAGTTTATTTTCCTTTCAGCCGCTTCAGGCTTTCATCTATGCTCAGAGAGCATTCCTCCATAAACTGCAATGAGGCTTCAGCTGGGGAAAAAGGATTTAAAGGCCACATGGAAACTGAAAGTCCTGTTTTTCTTTATGGAAAGTGGATTGGTCATTTTGCCTGCTTTAAAAACCACTCAAATATAATGAATCGATTTGTGCAGTTTTAGGAGAAACCATAAAATTATTTCAAAAGAAAGTTAAGAGTGTTATAAGGGGACAAAAAGAAGAAGAAGAAAGCCCAGACAATTTAAAAATACATAACTGGCATCCACTTTATGGCACCCAGCTCTTTGGAAACTGTTTTATACTTAATACTTACCACTGACTTCTTTTTAGGCTGAAACACACTGTACCCTGTACCCTTGAAAATTTTTTCTTCAAATCTCAATTTATAGACTATGGCAGCACAAAAATATGTGAGAAAATCTGGAAGGTATCTTACTTTGCCAGTCCACTAAAAATCTTTTTTACAGAAAAAATCTAAAACAAACACAAAAATCCCAAAGAAACAAATAAACAAAAAAGGAGGGAAAAACCAAAGTTCCATGTTTACTGCAGACTTAGCCCTTCTGTTCCTGGGCTGAATTCATGCATCCTCATGAAGTGTGAGGAATTACCATGAGATCAGGGACAAGACTCAAGCATATAATACACAGAAATTTACACTGACGTGCTGAGATTTCAACTGAAAGAATATTAATCCCGGCAGATACTCAAAACCTGATGGTCAAGGCCCTGAGTACCCTGATCTAGGCTGGCCCTGCTCCAAATGGGGTCTCTACCAGGTGACCTCCAGAGGCTCATTCCAGTCAACTACTCCAGGATTTTATCTTAAAATTTATAAGTATTAAAGCCAATGTTTTTTTGAATAGCTCTGTCATCAGGATAAAAACTTCACTGCATCTAGAAACTGCATTAAATACAAGAAAGAGACTTTAGAAGAAAATGCTGTCAACAGCAAAAGAGCCTGACTCAGTGCCCAAATTCTCTTCCTTTCTTGTAGTCCTAAAAAAAGGTGTTTAAAAAACAATTCCAGAACAGCAGTCATTAGTGTCCAATAGACATTCCCTGCACTGCCATCTGGCCTAAATTTCTTTCCATTCCATTGAATTTCTTGCATTAGTAACTGGCATTTCAAAGGGAGACATTCCACACAAATGCTCTGTTGCCACTATGATTAGTCCAGCTTTTACATTTTAGAGTCTGGGAAAATGTGAATGCTTCCTTAACAGCTAATACCTGTAAGGTGAGGAAGAACAGTACATGGTCAGATATTAGTGTCTGGACAGATGCTATTGAGGAGTTCGTCTTAAATCACTGCAAGGCCAATTTATTTTATGCCTATAATTGCTGCTCAAAGTTCATGATGGCATTTTGCTGATGTGCCTAAAATAGTCTTCGTGGGTGCTGTTAGAGCTGGTTTGACAGTAGGTAAGGCAAAAGGGGCAATGATCCAGCTGAATGCCTGTCTGAGTCATTTTGATAAGTGTACAGCCTGCGCAGAAACTTCTTAATTGCTCCAATATTCTTCAGTGGTTCCTGTTCACGGACTCTGTGAGAAAGGTCATCAATCACGGAGTGTGTGAAGTTTTTATGTTTTGCTTGCTTAACAAAATACATTTTAAAGAAAGTAAAACCGGTTAATAAGAACTTAAGGAGGTTACGATGTTCCCTCTCCTAACAGCAAATCTGGAACATGAATCATTTAGTATCTGTATTAGAGGGAGGCACAAGCTTAGTGCTAAACCTTGCTCTTATTCATGCTCTGCAAGAGGAAACATTGCCTCTGGTATTTAGATGTGATAACGGTAGCAATAGATCCACTAATTAAAAACTTGTGATGTATGGAAAGGGGTAGAGTAGGCAACCCCATAATCTCGTCCTGCACTTGCTCCTGAGTTCAAGACAAGTCATTCAGTGGTTTTACATTTCTGGTGAGCCACGAAAGAACACAGCCTATGTGCAGTGATGTGCAACAGGTCTTGAGAGATCTGAGAACACAGAGCAACTTCCCAGATTTCAGGACACTCATCACTTCCACGTGGTCAGGACAATACTGGCTCTTCATCTGAGGTACAAAGAAAGGTCAGCCTTGATGCATGGCCCTTCTTTCCTGCTCCAGTCCGAGTGTTGCTGTGAAAAATGTGCCAAAAATTGAGTGGGTTGACTCTCTTTCATTGATTGGTCTCCCTGCTTTGGAATAGTCTTGTTGCATAAGGAGGAGTTTTCATTCCAGAAGAGATACCAGGCCTGAATTCAACCCTTTGTATCTAATGCTGTGTACATTTCAGATAGCATCAAGGTTGCCATAGGAACAAAAAGATTTGTATTGAATGGCAGAAAATTCAAAAAATATAATATATGAATCCTGCATAATTTGTTGACAGTAAATATTCATTGCCTGAGGCCTGTATCACTCTAAAATTACACATTTTTGCTAAGAAAGAAATGGAAAACTTGATAAAGCAATTAAATTTTACAGAATATTCACATTTTTTCCACTTGCTGCTTTTGGAAATACTTTTTTTTAGATAGAGATATAGAGATATAGAGATATAGAGATATAGATATAGATATGGATATAGATATAGATAGATATAGATATAGATATAGATATAGATATACACATACATATATACACACATACACCATGTCCAGTTAGAGAATTCTCTCTGGTTCTGCCAATGGGGATTTTAAAGAGAAAGAAACCTATCATTTATGCAAAAAA